>JBBGZY010000780.1:240000-630000 GCA_037952925.1 Lithobates clamitans | reverse complement strand
ATTTTCCATCGGAAAATCCGACCGTGTGTACGGGGCAT
Organism: Lithobates clamitans; assembly: GCA_037952925.1. Lineage (NCBI taxonomy): Eukaryota > Metazoa > Chordata > Amphibia > Anura > Ranidae > Lithobates > Lithobates clamitans. Next base: position 629,962 of record JBBGZY010000780.1, on the reverse strand, counting down.
TAGAGTAAAGAAAATCCCAAATTGTGGGTTGTTCCCAGAAAAGTAATAGAGGGGCAATCTTCCAATGAGGACACTAGTTCAGGTGACCTGGGGGTCCCCAAGGGATTCCCTTCATTTGCAGGGATTTCTTCTCACTTGCCGTTTTGGCTATGGGACACAGATGACCAAAAAAAACATCTGACAGGGGTTATAACCCTTCCTTGCTCTATCCAAAATGAAAAAAAAAATGCCTATAGCTCTACTTTAAAGGAACTAAACTATACAGAAAAAAAATGTATCACAACTACACTTTTATACATTTCAGATCCCAAAAATGACAGCACTATATTACATTTTTAATCTGAGAAAGTAGTCTAGTAAGTTAAAATGCACTTCTGGCCAAAACAACTTCATTTACACAGTGTTGAAAGGTTGGAACCTCTGTCAGTTTTTAAATTGTTCTAAATAGTCCCCATAGGGGAGATTCACTCTCTAGGGCACAGGTGTCAAACTGACGGCCCCTCCAGCTGTTGCGGAACTACAAATCCCATGAGGCATTGCAAGGCTGACAATTAAAAGCATGACTCCCACAGGCAGAGGCATGATGGGACTTGTAGTTCTGCAACAGCTGGAGGGCTGCCAGTTTGACACCCCTGCTCTAGGGCATTGATTTCGTAAAGACAAATTAACCTTTCACTTTTCAGGTTAATTTCCCTTGCCTAGTGAATATATCAAAAAATCACTTTGAAAGAAAAAAAGCATTTGTTTGTGAAGCATTTGCTTGCAGAAGTTTGGATGAAAAAGTTAGCAGAGCTTGTTAAAGTAATCCCTTGCAAAGTGAACAGCACAATAACCTTTAGTAAACCAAGCACTATGTGCTCATGGGACCCACCAGGACAGAAAGTGACGAGATCCCAAATTTCACAGTTGTCACCAGAATAGGTGGTGAGGGGATATGGGGACACCTGTTTCAGTGACAACTGTCAGCAGTGAAGGAAAATCTCACCAAAAGAACACCGGTAGGAAAAAACAGACAACAAAAAACAAACAAAACATATATAGACAATTAGCATTTTCAGAAAGGGGCCTGCAGTGACAGTATACATAATTATTTCAGTGATGGGGGGCAGAGCTGTGTAGATCTCAGAACTGAATGAACAGAACAAATGCTTTGCATTTCACCCCTGTATTTGTATGGAGTTCAGCTTTAAACCTTTATATTCTTACTAAAAGGTTCTGTTATGACTAGTTCTCTTCAAAAACACTTGGGGGGGGGGGTTTAATAGTTAAAATCATTGGCGTTGATTTACTAAAGGCAATTAGACTGTGCAGTGCAGTTGCTCCAGAGCTTAGTATAAGGGGGGGGGGGGGGTTGGGGGGGGGGGAGCTCTGCTGACTTCCATCATCCAATCATGCAAGCAGAAATGCTGTTTAATGTTACTTGCATGCGATTGGGTATTCTTTGCAAAGTGAAGCTTTACCTAAGTTACTAAGCTCTGGAGTGTCAAGCAGACCTGAGTTAGCACATGGTTTAAAAAGCCATGCCTTCCCATAATTGTAAATGCAACTACCATGTATATCATTGCACAGCATGAAAAGGTGCATAAAAAACGCATTGTCAAAGCGGATCATCTGTGTGAAGCAAAAGCCTAATGATTTAACAGCAAGCCATCCAGTCTGAATTAATGTGCCAGTCTGATCTTCTCTACGGAGCCATCATCGCTCTCTCTTTTTTCAAAGAAGCACTTCACAAAATGAACAAATTGCCTCCATACTTCCTGCAGGCATCACAATCCGTGCCCCACACAATTCCTTCCACAATGCACAGTCTGCCCCTTCAGCAACACAGGCAATGGAGGAGCAGCTTACTTTTTCTCATTTCAGAAGATCACAAAGCTCTGAGAAACAGGTCTAAAAATGGAGTGTTTAGATGGGAAGCCTAGTAGGAAAGCAAAGAAAAGAAAAAATAGTGAATAGGCAGGTTTTAAAATAGAAAGGATTGTCGCTGGGCTGTATCAGTGACAGCTGGAAAAGCAAGGGGGCTGTCAAAGCATAGATATATAGGGTCAAGTCTGCAGTCTATGTTGAGGCATGGTAAGGAATCCATTAACCGAGCTTGCTGTTCTGCCTACAGAAACAAGAAAATAAGGCACACACAACAGTTTATTTTAAAAGTTTTATTACAGTATGATACCCCTGAGAAAGGCAGCCAACCCCCCTCATAACACACAAAGACAATACATACTAAATCCTTTTGGGTGTCTAGTCACCTCCGTTTCTAATAGCTCAGCTCATACCAGTCTGATCCAGCAGAAAAGGAGCTGACCGAAATCATCCTCAGGACAAAAAGCAGAAGAAAAAAAAAAAGGGGAAAAAAAAAAAAAAAAAAACACGAAAAATAAAAACACCCAATATGGGAGAAAAAAAAAAAGGGGGGGGGGGAAGTAAAGACACAGGAATACTGATTGTAAGAGCACAAATGGAATTGTTCTTGCATAGTTGATAAATGTACAACCAGATAGGACACACCAACATTATGAGCCCCACATAGGGTTGGCTATATATGGAGAGAAGCAAAACTTATGTATGGGGGCGGGGGGGGGTGTGGACAACCATCAGGAAGACCTTTAGCCACCAGGCATTATGCTGCAAAAATGAGGAGAGGTAGCATGAGGCCTACTAGGCACCCTCCACTTCAGGATATTGCATAGACTCTGCAAAGGATTCCGTGGACTCATCTGTTAAATGAAGCACACATCTGATTTGTGCAGAGTCTGTAGTGGCAGAGTCTGTAGTGACAGGTCTGTGAAAGTCCTTACTTATCCATGTAATGGCTGGACTCATACTAGTTAGTTAGTCACATATAACTGGACTGGTGCTACAATGTTGTAGACCTTTCACCACTTATCCAAGTAGCTTACTCAGTTCTAATGAGTGTCCAGCACATACCTCCGCATTCACAGCCACATAGACAACTGCTGTCACCTTAATCCAATCACCATGGAACATTGTATTAGACATATTGGAATGTTCACACACTCCACGGTGATTACCATTAGATTAAGATGACCAAGTTGCCTATCCAACTATAAATGCTGGGGTAGCAACTTGGATGAGTGGTGAAACACCTTAAACATGACCACGAACAAGTCAAATTGAATGTGACTAGCTATTACTTTTAGCAACCTGAACCAGAGTGATGGCCTCGAATCAATTGAAGAGACCGCAGAATTCAGATTTGTCTTATGTTTAACAGATGAGCTGGCAAGACTATTTCCAAAGCTGTCAGAAAACTGAAGCTCCTCCAACATGACCCCTTCTGCCTAGTACAATATACTTGCACAGATTTTCCCACAGTACTTGGATACATGAATATGACCCAAATACAAATATAACCCAAAAAGAAAGAAATATGGTTTGTTAAGACACGCCAAACCCTTTTTATGCAATGGCATCATTCTACTTCTGTTCTGGTAATATTAGCTGGTAGCAAGCCATACCCCTTAATGGGCAACTCTGAGGAAGAGGTAAGCCTATTTTCCCAGTTGTAAACCAAATAAGTGAAGGGGATATAATGAGGCTACTTTGTTCTGGGCTCAGAGTCAAGCTGAAGAGCACACGTCAGGTATTTAACTACTGGTTACTATTCTTCATAATGCATATGATCTTGCCAGCTGCCCAAGGGCAATCCAGGTCCTCCAGTGCTTCAAAATTGATAGAAAAGCCAAAAAATGGTTATCATAGGTAATGTGCAAATTCTGCCACAAAAGTGGTTCAGAGGTTTAAAATTAAAAACACAAAAAAGAAAAAAAACAAACAACTTATAATAGCCAACCCCATATCCCACTTCATACAAATTACATAGTAAAAAAAAATATTTACTAAAATAGCTACAAAACATTATTGCACTTGCAACACATTTTAAATATCAGCAAAGCCCTCGTGTTCATGTGTTTATAACACTTTACGGTAAGGAACCAAGCAACACAAAAAAGCACCAGGATGTACTGACTGTTTCTGAGCAATGCAGTGGTCATCTTAGGAGGTTTTGCAAATAAAAACAAGATCAGTGCTTAGTCAGGTACATAAATGGCCCCATAGCTGCAACACAGTTTAAGGCACTTGTGACTTTGGTGTGAAATCCTTGGATTCTAGCTTTTCTTTGGTGCTTGGTACATAGTACATTAGAAAAAAAAGTCACAGGTCTCTCGCCCCTGCAACCAAGTCTCAAGCCCTCTAGTAGAGCTTCATTTTGTAGCACACACCCCCTGAGTCTTCAGTCCCCAAATCTTGAGGTGTCAGCCAAACTGGTCTGCATTCAACAGGCGGTGCCATGCCAAATTGTCCCTGAAAGATTTAGCTCCATAAAATCTGATTGATCTATGCTTTGGTAACACAGCTCTGCAAACACAGGCTTCAAAGCACATTTACTTAGACCCCCAGTAGAGAACCGCATGTGTTAATAGGCTGCAATATTACATTAAGATAAAGGAAAAACAGTTGTTTGACCAAATATATAGTGTAAAAAAAAAAAAAAAATTAGCATTGATTTGGCATTTGCGCCTTTACCAATGTGCCATCCAATTAAAAAGATTTTATCATTACGGTTACACTCTTAGATGTCTGTTTAGATCACCAAGCTTCAGCTTTAACCAGATTGTCAGCTCTTGGGGCACAGCAAACTCAGGTACTACAATTAAAATCTTTTCTATCCCTATATAATTTGCATAAAATTGCACAAACATTATGTGCCTGAAGCTCAATAAGTTAACAATTTTCCTTTGAGAAATACAATTTAGATTAAAACGCTTTCAATAAAAAACAAGTCCCCCCAGAATTTGGAAGCAGGTCCAACCTTTTCGGTCAACAAATATACAGTCACTGGTTATTCTTTTTCTCAGAGTCCCAGTCATTTGGAGCAAAGAGAAGGTGAGGCATTACAGTGAGGAAGGCCAAGGAGTTTGGAAAGTCCTGAATGCTGCTTCTTTGGAGGAAAATTTCTAAGTGAACCAAAAAAAGGGAAAGCCAGCACCAAATAAGTGGTTTAGTTCAGGATAGACCTGCACAATTTCACCTACATTCTTGCTTTGGACGGTCTGAAGAGAAAGTAATGATTTTATAATTCCTTCAAAATAAGGTCACTTATTGACCTCAACTAGTTCGCCTTCAGTAGAAGCCTCAGCAATTCAGTCAGAATGTCCTCAAGGTAACAAGGTTCTTTAATAGCACTCAGAGGAAATTTTTGAGAATGTGCCATTTTTTCCCCTCTTCCTCCCAGGCATTGTAGTGTCAACTGCAAAAGATGAGCTGCAACTGTTCTTTCACCTTCCCTTTCAAAGATTCTTTGGCAGTGCAAGGGATAAGGCTGTAGATCTGTCTAGGCCTCGGATGCAGCCTGAGGCTTGAGTTCAGCTTTTTCCATAGCAGTTCCATATGGCAAAGAGCGCTTAAAGAAGCCAAGCTAAATGCAGAAAGAAAAATATATATTTTAGTTAGTAAAAAAAAAAAAAAATGAAATAAACGCTCATCCTGTAAAAACTGCCTGACAAAGCAGTTCTCCCTGTGGACAGTTATATCAGCTTCCTATGCTATAGCAAAAAAGCCAAACATTTGCGAATGATTCCTTCTCTTCATATGGCAGATATGACTAAATAGAATATATAACATTCAAATCGGCATAGACCAGTGGCAGGCAGCACAGCTAGCAGAGCCTGTACTGTCAGCTGACTAGATGAAGACTCCTAAATATATGGGCTGATTTACTAAAAACAGTGTTCACTCTAGAGTTTAGACTGTATAAAGATAAAAAAATAATTCCTAAACCTATTTGGGTACTTAAATTCATAATAAGTATCATCCCCTTTCAAATTTACATCGCTATGGTTATTGTTGCCATTTTTTTAAAAGGCTAATGCCACACAACACATTAACCGCTCCAGGGCCGCCCACCGCACTTATACTGTGGCAGGGTTTCCCTGCTGCGCCAAATCACGTACATGTATGTGATTTGGTATTTCTGGGTAGGGAGCGTGCACCCACCGCCCTCACTGAGCTATCATTCGCTGCAGCACAAGCCGATCAGCGGGTCCCGGCCAAGGATTTATGACCAAAATCCGCTGATTGTCTGAGTAAAATTGTCTGTGTTAGTACACAGGGCTCTCTACAGACAGTAGCCATGTGCCTTTTTTTCTTCCTGCAAAGCAGAGAGCAAAAACAGAAACAGGAAACATGGTTAGGCACACATTTAACCCCCTGATCACCCTAGATGTTAACCCCTTCCCAGCCAGTGTCATTAGTACAGTGCACATTAGCACTTATCACTGCATTCTTGTCATTGTGGATGTCAGTGGCAGTTAGTCAGTCCCCCCCGCCCCTCCCCGCAAGCGTCAGTGTAAGATTGCCTGCTGCACTATCGCAGTCCCATTATAAGTCGCTGGCCACCTCCATTAGTATAAGAAAAACAAATAAAAATTTCAATACATATACTATAGTTTGTAGACGCTATAACCAATCAATATACACTTAGATTTTTTTTTTTTTTTTTTAACCAAAGACATGTAGCAGAATACATTTTGGCCAAAATGTATGAAGAAATTAGATTTTTTTTTTTTATTGAATATGTTTTATAGCAGAGAGTAATTTTTTGTTCAACATTTTTGGTCTTTTTTCATTAATTTCACATAAAAATTAACCCAGTAGTGATCAAATACCAGAAAAGAAAGCTTTGTGTAAAAATAATGATATAAAGTTTGTTTGGGTACAGCGTTGCATGACCACGCAGTTACTAGTTAAAATGGTGCAGTGCTAAAATAGCAAAAAAAAAGCCTGGTCATGAAGGGGGTAAAATCTTCCAGAGCTGAAGTGATTAAAGGCAGAGCTTAAGGGTGTACTCACATTAGGGTTTACGTAACATGCCCAAGCAGGTTTGACCCCCCATAGTCCAGTTTGACTAGTGCGATCACTCACAGGTCTCTTGGATGGTATTCACCTCTGCGATCGGTAACTGTGCCCAAGAATGGAACTCAGCTGGATTAGATTACATCGATTTGTGCCCACTCAAGTAGTAATGGTACAGTAATGCAAGGGTGGTAGAGCCCATCACAGTTCGAATGTAGGAAGCATGCTCGGGGATGGCATAATGTGAGCGCAGGCACTGTACAAGGCAATTGTGCCTAGTGTGAGTACACCCTTACGGTCATTTTTGCATTTCTAGTTTATGTGTACTGCCTCATAAAAAAAAGCTTGCTTTCAGAGCTCCACAAGTCATGCTGAACATTACACATGTGAGTGAATGATTTCAAGCAGTGAGTTGTCCAACTCCAGTGGCTGCCACTCAAATAGGGGTGCCCCCCTCCCCTAATCTCTATGCAGGGCGCCGGACGCATGGATTTCAATGGGGTCTTTTTTTTTTTTTTGAAGCACATGATTAGAGCCTGAGGCTCTAGTTGCCATCAAAAAGGGTGGGCTCGGGGAGCAGAGGGGCCAGGTTTGTTTGCTGCCCCCCCCCAAAAAAAAAATTGAGCACCAGCTACCACTGTCCAACCCCCTCTCCCCAGAGGACGCCTGAAAACAGGAAGCTTCTGCTGAACTCTTAGTGCTATGTAAATCCTTTCACTAGTATTCAAATTATTTCTTGTATAGCAAAAAAAAAAAAAAAAAACTGCTTCCCTTTATGATGGAGCAAGATAATGCAACAGCAAAGGAGAACTCCAGGTGTGACAAACAGGTGGGTTTTGCACAATGAATCATTTTGGGGCAACAGAGAAATCTCCATCTCTGCACAATACTAAGCTAGACAGGAAAGAGCAGAGTTTCACTTAAAGACAGACTGTTAAAGCAAAAGAGTTAGGTCATGGGTTACAGCAAGGAAACATTATAAAACATATGCAATGCATAAAGAAATTTGTAGAGAGAAGGCATAGTTATCCCAACAAAACTCACCTTATAGAGAACATAGATGAGTAATGCAAGCAGCAACAGACCAATTAAAATAGCCAGTATTATTATCCACAGTGGAACCCCATAACTACTCTCAGGCTTCAGCCAATGGATGGTTGTGTTGACCTAAATAAAGACCAAAAATTGAATTACAGATAAATTATTTGAACACAGGGCAGTGTCATTGCTTTGAAATTATAATGTTAGACAGAAAACAAGAAGGCCTACAACATTTCCTTGATGCAGCTGGTGAACACCATGGGCGCCTGCAAGGGGGGGGGGTCAAGTGTCCCACCTCCCCCCCAGAATCGGCAAGGTGTGTGGTTCTTGCTTGCAGGGTCTACCACTGACTTTTTCTGAGTCTGCTCCTCTGACAGTGAAATCTGAATTACTGACACAGAGTCAATCTCTCCAGTGTGGTCATTATGGGGGTGCGGGGGCGAAGCTGACCGCACCCGGGTAACACCCGCCAGAGGGTGACACCAGCCAGCAGTTGTAGTGGGTGCTGTCAAGGACCCCCCCCCCCCCCCCCCCCGCTTTTCATTGGGATATTTTCTACTTCTTCCGTCAGAGAACTCTGCAGCAGTATGGTCACAGAGGAAAGGCGAGCTGTCATTGCATCTCTCCCGCTCTCCCCCCTCTTTCTCCTGTCAGCATAGAGTGGCTCTAATCAGGTTCGCAGCGGTGCTGCCTGGCTTCCCGTTCAGTTTCCCAACCCATTGGCCACAGCAGAGGGCCAATCAGAAGCTTAATGCGTCCTGTAGTACTGCAAGATTGGCAGCCCCAGTGTTGTTCGGAGGCAGCAGGCTACAGCCCCCCCGCATGCATGCATTCTGCTGGGGGGGGGGGGGCCTGAAACATCAGAGGAATTGCAGAGGAATTGAGTGCTACAGCAGAAGAGAAAAAAATAGTGAGGATTGTGCTAGGGGAAGCAAGATATCACTCAGAGTGCTGGCAGCCGCAGAACCGTGGAATTCAGAACAGTGCTGCAGGTCAGTGTCACTGGTCAGTGTGGGAACAATAGGAGACAGACAGCACTAGCATTGTATGGCCACAATAGGTCTGGAGTTATATGGATGATATAGGAGTTATTTGGACACAATAGCATCCTTATGCCAATAGGTTGGACTTGATGGACTTGTGTCTTTTTTCAACCTCACCTACTATGTAACTATGATGCACAATAGCATAAAGATATTATTGTACCCATAAAGCTGCTATTGTGCCCATATAGCTCACCCCTCCCCTTCATGACACTGTCAAAAAGGGGCAGACCATGGGTGACCTTAAAATGATGCGAGCGCCCCCGCCCATGGTGAACACTATAACTTTATAAGAGGACAAATTAGAGTCCTAGCTAGCAGTACAAATATAAATAAATATAAATATATATATTTATATTTATATATATATATATACACACACATAATATATATATTAAAAATATATATATATATATATATATATATATATATATATATATATATATATATATATATATACATACACACATACATACACACACACACACACACACACACACATACATACATACATATATATACATATATACATACATATACATATACACACACACACACACACACACACACACACACACCAGTATTTCAGGTGGGGATCTCCATGCTGTATGATGCATACTGCATTTAACCAAGAACTGGTACACACTATCAGTTTTTTGTTTTTTTTTAAATTTAACCCAGCGGGCTGAACGAAAAAAAAAAAAAACACAACGGAGGAGCTCACTGTACAAACTATCCAATGTTAGTACAGCGATCTCCCCCCTGAGCTATTGTGTTCTGACAGGGGAACTGCCAGAACAAACAGGTCAACGCTCATAGCTATTGCTGGGAGTGCTGATCGGATCCTGATTGGCAGATGTTTTTCTGGCATGCCCCTTCGACAGAAGCCGGACATTCAGCCAGCTTCTGTCAGACAGGCTGCTGTACACATGGGCCAAATGTCAGACCGTTTGAGGAACAGGCCGGCCGGTATTTAACCCAATGTAAAATTACATTATCCTCTCTGTTTATGTACGTAAAGTGCTCCTGTGTCTTAAAAAAAGATAATGCAGTATATACCTGTTTCTGCACTCACATGATCCTACTGGCTCTTTCCTCTTGGCCTGACAGCTGCAGCGGGCGGGGCAGAGGATCCCCCGCTGTCAGTCAGGAGGGGCGGAAGAAAGGAGGAAAGGAGGAAAGAGGTGGCGGGTCACGTGAGCACCGATTGGCGCTCTGTAAACAGGTATAATACTGTATTATTTTTATAAGGCACAGACACAGGAGCACATTACATAAATAAACAGAGGATGATGTAAAAAATGTACAGTAATTTGAGCAGCAGGAGCGGAGGGAGCAGGCACAGACACAGAGCTGACAGGTGGGTAGAGAGGGGGGAGAAGACAGAGGAGAGAGCGAATGACAGAGGCACGTAAACTGACCACGGTGTTAGGGCTTAGCAGCCATGATACACCGTGGTCAGTTTGCAGAGGGGAGGGTATAGTAAGGCAGGATCAGCCAGGTATTTCAGGTGATACAGGGGGCCAAATGACAGCACAAGCACCGATATTTTTTTTATATATATATATATATATATATATATATATATATATATATATATATATATATATATATATATATATATATATATATATATATATATATCTATATATATCTATATATCTCTCTCCTTTAAAGCATTATATTGATATAAGAGATAGATATATAGATATATCTCTATAGATATATATCTAATTTTTTTTTTTTTAGGTTAAACACTATGATGGCTTTCATCAGATGATATTTCAAGTCTGAACTCGTCCTGTCCATGGAATGCGATAGAAGATCTTAGAAAGGATTAACATCTCTGCGTTACATTAAAAAAGTTTCTTTCGAATGACACTTCCTAGACACCACAATGGATCTGAGTTTTAACGCATCGCCATGTGAACTGTGAGCTGCATTGATTAAAAAAAAAAAAAAAAGTGCAAGCAGGTGCTTACAGGTGTTTGAGTTAGTTTCTCAGACTGCCCAGAAGGGAAGGGGTTAATCCAATCAGCATTTTCCTGGGCTTTGCCCTCCACCCATTGTTGATATTAAAAAAGGGGGAAGGCTCTGTTTAGGGGGTTTTATTTGCCATGGTCTGGATGGGAAGCAAGTCCAGAGACAAATATGTAGCCCACAGCAACCCACAAGCCCATCTAGTAAGAACACCTGTGTCAGGATGCACTGGGCAGCCTACTGTTAGATAGTTAAGAAGCAATATTGCTGAATGTGCATTATACTGCTAGACTGTAATGCCAGTATGTTCAGTAAAGTCTTATTAATTGAATTGTTTCATGCCTAGTTTGAAGTTATTCAAAGGGGTGCATGGAGGTATATGGCATACCTAAAAGAACTGGGCCTGTAAGCAGCACATACAGGGGTGAAGAGATAGGAAAAGAAGGCCACCACGAAGGCTTAACTCAGAGGAACTGGCTATGGGTAACCATGAACTGGCAGGAATGCAATAGCAGCCAGACAGGGAGTAGTGGTACCAGGCATGGGTGGCAGGTCCTCCGGTAGCAAGGGGGCGAGAGTATTCTGGCTCCATCCCTAGCAGTCAGTTCCTCAAAAGCAAACAGGACTAAACCTGCAGGAAGGAGACCCCGTGTACTTTGCCGCAGGTACGAGAGAGCTCAAGGAGTTAAGTGTACGGTGGGACCCCATTCTGCCACTGGGAGTGAGGAGGCAGAGGAAAAGCTGGACACTGGTAAAGCAGGACACAAGCTCAGCGGTGTCCTCCTCTAAATGCTACATTCAAAAGGTATGGTGGGCAGCGATATGGGACAGTGTTCCACAGAAGGAATGTGTGTGTTACACAGCTGCACAAGGTGTACAGCTCACTTCCAAGTCAGGGTTCCACCTTAATGTTGATCTACACATGACTGCAGCCTCACCTGGTCCCGGGCATTAATGAGCACGTACAACGTGCAGGGTGAGTAAACCTTGCCCACAAAAGGTGCAGGCCCTATAAAACCTGCCATGCAGTAAAACATGCTTTAAAACGACAACAGTGTGAATCTGTCCTTACATGGATGATATAAAGACACACAAAAAACTTAATGATCATCTTACCTGATGTGTCCCCTGGGGATAAGTTGCAGGTAGGATTTTGTATGGAAGTCGTTCAATTCGATATTTTGCTTCACACTGTAGAACAAAACCCTGGTTCTCTTTCTGCAAAATAAAAATTTACATGAATTAATCACAATGTAACTTTCACAAAATATCACCACCAAGCAAACCCTGAACTACAACAGCCTAAAATATCTCATGACAATTTCAACCAGTAATTCACCTATTCCTGCAATTAATTTGTTAACATAAACCTATGTTTTTTTTTTTTTTTAGTTCATGCACGCTTCCTGAAACCATTCTCTGGCAATTGTTACTCCAGGCTTTGTGCCCAATACACGTATTGTTTTTAAATGTTTTAATCATTACACCAAAAAAAAAAAAAAAAAAGGCAGCAGATTACTGACAAATCAGTCACGATTTAACACAGACCAATCCAGGTCAAACTTTTCAGATGAACTCATTGCAGGTATATAGTCCTAATATAGAACAGTATATAACATACTCCGTATCCTGGATCTAGATACCCATCTGCGCCTTTAACTAGTTACACTCAAATGAACAAACCTGAAAGGTTTATACACCAGAATTAAAAATGCAGCATGTACAACAAATTTCCGGTAAGAAAAATACATTTGTTAACATTTCTGGAAGCTGTTAGATGCATCATAAACAAGTTACTGATGTGCTACAAAGAGCTGTGTTGTAGCAACTTTTTAAGCCTGTATGTAGAAGGTTGACCACCAGATGGCGTAAGAGTCATACAATTGTCTGCATCCCACAGTCCCAACTACATTTCTAAAATGACTAGTATTGAACAGCAGTGAATGTCTTCCATTAGAGCATAAACCAAATAAACAGAAAGCAAACTAAAAAGCAAAACAAGTTACCTGCATAAAGGTATCACCCCATAATCGGAAATGGACTTTAAGAATAGCCCGTTGCTGTTTCTCTAGTGGCAAGACATCACAGCTAAGGTTAAAGCAATCTTCATGATGACATTTCTACAAAGTAAAGTATATTTCAAAAAGTAAACAAACAGCAATGAAAACTACCAGCATAAAATATGAAACTCCAATTAAAAAAAAAAAAAAAAAGTTTAGATAGTCTATGAAAGTATTCCCACTTGTATATGGTGTTTTTAGGCTTTTATGCAAACAATCAATTCTTGATCTATGCTACAGTCTCAGGGCAGTGATTCACTAAACAGTTAACTGCCTGAAACTAGTGTGCAGCCCCTGAGTCAGAGAATAGCTGCCATCATCTGAATCTAAGCTCATGTGTCTTGCATAGAGACAGGTTCCTTTTCAAAATCACAGAATCTTGTGGTTAACATACATTCATTTTCACATTTATGTAATGAATATCCTGTAAAAGGCAAATTATTATTTTAATGGTATGCATTTAACTGCTTTCACCAACAGTATACTAGGGAAGCCAGAATGGATTTACGTTTTTGATCTCTCTCTCAAACACATGATTAATAATAGTGTGTAGCCAAGACAGGTGTTACAGGGCTTTATGATTATTTTATACAGGGCTCTACCTTAAAGTGTTAAACCCAAAAAATAATTGTATAAATTATAAAATTTCATTTTTTTAATTATTAGATGCGGTGGCTGCATTTGTTTTCCTTTAGGCTTTTCCCAGTTTTCACCTGTAATCCAGTACACACCTTCTGAGTGCCTCCATTCTGGATGAAGGGGCAACCTAGACCCCTTTGGCCAATAGCATTGTTAATTTGGGGGTGTAGAGGAGTGATTTAAATACATTCATAAATTGAAGTCGAACTCCAGCCAACTCTTTTTAAGCAGTTACAGGAACAGTTTTTTTTTTATTTTCTGGATAGAGATTTCATATTAATAAATGCCAAATCGTTGTAAGCACCCCCGATAGTGTTAAATGTTTCTCAGTTCTCTAACTGCTACATTTGCAGGAAAGCTTGTTCTGTTGAAAAACAGACTTGTGAAGTAAAGAAAAACTAATAACCATCACATCTAAGAATTGGTAAGCTGCAGTATTATAAAAGGTTGCTTTCGGGGTTAAAACCACTTCAAGAAGCTCTTCTGTAACTGAAAGTGTACAACCCCATCTAAACAGAGCAGCAGGGGAGAAGAGCAGTACATTGTTTTATGTGAGCCTCAACTAGGGGCACTGAGCTAAGGTTGGAAAGATCAACAAGTGAAAATAGACCTAAAGCCTGCTGGAAATAAAAATACATAATATGCATATGGAAAGTTCTTTTTATTTGTTTCCTATCCAGTGAAAACTATGTGCAACTGAATTTTAACCACATAACATCCAACAAGCTATTAAAAAAAATCATCATTCTTTGTGGGGCGATTCAATAAAATGATTCACATTGAAGTTTGCAAATTCTGGGATGCAGTAAGGACTTTGCAGACTTCGCCTGATGAAGCAAGCTTCACAGAATGCTATAGGATGGGTACCTTTCACAAAGTTGTGACCCCCAGTCAAGCACAACCATACAAGCCAAAAGTCCAGCTCATAAATCCTTCTATTGTTTATTTTATTATCTTTGATCCAGTGGTGTGCATTGGGGTATTGTGTGTGGTTTCTAAAAAAAAAAAAAAAAAAAGATTTGCTTTTTATTTTTATTTTTTTTTACTTCTGTGGTTGGTGCCAAAACGACAGCATCCACATGCCCAAAAGGTTTCCAAGATGCTGAAAATTCTTCAAACCCTTTAGCTATTGCAGAAACGAAGGATTATATATTCTAGCGACAGTTGCTTTAAAGCGGAGTTCCACACAGTGGAACAGTGACAGTTCCGGTGTCACATTTGGCACCTTTCAGAGGGGAGGGGGGAGCAGATACCTTTCTAATACAGGTATTTATTTAGCTTACACTTCCAGGCATAGATACCCGCACCACCCCCTTCCCCCCCAACCCCCCCGCTGTCTTCTAGGAGACACACGGGTCCCAGGAGACAGCAGGGACCAGTGGGAACGTGCAGCGCGAGTTGCGCATGCGCAGTAGGGAACCAGGAAGTGAAGGCGTCACTTCCTGATTCCCTTACCGAAGATGGCAGCGGCAGCACCCGAGAGCCGGGGGACAGGTAAGTGTCCATATTTTAAAAGTCAGCAGCTGCAGTATTTGTACCTGCTGACTTTAAAAAAAAAAAAATGGCGGAACTTCGCTTTAAGATCACCATCTAAAAAGATTTAACCATTTAAACCAGTATTAAATGAACAAGACCCACCAGTATATGTGATCCACCAGCCGGGATTTTGGAGGCGTCTCTTCGCTCTACATGATGTCCAGGCTTTGCAGAACCTTGCACTGTTGAATACTGCAAAGAGAACATGTCAAGCATGAAGAACACTTCACAAGAAAGCAACAATGCAATTTAATAAAACCACCAATTCCTAATTTTTCTCACCTGCAGCTGTAATGGGTTAACAGGTGGTTTAGCTGTACAGTTCCCCAATCCTTGCACAGAGTAGTTCATGACATACATCACAAGTTGATCTTTATTGTGAACCCTTGGGCAGATCAGAGTTAGGGTACCATGGCTAATAGAGCTTGGTCCTATGTTGGCTAACTAAAAAGAGCAAAAAAAAAAAAAAAAAAAAAAAAAAACAACACACACACACACACATTAGTTGATACCTTTGTATGCGGTTTAGACGTGTGGCAACATGTCAAATGTCACTTCCCTTGTGGTAGCTAATGCAAGTCAAACCCTATTCTTACCTCGTACACATGATTGACCTCTGGGCCTACATCGTCCACTTGGGTGGGATTTTTATTTTGTTTCCATTTGGAAAGTGGGAAGATGACACTGTCTGGCTTTGAAACCCTGAAACGAAAGTTCAGTATATTTAGTCCTTGATGGGCACAGGGTCTGCATCCAACATATTGTCCACATCTAGATGTCTTCAAAAAAAGTAATTTCACATTTGTAGAATGTAGCAAATAAAAATAAAGCCTGTACAACTGCTATACAAGCCATGATCTAATTTAATGTTTTTTAAAAATTACTTCTCCTTTTCAATCTGCAGTGCTGTAACCTCTGTAAAATTCGATGCAATATAGCAACCTAGAAGTGTTTTGTACACCGTTTGTGTACAGAAAGCCCCCAGAAATGTAATTTCCTGCTTGTATCATTGACGGATTTTCCCTAAAGTCTACACCAAGATATCAGATTTTAGGCATCTTCTGTAAATAGGAGTTTCAGTTACTGTGTGATACTCAGAGTAAATACTTCTAAAAAGGGATAGGGATGCAGACTCTGCAGTGTTTCTCATTAGAACACTGAGTGCACCAGGTGATTATAACTTGCCCCTCCAGTTCAGAGGTCTGCCATCAGTCTGGCGAAATAGCCCTTTCTTCAAAGTAACAAAAAGTAGGAATCTTCTACAAAGTTTGTTAAAATTCCTTCAATGTACACTGATCACTCAGAGGGGGATTTTTTCCTCGACAAAAATGGAATTACTCTGTAAAAAGAAAGCACTTCCAGTGCAGCAAAAACATGTGGCTGCAATTTGCATCTTAACAGTTCCAACTTTAAAAGGAGAGTGGCTAATCAGAGCTGTCTGCACTAAATGTTACTTAGCATCAAAATGGAAACATTAATTGAAAATTAAATACAACTGTACTTGGTCATGGATTCTAGTGATTGCAGCATTTGGTCAGCGAGACTGCTAATACAAGCCTTGCTGGTGGTGAAGTGAGTGACTAAGGCAGGCCCATACATGGTTTTGAATCTCGACCGGTTCAGCAGGAACTGGACAAGATTCGAACCATGTATGGGCCGGCTGAATGTACCAGGTTGATCAATCAACTTTGGTACAACCAGCATGCCAGGTTTTACCTGCAATTATTGCTAGTGGCTGCTAGCAATAATCACTATGTTCTCCCAGCGGGGATAGCTTCCCCTGCCAGGAGAAGATAATTTCTCGCCGCGGAGGGATTCCTGCATCACACACTATGTTGATTGGGAATCGAGAAAATTTCCTTTCTTGCAACCCATGGTTGCAGGACTGAAATTCACTGTGTATGGCCTGCCTAATCCTATAAAGTCAATGCAAAGGAAAGCTCCTCTGTATCTTGGCACACATCACATGACTGCTACAGCGGATTCCTGGGATCGCTTAACAAGAGGTACTTCTCTGAACAACTCTATGTGTAGTAAAACTAACTATGGGGCACGTGCAATGTCACCTTCATAGAAAAGCAAAATATATGTTATTGGAAGATACCCAAACCTACTCAAAAAGTTAAATGTCTTGGAGAAAGGGGATAGGGATAGGCTTACCTGGCACTAGCAAAATTAAACTAGGCACGAGACAGACACCCAAAATAGTCAAAGTAGGTTTGTATGTACCTTTTAGCAAGGTCTGGCTACAAAGATAGATATTACCTAGGAATAGTTGCTTATCCCCACCCAAAAACAGAACGTATGATTCTGAGAAAAAAACAAAACAAAGTCTGGTTTCTGCACATCATTCATAAATTCCGAAGCCCGTCATGCGTAGAAACCTAGGTAACTCATTTACACCATCTACAATCTTGCCAGCGCCTCACATTACATACATTTTACTTGGAATTTTTTACTAATATTATACTACGGTTGTGATAAATTCTGGGAAAAATTATTGTAATTTTAAAAGCAGTTTTGCACTTAATCTAGCAACCCTGAAAGGTAGCCATCAAGAGCCAGTTGCACTTTGCTTAGAATTGGATATAGGTCAGATCTCCTTACTGTGTGTGAGTAGTGACACCCACCACTACTATATACAGGACTGACATCTCTGTAGTTTTCACTTTCACACAATGAAAATCAGCTGCAGGTTTTTTTTAAATAATTTCTGACACCTTCTGCATGAGAACAAACACGAGTTTGCCAGATAATGTGCTATAAACAATTTTTTGCAAGGATAATGGGGTAAAACAAAAATAATGTATCAGAAGTATTTTGCTGTACATTTGTAGTGTTTCAAGCCTAATGCCATATAAATTGTTTTAGTTTTCTTCATTTTTTTACTACTCCCTACTACTGTTTGTATCCTTTTGGAAATGTACCCTTGATGCCAGCAAATTTGATTGGTATCAGATAGAACAGGAAATGGAGGTAGGCTCTCTCCATTTCTTGTCATATGATGGTTGTCAAGCATAACGGTAAATCAGGGAGAAAAGCAGCATTTAAAATGTGTTTGAAGTCCTAACCCCTTCCAGCTCTCTACACACTTGGTTAAAAAGAAGTGAAGCGGCTGAACGAAAAAAAAAAAAAAATACAAATTAAAAAATAACTACCCGTCTATGGCCAGCTTAGGCTGAAAAGGCCAATTTAGCAATTATTTGTTTTAGCCTTACAGCCAACATCAGTATCCTTGCTATACTCAAGCTATATTTGTGCTTGCTGGGCAATGTTATCACTTGCTGAATCCAAGCAAATACTGCACAGGATGTGCTGTTCTGTCCTGTGGATTAAAAGTGGCTGACCTGCCCTGGGCCAGAACTTAACCTAATTTGGGCTTTACACAAAACAAATGTAATTTGAATCTGAATTGCCAGGGGGAAAGGAAAAGCATTTAAAACCTTAAGTAGGGATACAAAAGATAAATTACATGACAAGTGAGTGATGAAGCAGTTAATGTGAGCTTCTAACACCATTCACAGAAGAACAGATCACAATGGAAGCCAAAGAACAATTGCCGTTAAAGCTATGAATACAAGAGGCACTCCAGTGGCTTACGATGAGTGTTTGAGAAACAAAGTTAAACTGGCCATTTTTGCAGATCTGATAATCAAGACAAGAAAAAAAAAATCAAAGGGTCTCAGAGTGAACTAGAACTCAAAGTGAAGACTGCCAACTGCGAAAGACTTGTAGGAATCAACTTCCACACACACAATAAAAAGAGCAGCTTAGGGCAGGATGCTGTAATATTGTTCCTTTTTCTACAAAGACAGTTGAACGGTCCATTCACTACACATGGGCTTTATCTGAATGTCAGCTTGGTGAAGTGCAACCCATACAATTAGCAGAGCGCTTAGCATTTGCCATTCTTGTTCAAAATTCTGACCCATACACATTCAAAATTTTTTGCAGAAGATCCAATTTAGATCACCTTAGTAGGGAAGTACTCAGATTTCCTTCACAGTAGAAATGACTTGAGTATGAGTCAAAGAAATTTCTGTTTACACATTCAATTGTAATGACCGAAGGAAATGGGTAATCCATAAAACCTCACAACTTTAAGGCCGGTGGCCATACGTAGTTCGAATCTCTGCCAGATCAGCAGGAACCGGCTGAGATTTGAACGGTTAATGGGCAGGCTGAATGTATGAAGTTGATCGATCAACTTGGGTACAACCAGCCTGTTGGATTCTCTTGCGATTAGTGGATGCTATAGCCAACTAGAGATAATCGCGGTCTTCTGCCAGCAGGGCTGGCTCTCTCAACCCACCCTGCCGGGAGAAGACAATTGCTCGGCAGGAGGAATTTCCCGGTCAGCACTGCCTGTGTTGAGGAGTTAATCATGCAACTCATGGTTGCAGGAAAGAAATTTGCACCATCTATGGCCTGCCTAAGATGTGACCATCAATGTGGAGTATAAAATCTGTTTAGGATTGATCTCAGAGAATAAACCAAGGAAGAGTATATGGGCTAGTCATTTACTACTCCTGTGATCTAAATGTAATCATTTACTGGCTGACAGATAACGAATTCCAAGCGTCTGACAGGATGATTCACAGGTGTGACAGCAATAATTATCTGCTCCAAATATTGACACAGCTCCATTCCATACCTGCAGGCATTGCATATTTTCTAGCATGGGCACACTTGCAAGAACGGTTATTGAATATACACCTCATAGTAAACATGAGTAACTGCTAATAAAAATCCACACTACAGAAGCTAACACTACTAAATATCAATCTAACCTAACCAGTGCAAGCTCTGCTAATCAAGTTTAGCCAAATTGATAAGAACAGGAAATGAACAAAGTGCAGTAAGCTATAGCAAGATACATCTTTTACAATTCTAAAATACTTATTCAACTAATCACATTGATTGCTATGTGGAAGTTTACTTGTTCTGATTTTGCCTGCTTTGCATTTTGAAAAAGCTCACATGATGTACTGCATTTAGCTGCAGGGAGCCGTTTAGCACTGATAGTGGATAAAACATGCACAGGAGCCATCAAAGCCAGCATTAAATGATTGCAAGTAAGCCTTTCACAGAATTGCACAATGCAAACTAAGCCAAGGATGTAAAACAAAAAGGGGGGGGGGGGAGTTTGGGACTTTAAATGAGGCACATAATATGTACCTCCATCCCGAGTACAAGTACGTAACCAAAAAAGGGGGGATGTGGGACTTTAAAATGAGGCAACTGGCTTGGAGGTAGAGTGGTTGATAAACATTATTTATTTGTAACAATAATATAAAACAGATAAAAAAAGTATTTTCATATATCTGCACATACACACGGCATAAACGTAATAGATACATATATGTCAACTTGGCAGCACATAAGAGATAGTAAGTAATTATAGCGTATAATACAATGTATTTCCTATTAACAGGCATTGGTAACCCATATGCAACAGAGCTGAGATGTAAAACAAATCAACAGGGGGTATCTTCTGCAAAATGTGCATGTTGGGGCGATCAGATCTAGAGAAGGTGGCAACTACAGTTATATGCCCTCCTATCTTCTGAACCTTAATGTGCCTCAATGTACCTTCTGGCTTCAATAGGTCAATGTGCCTGCCAATCAATAAGGAGACTCTGGAGGTGAGTAAAGACCAGGCCAAACTCCTTATATAATGGGAAAATGTCAAGATTTGCCAACTTCAGCCGCCAACATCTTTGCACTTTTACATTATAAGTTTAAATTCCCAAAATTTGTGACAGGTTTACTGTAAAATTTAAAGTAGAGTTCCACCCAAAAATGGAACTTCCACTTTTTGGATTCCCCCCCCCCCCTCCGGTGTCACATTTGGCACCTTTCAGGGGGAAGGAGGGAGCAGATACCTGTATAATACAGGTATTTGCTCCCACTTCCTGGCATAGATCACCGCGGTGACCTACGCCACTTCCGTCGCCTACTCTGTCCTCCTCCACCGCTGTATTCTGTGAGATACAGAATACAGCAGGAACCTGAGAGGATGCGCAGCCTGACTCGCGCATGCGCAGTAGGGAACCAGGAAGTGAAGACGCATGGCTCCACTTCCTTATTCCCTTACCGAGGATGGCGGCGGCAGCAGCCGAGAGCCAAAGGACGGATCGGCTTCGGCTGCCGACACAGCGGGCTCCCTGGACAGGTAAGTGTCCATATATTAAAAGTCAGCAGCTACAGTATTTGTAGCTGCTGGCTTTTAATATTTTTTTTCCACGAACCCCCACTTTAATGTGAACTAGACAATTATCGCATATGGCACCCCAGACAAATCACTGTAATGCCCTGTACACACGGTCGGATTTTCAGATGGAAAAAGTGCGATCGGATTGTGTTGTCGGAAATTCCGATCGTGTGTGGGCTCCATCGGAAGTTCCGACTCACAAAGCTCAAGAGCAGGATATAAAGTTTTCCGACAACAAAATCCCATCATTTAAATTCCAATCGTGTGTACACAAATCTGACGCTCAAAGTGCCACGCATGCTCAGAATAAATTAAGAGACGAAAGCTATTGGCCACTGGCCAGTTTATAGTCCCGACATACGTGTTTTACGTCACCGTGTTCAGAACAACCGGATTTTCCGACAACTTTGTGCGACCGTGTGTATGCAAGACAAGTTAGGCCCAAAAACCCACGGAAAAATCCAATGGATTTTGTCGTCGGAATGTCCGATCAATGTCCGATCATGTGTACAGGGCATAAGGGGACATTTTCAAGTGAAATCTGCATGCCTTTTTAAGCACCACTAGGTAACAAATAACCCAGGTGGTCAGATTTTTCCCCAACCCCATCAGTTTGTTTTTACTTTACACAAAAGCTCACCTACACCAATCATAAAAACCTACTTCAAGAAAACCTATACTGAGACTATGGAGACTGTCATTCATAACCCCTCTCCATCTGAAATTGCCCAACTTTCATGCTGTTTCAATGGCTTTAGCACTTTGTGAGTCAATGATCGGGAACAAGAATGTAGAGCAATACATCTGACCTCACTCTGACTTATAATCTGCATGCTTTTTTTCTTCAGGTTGGTTACTTAAAGTTTTGAAGCCGGTTGAAATGTATGTAGCCTCCATATTTTCCTCAGCACGGGTCTCCCTAACAAGAAGTGTGCATTTCTGCGCAGGACAGTATTTCTAGTTCGCTCTACTCATTTGAGAGAAAAAGAGACCATCTTTGTTCAGATTTGATTACTGGTACGTATTTGAATACTGTTGTGTAGACAGCTTGAATAGGGGATGGTACAGATATCTATTGTTTCCTTATATTTGCAACTTACAGATCAGTTATCTCTCACAAAGCCTGTAACAGATAACTGGGAATTGACTTTGTCAATTCCCAGCTGATTTCATTGCAATTAAGGAAGTTGAGTGGTGAGCCGCTTGGTCATCCATAGCTTTTTACAATGTAACAAGTGGCTCCTAGGTATAACACATTCTAGTTTCCTTTAGATAACCACATATAAATATAGCACATTACAGAGCAGTGATTTTGTCACTTTTGCATAGTTGGAAAGAAATTCCAGCTCATGCCATGTTTTCAGACTACACAGCGAATAAACAAAGCTTCTCTACAAAAGAACTCTTCCCTCAATTGAGTCAGAATTACTGAACTTGAGTTACCTTTTATATAAACTTACCCTAAAAATGTCACAGACGTATGGGCTTCAACACTGATTGCTAGCTGCACAAGTTCACTTTGGGAGTTATTGACATTTTTGCTGTAAAGCGAATAATAGTACAAACAAGTTACCAACTACATAAAGCATCCAATATACCCAGAACACATCTACGTTAGATTTTGTTTCCCACATAAGGGCCACTGGTAAAACCATAAAAGAAAAAAAGTCATAGGTATAGCAGTTTCACTAACATTGTTCAAGCAGAACACCTTCAAAGATTTAGGCTGGCCATACATTATACAATTTTCTTTAGTTACCAAAATCATAATATGAGGTCAAACCTAAACACTTTTAATTTGTATGCAATCAGGCAGGCCATTGCACTATATAGTTGATGGTAAATCTGAAGGAAATTAAAAAAAAAAAAAAAAAAAAAAAGTATAATATATGGCCAGCATTATTAATATAAAATACACTAAACTCTTACAATAATATAGAAAAAAACTGCTACAACTTTGGGATCCTGATTATTAGCTTACTTCATGTGTAATCAATATGTGTTCGGGTTTAAAGGGATGAGGTGGCAACTCATAAAGCTGGTATGGTTTCCCAAAAAGATGGCACTCACATCCATAAAAAATAAAATAATTATTTTGGAAGATAGAATAGTTTTCTCTGAGCTTACTAACTGGTACAATAAATACAAATTTCAAGATCAGAAACTAAAAAAGTGCTAGTGTGCCTTGATGCTTTTTTTCACCCCCACTAAAAGTGATGGGAGTGTGGAGACGCCATCAGTGTTCAACAATGGAACCACGATTTAAAACCACAGTGAATTGGTTATTTAACTACAGGACTTCCATCAAAGATTGGCATTTACTCAAAGGGGTTTTCTACTTTTGCAGAGGCGTATTTTAATATGGATTTCCATTCCTTTGGGGTCCAGCTTAGTTGTAAATTTATAAAAGGTTTTCAAAAAGTATATATGCAACTGTGCAAAACACACCTTTAATGGAAAATGCTACACATGGAGATAGATAAGAGCATAACGGTCATTTCATGGAGATGAAAACTACTTGCAGACAAGAGCAATGAATCTCTAGACTTAAATGGGAAGGCAGAACCAGCCACATATCACAGCAATGCCAACTATTTCTTTGCTGAATATGCAGCTTTATGACAATTACAGTTCCCTTGTCAAACCACTATGGTGGATTAAAAAAGTATTTAAAACACCACATGCAATCATCTGACAACAAACAATCATGCCATGCCAATGTTTCCCTAGTACAGTAGATGTTTCTGCTGAGCTATACTACCATTTCTGAGAAAGAATTCAAATCAACATGCACACTGTTAAAAGCTGATGCCAAGTACCTGCGAATCTGACTCTCAAAGTGCACCTTCCGACTTGTGTCCCGCAAATGAGGTACAGTGAATCTCAGTCCACCCAACAACTAAAGATGAAGAAAGGAGAGAATTACATGTGGTACAAACATATATAGGAGGCTTGCTAAACAATTTTAAATGCAATAATAAAAGCACATTGATACATCCAGGTATTGCAACAAAAAAAGAATATATAGAACTGTTGCATATTCACCACTAGTTTTCATTAGGTAACGTGCCAAGCGGAAACGAAAAACTGACTATCTAACATTCATATTTTAAACTAGAACTTCAGCCAAAACTTTAAAGTTTTGTCCTAGAGTGTTCCCTTCACAAATCTCAAACGAAAACATGATGGAAAGTTAGGGAAATCTCACATTCAGGCCCGGTTCACACTGGTGCGACATGCGCTCTGACTTTGAGAGCACATGTCACATGACAACTCAACACCCCATTAAGTGCAATGGAACCATTCTAATAAGGAGTGACTTGGGCCGCTCCGACTTGGAAAAAGGTTTCTGTACTACTTTTTGTGGGACTTCGGCATAACTTGCATTGACTTGTGTTAAACAAGTCAATGCAAGTCATGCCAAAGTCATGCTCAGATGTCTGCTTCAAAGTCGAGCGGAAATTTACGGCAGTGTGAACCAGGCCAAAACGGTAGTTGTTGCTTTATCTCCACTGAAAGCTATTACTTCTATTTCAATTTTGTGACAACTGTACAATTTTGGATAACCCCTTACTTTGTCTCTGTCAGTGGTCACAGGAAGAGATAGGCCGAAAACCCCCGTTTGGTTCACACCAGAACTCCCGAAAAGAGAAAAAGTTCTGACCTGAACGGCAAACCTCTGAAGTCTATGGGAGCCGAACTTGAAAAATCAAAACCCCCCCATTTTAAGGGCTTATATGCAAGTAATGGGCCATAAAAAATGCATGTTTTTTTTT
Source organism: Lithobates clamitans (assembly GCA_037952925.1). Lineage (NCBI taxonomy): Eukaryota > Metazoa > Chordata > Amphibia > Anura > Ranidae > Lithobates > Lithobates clamitans. The sequence continues at coordinate 604,797 of JBBGZY010000780.1, read as the reverse complement.
TTTTTTGTACAATATCATTTCTTGCAATAGAAAAATGTAAAAAAAAAAAAAAATTAATTTTTTTAATCAAAAAGTGCCCCCCGATATAAATCGATCATCAATCATGCCCCGCCACCAGAGTGTTTTTTTTTTTTTTTTAAGAAAAAAAAAAAAAAAAAAACACATTTCGCTGTCAACTAAGGCAAACTGCCAATGCCTGGCTTGCTGTTTTACCGTTCTTATATAGGTAAGGGTGGGGCCACCTGGTGGCCCCACTCCCTTGTGGGGTCAGCGACCCAGCATGCACTGGTCCGACGGTGGAGCAATTTTTTTTTTTCGGGATCGGCGGTGGCTGGCGTGATTGATAGATTTACAGCGGGGGCACTTTTTTATTTTTTAATAAAAAGGAATTGTCAAAAACTGTCTGTATTACTTTTTGGCTATGTACCCCATACTCATTCACATGGGAGGCTGGGATCTGGGGGCCCCCTTCTTAAAAGGGGGGCCTCCAGATTATGATAAGCCCCCTGACTGCAGACCTCACAAGCACAGCCCAGAGTTGTGGGGAGGAGGCCCTTATCTCCAACATGGGGACAAGGTGCTTTGGGGGGGAACGTGTGCTCACTAGTCTCCCCCCACCCCTGTCCTTGCCTGCCAGGCTGCATGCTGCATGCAGGCGATGTTCGGGCCAAACTTTTGCTCTGCCTGAACCGTTCGTCCAACTCTAGTCACAGGGATATGGGTAAGGATGATCACCAAAGTCCTCCCCCCTTCCTTTTGTGATCTACAAACTCCAGGTAAAATACACAGAACCAAACGGTTCACAACCAGACACCAGTAGTATTTTTCTATTGGTGGTTGGATAATAAAAAATCACAAGCCTTTGGCTGTTATGAGCATGTTTGTTTCTTACATTTTCTTTTTAAAGGAGACAAAGACCTGTGATAAAATGGATTATATAAACAGATGTGACTCCTGGTATATATAACTTACATACAACAGAGGTGGTGCCCAAGAATATATACAACCACTCAGCACACAATGGCTGTACATATAAATGCATATTATGGTTATGCTGTTACGCAATTACTGCCCCAAAGTCTTTTGTAGGTTTTCAGCAATCACATGACCAAGAGCCTTCTCTATAGAGCAGCAGTGGGTGGAATTCAGTGGTGCTCAGTGGTTTAGTCACTAGGTCTTTCATAATTTTCAGGCCTGTAATAGTGTTGTGCAATGAAGAAGGGCGACACTGGCCATGACACCACTCCTCAGGCTTGTGAAAGTGTTTTGCAATAAAAAGGAGAGGCAATGTCACTACACAGCTGTATGCAGACCACTGCAGCAAGGATGAAAATGTGACTGCGCTGTGTATATTTCCACAGCTGAAAATAAAAGAGAAAAAACAAAAATCTGACTGGAAGCCTGACAAACATACATAAGGGTACCTCCATGAATAAATGGTAGGGTGTGTATACAAAAGGCAAACGGTCATAAAAATAAAAGTTTATGCACACCCACTGGTTCTCTCCTCAAGATCTATTGAAAAAAGTTTAGCACCACAATAACAGCTCTTAAAAATACTCACCTCCATGAGAAATATCAACCTTCCCACCCACCAAAACACATATACAGAATTCCACTCCCACCCCCTCCCACCCCTGCACATATATGGGACGGCTTTGAACCCCCCCCCCCCCCTTATCTTGGAGCTGGAGCCAGAAAACTGTGTGGAGACCCCCCCCTAGATGGTAGCCCTGATGACTGTACCCGAATCCAAGTCCTACCCTGGGATATCTCCAAACCACAATTCCCAGATGCCTGGATGGAAGGCTCTGCACCTTAAAGCCACAATGGGCAAATGCAGTAGCCTAAACCAGATCAGCAAAATCCTCAGAAATGCCAATCCCACTGGGTAATGGCCACCTCTATATAGGTGATCCCTAAATATGAACCAGATCCAGTCCTACCAGGGTGGGTGAAAGGAAGTTACAGTAATCCTGGTAAGGTGATAACAAGGGATCAAAACATGAGTAGTTTGCTGGTTGGTGAAGGAAATCCCTCATTCACTGGTGATACACCACTAAATATGCCACACAGGATCACCCAGGGGTTGATCAAGCAGAGACTACAGTTGTACTCAAAAGCTTACATACCCTGGCAGAATTTATGATTTCTTGGTCATTTTTCAGAGAATATGAATGATGACACAAACATTTTTCACTCATGGTTAATAAATGGCATCAGCCAAACACTATCAATCAACTGTTTACTCTTGTTAAATCATAATGGGATCAGAAACTACCCAAACGACCCTGATCAAAAGTTTACATACCCCATGTTCTTAATATCGTGTATTGCCCCCTTTAACATCAATGACAGCTTGAAGTCTTTTGTGGTATTTGTGGATGAGGCTTTTTATCTTCAGATGGTAAAGCTGCCCATTGCTCTTGGCAAAAAGCCTCCAGTTCCTGTAAATTCTTGGGCTGTCTTGCAATAACTGTACGTTTGGGATCTCCCCAGCGTCGCTCAATGATATTGAGGTTAGGAGACAGATGGCCGCTCCAGAACCTTCTCTTTATGCTGCTGTAGCCAATGACAGGTCGATTTGGCCTTGTGTTGGCCAAAAAGCTCAATTTTGGTCTCATCACTCCAAATGACTTTGTGCCAGAAGGTTTGAGGCTTGTCTCTGTGCTGTTTGGCGTATTGTAGGCGGGATACTTTGTGGCATTTGCGTAGTAATGGCTTTCTTCTGGCGACTCGACCATGCAGCCCATCTTTCTTCAAGTGCCTCCTTATTGTGCATCTTTAAAAAAAAAACGGCCACACCACATGTTTTCAGAGAGTCCTGTATTTCACCTGAAGTTATTTGTGGGTTTTTCTTTGCATCCCGAACAATTTTCCTGGTAGTTGTGGCTAAAATTTGAGTTGCTCTACCTTACCATGGTTTGGTTTCAACAGAACCCCTCATTTTCCACTTCTTGATTAGAGTTTGAACACTGCTGATTGGCATTCTCAATTCCTTGGATATCTTTTTATATCCCTTTCCTGTTTTATACAGTTCAACTACCTTTTCTCACAGATCCTTTGACAATTCTTTTGCTTTCCCCATGACTCAGAATCCAGAATTGTCATGCCACACCTGTGTAAATTAACATGTCCTGACGAAGTTCCAGGAGGAACGAAACATATGTAGACAGATTTACACAGAAAAACGAGTTCGGAACCAAATTGCACATGTCTGCTCCTTGGAGTGATCTACTAATTTCATGATAGGACTCCAACACTTCTAATTGGACTAACATTTTTGGGACTTTACTGCTTTGTCATTTTAGCATAGCAATTTTCTGTTTATAAAGCCAGCGGCTTTATAATTTGGGTTTATCTGTGCAAGAACTTTGAAATTTAAGTACATGAATAAAGATAGAATGAGACATGGGAAATTGTTCTATTATAATGTGCATGTGGCGAGTTCTGATTTTGATTGCATATGCTTTAAGAATACATGCAGTCATCATCGAAAGGACTCCATAGAGAACAATACAGGTAATACTCATACAGTTTTTGTGTGACAAAATATTAGAGTCATCGCAAAAATGGTCAACTCACACTTTTTTAAATGCAATTTCAAAAATGTACACTGCTCCCAAATTTTGAAAATGCTTAAGTAGTATGATAAGGGGGCAGCGATCAGTAAAATGAAAGGTCCTGTCAAAAAGCAGATCACATTCCGTCAAACCCGCTGATGTAAGCTGTCAGACTTATGGAAATTGTACTAGTGCTGGGGCAAAGTTTACTCATCTTCACTGCCCGAAAATCAGTATGCAGCTTGACAGGCAAAGACACAGGCTTCTGGAACAAGTGTTTTGCTTTATAAAATATTCCCATTACCATCTGCTGGTTGAAATTCATAAATATAAAAATAGGTAGGCATTAATAATAAATAATGTGAGAAAATAGATGCGCAACCCAAACAAAAAAATGAGTTAATTATGTGCAAAATAGAAACACAAAAAAGATGCAATGTATGTCCCGTCAGAACAAAACAATCAACTAAGAACATATACCAGCAAACTAAAAAGAATTATCTGAATTAAACCTATGTTAGGATATGGTCTGAAGCCTGGGAAGGAAACAAATCTTCTCTGTTAGAGATAAAGATTTTGAAAGCCCCCATTCCTACTTGCCAACGTGGGTCCCACGGAGCATAGCGGAGCCAAGTTTCACCGTTGGAGGAGAGGAGCTGGACGGACGTTTGAATCTACCGCCCTCGCCAGAGTATTTCCTCTTGTCTGTGCCCACTAGACCTCCGTAACAGAGGTCCTACGGTTCTGGTAAGTGGCCATCCGGCATTCCTTATCTGTTGGCTATAGTGTGGGACTACATTCTGAAAAGGACTTTTTGGGGGGTTTTCCACTCATCTTTTTACTGATCCTTATATTGGACTATAGAACACTCCATGGACCCATTTCCTTGTTTTTACTAGTATATTTTTTATTTCACTTTTCTATCTCAACACATATCCTAACATAGGTTTAATTCAGATAATTCTTTTTAGTTTGCTGGTATATGTTCTTCGTTCATGGTTTTGTTCTGACGGGACATACATTGCACCTTTTTGCGTTTCTATCTTGCACATAATTATCTCATTTTTTTGTTTGGGTTGCGCATCTATTTTAATCACATTACCCATACTTCCAAGCTGAATATTCCAGTTCTTTTTTTTTTACATTGCAGCACCGTCACTTTAATACTAACACCTACTGCATTTATATTTACATATATATTTTCTTATATTGTTTTTTGATTAGTACTCACTGGGGGTAGCACATATTGCCCTCGTTACACAAATACTAAATAGATAAACTTACACTGGTCATAGATTTCATGGGGTTTCCAAGGTCACAAATGACTAAGCGGGTCTCATTCTGAACTTCATAACGACAAGACCAAGAAGAGAGGTTCTGTAGAAAAGAAACAAACTCATTAACGTAAAGAACAAAAAGAAAATGCAAGGTTGCGTCACTGCAGTGAGGGAGATTATAGCTATGTGCAGTGGTACAGTGGCGGCAAGTGCAGAGGCATGAGCTGGTACAGTGGCAGCAAGCACAGAGGAAGGCAAGTGTGGAGCAGTAGAAGGATGGGGTTCAGTGGCAGTATTGAGAGCTGGGGGGGGGTACGTTTTTTAACATAGTGGTAAAATGGTGAGTGCAGGCACCTTAGTGACAGAGGGTGAGGGTATGCAGCAGGAGTGGTGGTGAGGGGGGAGGTTGCACAGGGAATGGTGAATGCTGCCCCAGTGAGGAGTTGTCAACATAAGCCTGGGGGTAGGGAGGTGGTGTGAGCTCAGGGACTAGAAATTAGAAGGCCATGTCACAATTGCAACACATACCTGGGAATGCTTACTGCTAGGTATGGCTGTATGGTTAACACTGGTCTACATTTAAATGTCTAAACTACCACACAAGTAGTAAATGACACCATGTTATTACCTCCCGATGCCAGTGGGCATGCACCAGGTATTGGTGCTCTTTTCTGCTTATCCCAAAGATTTTACTCTATGCTCAGAGTAGCACTGGTGTTTAGGGACAGTGCTGCTGATCTGTAATCTGCAGGGATGTTTGCAGATATCAGCAATCAGCTTCCAGAACAGGAAGTCTAACTTTTTAAACATTGAACTGGTTTAAAATATAGTTAAGATCTTAAACATATAAATATAGCAGCTGAAGTCTAATAAGTTTTCTTAAAACACATGGAAAGCTCTCTCAGACCCCGTTCACACTGATGCGAGTTCATAACGAATGTGATGCGTCAAAAACACTTTAAATTCGCATGTCATTCCTAAAGTCATTATTTTCAATGACGGTCGTTCACATACATGCGTTGCGATTCCTCTACGAATGCGATTAAAAAAAAAGGGTCTTGTGCAAGTTTACTGCGTTGCGAATTTAGTTTCCATAGACATCAATGTAAATCATTCTTGAAATCGCATTGATGGTTCACATATGTGCGAATTCCACCACACTACTCTCCACAAAAACCAGGAAGTATACAGGAAGTGAACACTTTTTTTTTTTTTTTAAATTATGATTCCATTGGCTAGAATATCAATGAGAGCTATGTCCAACTCCTGAAATTCGCAGTAAAATCGCACCTAACAAAGGACAAGAAAACAGAACAAAATCACAGCGCATCAGTGTGACCCGGGCCTCAAAGTGTATTTCCAATTTTGCGGTGCCACACTCTAAACAGGAATTATATGAGAGAGCAGTGCAAAAAAACAAAAAAACAAAAAAAACACGTATTTGGTCCATTTTACACAGATAGTCATTGTGAATTTTTTTTTTTTTAATATATTGTTGTTTGACACTTGCATTATAGACTTCACCACTATGCTATTTTCCTGAGGAAGATTGGTATGCAGATTTGAAACGTATTATTGTTCATTTGCATTTTGTTTGCTTCTGTATTTCATGGTGGTTTTGATATGTTTGATGGACCTAAAAATATCTTGTACGTCTGTACATACACGGTGTCTTCGTGCATTTTTAATGGGTTTCTAATAAAATCCTTGGTCATCTTAAATGTTGCTTACTTGGTGCGGTAAGGCACCTTTTTTGCCCCACTATATGTTTGTTGTTGTGTTACCAATCATGCAGCATACCAAAACAAAATATAAATTAAAAAAAAAAAAAAAAAATTTCTTTACAAAAACAAGGCCCCCTTTGCACTGTGCCAAACCATCATGGTACTGTATACAAGTTGAAGTATAACTAAAAGGCATTTTTTGTTTTCAGGATTTGGACGGAGTACATTAGAACACATGCTACGTTTTTATTGCTGTCCATGTCCCCATAAAGGAGATTCACCCTCTCCATTTGTCCCGTTTACTGTTAGAGAATGAAAGCAAAATAAAATCCTATATGCTGGGTTTTGACCTGCGCAGAAAACAGGGAAAATATTCCAAAAGGGGAAGCTCTGGAGCCCCTGGTGAATATAATAAAAGTTTTTCCTCACTTTGGAGGGATATCCTCCCACTTCCTGTTTTGGCTATGGTACAAGAAGCCTAAAAAGAAATCTACCCAATGGGCTATGGATGACGAAAAAAAAACAAAAAAAAACAAAACGTAACGATGTGTTAGAAACCCTGTCATCTAAAATGAAGAAAAAAGTTTTGCCTCTAGCGCTACATAAACAAGTGTTACATCAAGGCAACCATTTAATTAGGAAGAATGGGCTGCCAATGCAGCAGAAAACAGACCTGCGCTTTTTTTTTTTTTTAATGCAGTGCCTTTAATGCAAGCCATCTGCATTGTGGTGTGCTGCAGTGTAAGGCAGGCCATATACTTCCTTTTTGCAATCACTGGTTGCAAGAAAAAAAATTGCACGATTCCCCCATCAACACAGACCGTGCTGACAGGGGAATCCCTCCTGCTGAGCCATTGTATGCTGCTGCCAGAAGCTGTCCCTGCCAGGAGAAGACTAATTATCGGTAGCGGCTATAGCAGCTGCTAGTGATAATCGCAAAAGAATCTGGCAGGCTGGTTGTACCCAAGCTGATCGATCAACTTGGTACATTCAGCCTTCCCATTAATGGTTTGAATCTCGGCCGGTTCCTGCTAAACCAGACAAGATTCAAAATGTGTATGGTCTGCCTTACTCAGTTGGCACCTACTGTACTTTTGCATTTGGGGTGCCATACCAAGTGAATGTTACTGCAATGAACTTCACAATGTGCCTTGTGTTACTGTTGTGGTAAATTACCTCAACACATAGGTCTGAAGGGAGCCCAAAAGCTAACTATACCTTCAGATAACATATTCCTAATAGCCCACCACCTCCCAAAGGTGGTGGGAGGATTTAAGGCAGTGGTTTCCAAGTCCTGTCCTCAGGACCCACCAACAGGCCAGGTTTTATGTATTAGGGGAGATGCAGACTAGAATACTGCAATCACTGAGCAGCAAATATCACCTGTGATGTATTTCAGATAACTTGCAAACCTGGCCTGTTAGTGGGTCCTGAGGACAGGAGTTGAGAAACACTGCTTTAAGGGGAGGGGGAAAATCATTTAAAATTTTAACTTTATGAAAGTTAAGACATTGTAGTGAAAAGAATCTTAATTCAAAAAGGTAATATGAATGGAACACGTGCGTCAAGAACGCACACAATTATAGCAGAAATGCTCGCCAAAGCTCTGACACTTACTTCATTGTTCCGCAAAATACCGCTGTACTCTGCTTCTGCAGGTATGACGACATAGAGCTCAGCCTCATATGCTCCCCCTTCTCCATCATTTATTGCATTAAACAGTAACGTCAGGAAGTTCTCATCACCCAGAAATACTGATTTGCGATCACTGCAAAGCAAACACCATTAACTGAAATCATACGTCATCTTTACAGTTTACTGTATTTGAAATAATCACACAAAAAAGGAAGCATTTCTCGTGTTTACAGGAAGAGACTTCAAGTAACAAACCCAGAAATGTGACTCATAAGAACATATGATTGAAACCAGCTTAATGAAACAAGAAATTCATTACGACTTGCACTTCCTGTTATTGTTTAAAGAGGCAGTCACCTCACAGACAAAATCAACAGGCTTCAGCGCTGAAGGATGGCATTGAGATTTTTCTGCACAGCAAATTTTTGAAAGTGAGCTCCTGGCACAGATCAAGGAGAATATGCTGAAGAGTTAGTGTTAAGGAATTTTTTTATCCTTATTTTATCCTTTCTGAATAATACAAACCTAAAGTAATAAGTAGCGAGAAGCGTGCTTAGCAGTTGGACCCCTTTCACACTGGGGCCGCGGCAGTGCTAAAGCACCCCTCATTTTAGCGGTGCTTTTCGGCCGGTAGCGGCGTGCTTTTAACCTCAAATAAGGGGTTAAAAACCTCCAGCGTTGCGGCACTTTGGAAGTGCTGTCCATTCATTGCAATGGGTGGGGCATTTTGGGAGCGATGTGTACAGACAAACTGCCCCAAAGATTCTGCTTGTGGGACTTTTGCGAACATCTCGCAATCACACCACCCGTGTGTGAAAGCACCCATTGTAATGAATGAGAGGCAGCTTTCAGGCGCTATTTCTAGTGCTAAAATGCCTGAAAACTGCCTGTGTGAAAAGGGTCTTAATGTTAAGGGTGCGTTCAAGAATTTAGGGCTTGAGCATTAGGGGTACAAGGTAATTAAAACAAAGCTGTTCTTTGCCCAAGCGGGACGAATTGGTGGGTTTACATTTATGCTGATCCTTGCAGCAGGTTGCATTTGTCTTTTTTGCTCCTCCACTGAGAGAAAACGAAAATACTCCATTCTTTCAGATATAGGATCAGGCGACACTTTCACTGGTTGTTGCACTGGTGCTTGGCATCTTGTCACTTAGGCTCCCAATGGATGAGCGTCATCATTTGCCATAGCCGAAGGGAATAGGGGGAGCAAAAAAGGCAAATATGTGCAGCAGGCAGCATTAAAAGCATCTGTTGCCCTGCATGGTGAAAGCACAAGATCACTTTAAAGTAGAACTATAGGCAACCCCCCCCCCCCCCCCCCCCATTTTGGATAGAGCAAGGGAGGGTTATAGCCCCTGTCAAATTATTTTGGGTCCCATTGCGGAGATTTCCCTTCACTTCCTGTCCCATAGCCAAACAAAGTGAGAGGATATCTCTGCAAACTAAGGGAATTCCTTGGGGACCCAATGTCACCAGAACTAGTGTCCCCATTGGATTTCCCCTCTGTTACTTTTCTGGGGACAACTCAAAACTTGGCATTTTCTTTTACTTTCAATGATAATGGTCAGGCCAACAATGAAACTCCCTAATAGGGGCACAGACGGCAATAAAAACCCAACAAGCATTTTAATCCCTCTTCACTCCATCCAAAATTTAAAAAAAGTTTTTCCTTTAGTTATACTTAAGGAACTAAATTTCATGTTAGTGGTAATGTTGGGGTCAGGGTAAAAGTGAAAGCAGGACTGTATCTAACAAGACATGCTACTTAATTCATTTTTATTATTCAAAACAAACTCACCCATTCATGTCTTCACGCTTTCTTTTGTTGAAAAAATAATTTTGAAAAAACACCCAACTAGCACTTCTATCCACGGCCATGATGAATAAGGGCAACAAATGTATTTCTTGAATTCTATTTGCCCTTAGCTTAGGCATGCAGGCTAAAGGGTGTGCTTAGCTGAGAAAACCCCTCTTCCAGATAAAAGAAAGAAAATGCCCATTATTTTGGCCTAGGGCAGAAACCAAGAAGGAACTGAACAAATGTCAAAAATAATGCTAGCAGCATGAAGATTAAAAATAGTTCATGTTAATTCAGAAGGACTTAGTTCCACTTTAAGCATCAAGTAGAGTTAAGTAAAGTTAGGGGTTCCTTGTTGTGGGAATGGCAATGCATTATAAAGAGGTTAGGTAACGTGTTCAGGTTGGGGAGAGAAAGGCTTTAGGAAAACCTTTTTTCCCCTAAGTGATATTTGAGAAAACTTTGTATTAAATTTTCAGTGTAAAGACCACATAGTGAAAACTACAGCAAAATCTAACAGAATTAATACTATTAGTTTTGGTAGAAGAGCATGGCTTTTAGAAGCATTTAAAGCAGAACTCCAGCCAAATACAAGACAAAAATGAATAGCCCTTTACCATACGAAATAAAACCAGCCTCTGCTCCAATTTTGAGCTTCAATACAGAGAATTCCACTGAAGTAGTTTTTTTGCCACCAGAAATCCTTACTTTGATTCAACCCCCTGCCTCTGAGCCAAGGTTGTCCTTAACCAGCCCCAACTTTTAACTAGACAGTGAAAGTAGAAGCAGCCCAGTTTATCTCTCTGCCTAATGGCAGTGTGTGCTGCTTCTTCCTCTCATATGCTAGTTTTGCAATATAGGGTTTGCAAGAGACAGGTAAGCAGGTCAAATTCAGGTACTTACATTTACAAAATACATTTAAGTGTAGCCAGGCATTTGGCTAAGAATGACAGTAAGAGACGCTGTACTGCAACTGCTCTCAAACGTTTCACGCTGGACTCGTAGCATTGTTTGCCTTCCAGCCAGTAGGGGAGCAGACAAGTCTAAAGAATTCAAGAGACATCAATGCTGGCCACAATGGAATGTTGGAATAGAAGTTCGGGAGGGGAGCCATGCTATGAACTCTTATGGACCATTAGACTACAATGCCCACAGCAAGAGAGCAATAGATGAAGAAAAGAGCTGCGTTTCTCAGGCTGCAGATTGAATGGCTTCCTCTGACCATGAGGGAGGCCAGAGAGTGCACATCAGGGCCCCAATGCTAGCCGGCTGAGGAGTTAGGACCAAAGACTGCTCCTTTACACCTGCTAAACAGAGACCTTTATCTACTGCTTTTGTTAAGAGGTACCCCTCAGGGAACACTGTATTCTCCTAGAGCATATAGTATTATTCACATTGTAGTTAATACTTACATACACTGTTTATGGCTGATGAGTGGAATCCAATCTAGCGGTAGAGAACTCCATTCTAGATTACTTTGGCATACTGATTATATGGTCTAGCATAATATGTCTGTACCTACCTGCTCTATGCTCAAACCCGTACAAATAAATTTGCCACTAACGATCTTTTGTCTATTTCTTGGTGCCAATATACAATCGAGTTAAAGTTATCAATACTGGGTTTAATTTTAAGTGCTTGCAGTAACTTTCATTCAACCAGGTGTGTCAGAGGGGCTGAGGCTGTTCTTTGAGTTGAAGCGTGGAACAAAGACCAAATTACCAAGCTACATAAGTATTAATTCTAGAGCTGCAATTATTTGATATTTCGCTAGATTTCAGTTTTAAGTGAAAAATCTCTGCACCTATACTGCAATGCTCCATCATTAGGGGGGTGGCGCAGACAGACCTGACCACAGACACCCTTCCCCTCACACCAGCCAACCACCCGACACTAAATACCCCCCCCCCCCCATGTCGCTTGAGCCCGCCACCACACACCATATCCACAACCCCCACCCCCGGCTCGCTCACTCTCTGGCCCGCAAGCCCCCCTCCCCCCAATTACCCCATGCAGGTCACAGCTGTGGCTTCCTCCCTGTCTCCTGGTTGTCGCTTCTCCACTGCAAATCGGGTCTGCGAACTCCCGGCCAACGATTATGGGCAGATTATGGGCAGGACACATGAATTTGGTGGGGGGAGTGCTCATGCGCCCCTAATGAGCAGCCACCACTGCTATACTGCTAGAATTATCCACCTACTGTGGTCATTACAAGGGGGATATTCTTGTACCTTATATGTAATACAAGGAATAAGGGTGAGAGACTCTGCAATGGAGAAATGACAGCTAGAAATATAGGCAATAGAGTCTTTCCATTATAGCCCATAGAAAGCCTTTCAAAGACTCACTTAGCCAGTATTCAGTTTCTTTTTCTGGACTTGACATAAATGTATTGCCTAGAAACATTTGTATTATGGGCCGTTTGATCCTGTCTTCTCTGTCCTCCACTGTCCCCAATCCATCTCCTAATAGAACAGAGCCTTGGGGACACTCTGCACATGCTCAGTTTGGTGTGTATTGCTTTAGAGTGTATTTTTTTTCTTGGAAAGGGTGCATGTGATCAGCACATGGCCAATCAGCAATGTCCAAACAGAGGGACAGTGGTTTTTCTGCCTCATAGGACAGTCGGAATTGAATGAAAACTCTTCCTACAAGCTTTAACTAGACACTGATAGAAGTCATAACTGCTATATACTATTGATAAGAAAAGGTATTTAGCAGTTTATATTTACTAAAATAATCTTCCCTGTCTACTGTGGGAGACCAGATATAGTGAATTCAAGGTCTTGGGTTTAGTAACACTTTAAAGGGGTTGTAAACCTACGTGTTTTTTCACCCTAATGCATCCTATGCATTAAGGTGAAAAAACACCTGGCATTCACCGACCCCCCCCCCCCCCCGAGCCCCCCGTCAGTGGCGGTGCATCCATAAAGGGCGCAGGAGCGCCACCCCCCTCCCCTGTCACTCTCTAATCACCATAGATAGATTCATGGAATGCTGACACCCAGTATTCAGGTGCCCGGCCCATTTTCGGGCACCGGGCATCTGCATTACACCGGCGGGGGGTGTTTTTTGGAAGCACCTGATTAGAGCCATAGGCTCTAATAGGCGCCCAAAAATGTGAGAAGCGAGCGCAACGCTGTGCGTTCACTTCTCACTCAGCTGTATGTTAGCAAAGCGAATTCGCTTTGCCAACATTGAACCGCCTCTCAGTCAATCAGGTTGCCGGGTCTGTGTTACCCGTCACCTGATTGGCTGAAATGACAGGCGCTGTGATTGGACGCCTATCAGGCATCCAATCATAGCAGAGGACAAGAGGAGGAGCGGGCGAAGACATTGGGGTCGGGGAAGAAATGGATGACACTGGACACCGCTCGCCGCCTGCCGTTGCCCACCTGAGACAAGGTAAGTGCGGGGCAGACAGTGGGGGGCACAGTGGCTGCATTTGGGGCACAGTGGCAGCATTTGATGGGCACAGTAAGGCTGCAATTGATTTTTTTTTTTCTTCAGAACTTTTCAGTTTGTTTGTGCCCCCCCAAAAAAATTTTGAGCACCAGCCACCACTGCCCCCCCGTTTTACTTACCTGAGCCCTGGAACTTGACTCACGGGGATGCGCTGCCTCTGTCTGGAAGTTCTCAGCTCTTGATTGGATTGATGCAGCGCAGCCATTGGCTCCCGCTGCTGTCAATCAAACCCAATGATGCAGGCTTCAGGGGGTGGGGCCGAATCCTGCTAATGGCCTCTATGGACACCGAATGCTGGACTTGGGAGTGCGCCTGCAAAGTAATCCCCCCATGAGAGTGCTTCTCCCAGAGTGTTATCTGATGTGGGGAGGAGCCGCGAGAGCCGCCGGGGGACCCCAGATGGGCAGGTTTGGGGCCACGAGCTGCACAGTGGGGGCAAGTATGATATGTTTGTTATTACAAAAAAAAACAAAAACAAACCCTTACAATCACTTTAAGCCCCCTACCAACATTCAAATACTTCTTCCAGCTGCTCAGACTTACCTGGAGACATTAAGCTTCAAGTCTGGTACACAGATGTTATTATCACAATCTAGCTGAATCTGAACCTAAAAGAGAAAAGAGATATGGAGTTCAATTGTTCCATTGCTGAGTAAACTACACTGACAAAGCAGCGTCTACTAACTATATCCTACAATGTGTTACACTACTCTATGGCTCTGCAAACTGTATATACACTTTCCAGTAAAATGTTCAGTGAAGCTTAGTAAGAGACTACACTTCTAATGCTGGGCTCTTTGGTATTTGATGATTCACTCCAAAAGTACACAACCAACATTTATAAAACCAAAGCATTTTTGTGTGTAGTTAAAACTGAATGATTACAGAATATTAATACTTTTGCTGCATCTTTCTTTTAAATTGTAGACCATGGATTCTGATCCACTATATAGCACCATGTGACAGCTCACAACCAAGATCGTATTAATAGTAAGGAAGCCTGCAGGCACCTCATTATATAAACACAAGAGCAGATTTCACCAACAAAAGATAGTGCAGATAAAATCTGGTAACACTACAACTCTTTCAGGAGCAAGAGAAGGATGTGAGTGACCCCTCTGGGGAGTCGATAGTATACAAAGGAAGTCACATAGTTTAAAGTTTTCTTAACCTACAGCATCAATGGGTGGAGTAAATGTTACTAAATTTATCCCCACAAACTTGAGGGAAAGTGAGTATATATACACCACACCAATATACTGGTTTCTCTGTGTTACAGAAGCAATGCGTTTTAAAGTAGATGTAAACCCAATGTCATCCTTTCTAAACTACTGCCATAGGGGTTATCTATAAGGATATACATGCCTTCTGCATGTATCTTTACCTGTCAAATGTCTCCCCTCTGTCTGTTATTAGACCAGAAAAACTGCAGTTTCTGTGGGTGGGTCTGTTGTCTGGAGCTCGGTGGGTGGAGTCATGATGTCAGTAGACTCCCCGCCCACCTCTACACTCGCCTTGTCAATATGCATTTTCTCCTGTGTATTTCTTACACTGAACTTCTGCTATGATCTCTAACATCCAGTGAAAAGACAGGAAAGTAACCACATGACTTCAGCATGCCAAATCATGCTGAGGTGTGGAACAGCCAATCCTTGCAGAGCTTCTGAAAAAAAGGAGTGGGGGTGGGAACTAAAAAAATAATGCATGTCTTAGGCTAGTGCACGAGATGTAAATCACCTGTCACTCACAGCAAGGGGGAGGATTTGACAACGTTTTTCTCAGTCAAGATTTTTCTCACTGAACAAAAAAAAAAGAGGATTGCTCAGAGATGGATTAACTCTGTGTGGCAAGACTGGGCTCAAATGATAGGAAATCTTATACTCTACAGCAGGGCTCGACAAACCCCGGGCGCCAGGTCGCATTTGCGACTAGAATTAGCGACCTGGCGCGGCACAGCTGGGGTATCCTGTGTCCGTTCGACACCCCCCCCTCCCGCCGCAATCGCGCTGGGCTGCGCCGGTAATTGAGGCCCCGGCTTTGCGGCCTACTGCAGTCCTATGGTTCCTTCTGCAATCGGGCGCCCTCTGGTGGTGGCCGTTGGTATGACAAGACATCCACCAATGCTAATGGAGCTTTCCCTACCTGTTTTCACTGCCTGCTCATCTCCTTCCCTTTACTTAGAACCCCCAAACATTATATATATTTTTTATTCTAACACCCTAGAGAATAAAATGGCGGTCATTGCAATACTTTCTGTCACACCGTATTTGCGCAGCGGACTTACAAGCGCACTTTTTTGGGAAAAAATACTTTTTTTAATTAAAAAAATAAGAAAACAGTAAAGTTAGCCCAATTTTTTTTATATTGTGAAAGATAATGTTACGCCGAGTAAATTGATTCCCAACATGTCACGCTTCAAAATTTCATCGTCGTTTAAAAAATTCTACAGGTTGCATGTTTTGAGTTACAGAGGAGGTCTAAGGCTAGAATTATTGCTCTCGCTCTAACGATCGTGGCGATACCTCACGTGTGGTTTGAATACTGCTTTCATATGTGGGCGCTACTCACATATGCGTTCGCTTCTGCAAGCGAGCTCGGCGAGACGGGGCGCATTTAAAAAAATTATTATTTTTTCTTATATATTTTACTTTATTTTTTTTTATTTTTACACTGTTTTTAAAAAATAAAAATTGTGTCACTTTTATTTCTATTACAAGGGATAGGGCACATTTAAATTTTTTTTTTTCTTATTTATTTTAACTTTTATTTTTTCACTGTTCTTTGAAAAAGAAAAAAAAAAGCCACTTTTATTCCTATTACAAGGAATGTAAAAATCCCTTGTAATAGAAAAAAAGCATGACAGGTCCTCTTAAATATGACATCTGGGGTCAAAAAGACCACAGATCTCATATTTACACTAAAATGCATTAAAAAAAAAAATTGTCATTTGAAAAAAAAAAAATATATAAAATGTCCCTTCAAGAGCTATGGGTGGAAGTGACGATTTGACGTCGCTTCCGCCCTGCAATGACTTGGGCGGGGGGCCCATCTTCCTCTCACTTGTCTCCATGTCAGGCCAGGGACAGATCCGGATTGCCTCCGCCGTTACCGACGGCCACGGTAAGCGGTGAAGGGCACCGGAGAGCGGCGGTAGGGGGGGCCCTCTCCTGCCGCCGATAAAAGTGATCTCGCTGCTAATCTGCTGCAGAGACCACTTTTATCTGAAAGAGAACCGCCGGCTCTTGAAGAAGATACCGGGGTTATGGTAGCTAGCTGCTACCATAACAACGGTATTTCTCTTCAAAGACAAGACGTATATAGTCGTCCTGCGGGAAGGAAGTGGTTAATTAAAATGAATTCATTATTTGTCATCTCCCTGCTTGGCCCCTTTCACTCGGGCTGTCTGATCAGGTTCGCCTGTCAGTTTTTCAGGCGGACCTGATTGGACCCTTAGCGAGAATATGGTGGTCTTGTGTCCCTGCATGGCAGGAAATAAAAGCAGTCACATTAGTTCTAGTCGTCTGTGTAAATTTAAGATTGGTTCATTTTTATATTGAAAATAAAGCTGTCGGTCGTTTAAAAAAAAAAAAACCTGGCTCCTAACTTTTTTAGCTGGCTCCTAGATTCCAAGCAAATTTGTCAAGCCCTGCGCTACAGTATGATATATATATATATACAAAAAATAGAATAGAATAGAAATAGGGTTAAAAGCACAAGTTTTCCCTTAAAGAAACACAGTCAAGGGAGATTTATGGAGGCCGACTTTGTCAACTACTCTTTCTGAAAATGGCAGCTGCCTGTCTGTCAAACTTGCTCCTATACTTGGAATCACTGACCCAGAACAAGTATGCAAATAGGCACTTATGACTTCTATGATCAGCATAAATTCACAGACAGTGACAAAAAATAGGCAGAGTGGCCCATAGTAGGCAGCTAGGCCTCAAGCTAGGTAGAGGAACAACAAATGGGATACTAGTGACTCATAGTAGGCAAAAAGGAGAGCAGAACAGCTAGGATTCTAGCGACTCAAAGTAAGCAGAGGGTCAGCCTAACAACCAGGCTACCTTTGAGACTCAAAACCCATATTTGTCTCATAACAGGCTTGCTTGAAACAGTCACCTATTTGACCAAGAAAGAAAAACAAAAAAAAAACAAAAAATTAAGGTAGATTTCTAAGGGACTGCAGTATAAAGTCACATGTGCTCATCTAAGCTAAAGTCATTCATAGAGGTTCACCATAAATCAATAGGTAGATTGTCTATGGGCAGCTAACCTTCTGTTCAATATGGTTCTTAGTCTTGTAATTGAAGATTGGCAATAACCCATGAGCATCAGGAGGTGCCTGTGAATCCAGGGAGAAGTTCAGAGAGACAAAAATTTGAGAGAGCTTGTCCCGAAAAGCTGACTCCTCCTGAAAAGAAACAAATAAAAATGAACTCTAATTACATTTAGGAATACTGCAACAGAAGATCAGAACAATCCATACTTGAACTCTACAGATCTTGGCTCCTTCCACCCACCTTGTGTCCTTAACATAACAAACACGTAGTGCAGAACAGCTGTACACATGCTGACAGATCAGAAATGTAGCTGGTTAAAAAGCATAACTGCCTGGACTGTGGCCAATTTAACAGATCTTGGATTTGCTTTTCTTCAGCATTCCTAACTTATATAATTTAAGACTTGTACAAAAAAAAAAAAAAAAAGAGAAGATGTTGGAAGTTCAGGAAGTGCTGACCAAGTTCAGTTCCATGGTTCCATTAGGGAAACAAACTACAAAGATTTATGGGTCTGATTTTAGAGGCTAGGTACTGGAGAGGAGTCGTCATTCGAATCAACCAAGGGTATAGTATATGCAATTTTTAAACATGTAGTCATAAGCAAGGAGTATGTGGGCAGCTCATTTTAAGAATTCCTTTTCACAAAAAATAGATCACTTATTGAAAGTACAGTTAGGGAGATCCAGAAAGCAGAAAAAAAAAATGGGTTTGAAAAAAAAAAAAATAATAATAATATCTATTAAAAAGGAAAAAGAAAAGAAAAGAAAAGAAAAGAAAAGAAAAGAAAAGAAAAGAAAAGAAAAGAAAAGAAGAAAGAAAGAAAGAAAGAAAGAAAGAAAAGGAAAGAAAGAGGGAAAAAAAAAGAAAAAGAAAAAAGAAAGAAGGTAAAAATCTAAATATGAGAAAATTAGCATATTGCCCCCGAAAAAAAAAAAAAAAAAAAAAAAAAAAAAAAAAAGTAGTATTGGGCCAAATATTTGTTTGCACTTCCTCCTTCATGACCGCACCCAGATGGAAAGATCCCAAAAGATAAATTGTGGAAAAAGCTGAATCCATGAATGTAATGTCTTGAAAAATTGTTGCGGCCACTAATAAAAAGGAGGCACGCGAATTGGATGGGGCTTTTTAATCTTTACTTTATGCCCCAGTTAGGAAACAGATGGGTGCTAGAAGGGAGGATGTACAGTGCCTTGAAAAAGTATTCATACCCCTTGAAAATTTTCCACATTTTGTCATGTTACATAAAATCCCAATAAAATACATTTATGATTTTGGTTGTGACAGACCAGCACAAAGTGACACATAATTGTGAAGTGGAAGGAAAATGATAAATGGTTTTCAAATTTTTTTACAAATATGTGAAAGTGTGGCAAACATTTGTATTCAGCCCCCTTTACTCTGATACACACCCCCCCCCACCTCCAACTAAAATCTAGTAGAGTCCACCTGTGTGTAATCTCAGTATAAATACAGCTGTCCTGTGAAGTCCTCAAGAGGTTTGTTAGAGAACCTTTGTGAACGGCATTAAGGGGAACAGACAAGACAGGTCAGGGATAAAGTTGTGGAGAAGTTTAAAGCAGGGTTAGGTTATAAAAAAATATCCCAAGCTTTGAACATCTCACAGAGCACTGTTTAATCCATCATCCAAAAATGGAAAGAGTATGGCACAACTACAAAGCTACCAAGACATGGCTGTCCACCTAAACTGACAGGCCAGGCAAGGAAAGCATTAAATAGGGAAGCAGTCAAAAAAAAAAAAGGACCATGGTAACACTGGAGGAGCTGCAGAGATCCACAGCTCAGGTAGGAGAATCTGTCCACAGGCAACTATTAGTCGTGCACTTCACAAATCTGGCCTTTATGGAATAGTGGCAAGAAGAAAGGCATCGTTTTAACAAAGCCATAAGAGGTCCTGTTTGCAAGAAGTGATGTGAGGGACACAGCAAACATGTGAAAGAAGATGCTGCGGCCAGATGAGACCAAAAAAATAGGATTTTTATAACCGCTTACCCGTAAAATCCTTTTCTTGGAGTATATCACGGGACACAGCCATAGTATTAACTATATGGGTATATAGGCACCTTCAGGTGATTGACACTGGCACACCCAAGAAGTTCCCTCCCTATATAACCCCTCCTCCTACAAGGAGTACCTCAGTTTTTGTAGCAAAGCAATATACATAAATCCCAAAAGAGGGGAGGGACCTCTGTGTCCAGTGATGTACTCCAAGAAAAGGATTTTACAGGTAAGCTGTTATAAAAATCCTATTTTCTTTATCGTACATCGCGGGACACAGAGCCATAGTATTAGCTATATGGGACGTCCTATAGCAATGCTATTTGAGGGGACGGAGACAGAACGTGCAGGGCGCCCCCAGACTTGAGGACCTATACTGCTGCCTGCAGCACACTGCGCCCAAAGGCGATATCCTCATGCCATTTTACGTCCACCTGATAAAACTTGGTGAATGTATGTACTGAAGACCAAGTTGCGGCCTTACAGATCTGAGCCATGGAGGCATGGTGATGCACTGCCCAAGAAGCACTAACTGCTCTGGTAGAGTGCGCTTTGACTTGAAAAGGTGGAACCTTACCCTTTTAAACCATAAGCCTGAATTATATTTTGCAGAATCCACTTAGAAATATTGGATTTCAACGCTGCCTGTCCTTTCCTAGGACCTTCCGGCAGCACAAACATGACATCAGTCTTCCAGATTTGAGCAGTTGTCTCTAAATGGACCTTGACCGCTCTCACATCAAGACAATGTAGTGACTTCTCTTCCCTAGAACATGGAAAAAATGATGGTAGGACAATAACTTGGTTCAGGTGAGAACACCAACTTCCTTGTCAGAAGGACTAAGGGAGTATGCTGTATCAGTTCAAAGGGCTGTTTTTGCAACACTGACAAAAATAAGTTCAAGTCCCAAGGGTTCAAAGGTGATCTAACTGGTGAATTAAGCCGCATCACCCCTTGCATAAAGACCCAGACCAAAGAATGCCAAGCAAGCATTTTTTGAAATAAGACTGATAAAGCCGAGACTTGGCCCTAATTGTAGAAAGGCAAGAATTCTGCCTATGCTATACTTCCGAGGGTGCCAACCTTTGGATTCACACCAGGAAACATAAGCCTTCAAGACTCTAATATAGGATTCTGGAAGCTGGCTTCCTTGCATCAATCAAGGTAGAGATACCTGACCCGGACAACCCACGTGTCTTCAGAATGTGGGTTTCAATAGCCAAGCCGTTAAATTTAGAGTTTTATAAAGGTAGGATAGAATATCAGCCCCTGTGAGAGTAGGTCCGGACGTAGTGGAAGGGACGATGGATCCCCCACCACCATCTTTACGATTTCTGCATACCATGACCTTCTGTGCCATGCTGGGGCTACAAGAATTACCGGCTTTCTTTCCAGTTTGATCCTGCAAAAAAGTAATGGCAGCAACTGAATAGGGGGGAATGCATAAATCAGTAAGAACTGATCCCACGGGGTCACCAACGCATCTGTTCTGCATGAGAGTGGATCCCTTGTCTTGGACACAAAGTTGACTAACTTCATGTTGAACCTGGACGTCAGAAGATCTACGTCCGGAGTCCCCCATCTTTGGCAGTCAGAAAAATGTCGGGGTGAAGGGACCATTCCCCCGGGAGCAACTGCTAGCGGCTCAAGTAGTCTGCCAGCCAATTCTCTACTCCCGGAATGAAAACTGCCGATAGGCACGGAACATTCTTTTCTGCCTAAGTTAGAATATGGTTCACCTCCCTCTGTGCTGCTAGACTCTTGGTGCCCCCTTGGTAATTGATATAAGCCACAGCTGTGGCATTGTCGGATTGGATCCTGACAGGACAACCCCGTAACCTAAATGTCCTGGCCTTCAGGGCCAGACGCGCTGCCCCAAATCTCTAGGATGTTGATGGGCAAAGTACTTTTGGTTCTTGACCACTGTCCCTGGACAGTCATCTTTTCTAGTACCGCTTCCCAACCTGAAAGGCTGGCATCTGTCGTTACCAACTTCCAGATAACTGGTCTGAAGGATCTTCCATTCAGCAGATTCCGGGTTACCAACCACCAACTGAGGCTCTGGGACACACTTGGGGACAGCTGCACTGGCAAATCTAGAGCTTGAACCGTTTTGTTCCAAGCAGACAGGATACTGTTTTGCAACAGTCTCGAATGGAACTGGGCATAGAGAACCGCTTTGAATGAAGCCACCATCTTTCCTAACAACCTCATGCAAAGGCGAATGGAGGGATCTCTTTTCGACCCGACCATCTGCACCAGCTTTCTTATGACGTTGATCTTTGCCTGAGGCAAGAACACCTTTTTCTGGGCTGTGTCTACGATCAGACCTTAGTACTCCAGCCTTTTTAGTGGTTTTAAGGAAGACTTCTCGAAGTTGAGAATCCAAAGTAGATTTTTCAAACGGGCCACTGACTGGTCCATTGGCAATAGATCGTCCAGGTATGCCAGGATTGTTATGCCCTCCGCCCTTAGCCTTGCTAGAGGAGGAGCCAGAACCTTTGTAAAATACCTGGGCTGCTGTAGCCAGCCCGAAGGGCAAGGCTACAAACTGAAAATGATGCTGCTCTACCTCGAACCACAGAAACCTTTGGGCGAGTGGGGAATATAGGGGGAATATAGGAACATGCAGGTATGCATCCCTGATGTTGATAGACACCAGGAGTTCTCCTTGTAGGATAGAAACCACCAACCTAATCAACTACATGCGAAAAGAGTGGACCTTCAGGAATTGATTTAGATATTTCAGCTCTAGAATGGGTCTGACATCTCCATTTGGTTTTGGTACCATGAAGAGGTTTGAATAGAACCCCAAACCTTGCTCTTCTGTGGGGATCTGAATGAACACCCCTGAGCCAGTAATTGGTCTAATACCCGAAACAGAGATTGCCTTTTCCCTGGATCTTTGGGAAAGTTTGACCTCAAAACGAGGCGGTGGAAACTCCTGAAACTCCAGTTTGTACCCTAGAACTATCGCGGAGATGACCCATGTGTCCTGAATTTCCTCCTACCAGACTTCTGAGAACTACAGAAGTCCCCCCCCTCCTCGGCAAGCAGGGGCGCCCCTTCATAATGAGGCTTTAGAATTCTGATATATATGATATGGAATATTTTGCAGGTTTCCGCCCCCAGGACTTCTTTTGTGCCTGGGCCTGACCCTGACGGCGGAAGCCACCGTGACTGCCTAGAGGCAGATGCCCCTGGCACTGGAGAAAGACCCCGCTTAAATGAAGGGCATTTATTCCTTCTTTTGACTGGCAAAAGAGTACTCTTCCCACTTGAAATCTTTTGGATGCATTTGTCCAAATCATCCCCAAATAGCCGATCCCCATGAAAAGGAAAACCAGTCAGGAGCCTTTTGCATGGTGCTTCGGCTGACCAATTTTTCAACCACAGGACAAGCGTAAGGTGAGATGCCTGGTGAATAGAATCTTTAATGGCATCTATAGCCAAATATAATGCTCTTGGCAGTTCGGCCAAATCCCGGGCTTGTTGTCCAGGAACCTCCTTAAGGGCCTGTCTAAACGGGTCCTTTAGGGATTGACAACTGCCTATTGCAGCAACTGCAGGCTGAGTAACTGCACCTGCCAAAGAAAAAAAGGATTTTAACAGGATTTCCAACCTTTTATCTGTTGGATCCTTAAGCACTTGAGCATTGTCTACTGGACAAGTTAGACTTTTATTCACACTGGATATAGCAGCGTCAACTGCTGGCACATTCCATCTTTTGGTGAATTTCTCCTCCATAGGATAGAGTACTGCGAATCTCTTTGGAGGGAGAAAATACTTATCCAGATGTTCCCATTCAGCATAAATAAGCTGTTCTAGTAATGCATGGACGGGAAACGCATGCAAAGTCTGCAGAAGTTTTAAGGAACCCAAAGAAGAAACTTAACTTTTAGCTGACTTCATTAGGGGCAGCTTGAAAGCAGAACAAACCATTTCCGTAAGAGGGTACCAGCAATTTCTCAGATTGCGAGGCTAAAAAGGGTTCATCCACCATTGTTTCCTCTGAAGAGGAGTCATTGGATTGCCTTTCCTCCTGATCCCCTGAGGGTAAAACCTCATCCTCTACCCACTGTTCCCTTGATAAGGGTCTGAGTTGGGGGATCTACGACGCTTCCTATCCCTTTGGATGGAGGATGCGATTAAAGATGCGAGTCTTTCCTCTAGCCCTAACAGGGCAGAGAAAAACGCATCTTCAGTCACATATACAGGGGCTGAGATGTTAGAAGCAGCTGCAACACCCACAGGTTCCAATGACTCACCCTGGCTAGCCACTTCTGGTATTTCAGGAGAAGAGGACAGTGTGGATACATTATTAAAGTCCTCAGCGCCTGGGGTGATGTTTTAGAAACCTTTTTTTGAGGTGTTTGCACTGACCTTTTTGGGAGGCATAGTCCTAAGCACAAAAGCAGAGGCAATAAGAAAATGCACTACTTGCTGAACTATAGTCTAGCAATAGAATGCTGCTAATAAAAGTTCTGCCTGGTGCTGAGTAAAATGTGTTTTCCTAAATTTGGGAATGCCTGCATGCAGCGCCTTACATGCCCCCCCACCGCTCCTGTGTGATTAAGAGCCGTATTCTCCAGCTGTTAGCTGAGGAGAGTCTGCTTTGTGGGCTGGGCTTCCCCCGCGCTTGCGTCGCGAGTCCTCGTAGACGCTACGTCCCGCACACGGCATTGTGCCTAGACCTGTTTAAAATTCAAAGAGCTCCCGCGTGCGGGTGACATTTGGGACTGCCAATGGCAGACCCAGCAGGCGGGGAGGGAGGAGGCTGGCCTTATGGTCTTACATGACCTGTGTGGGGGAATTAGAGCAAGGGGAAGCCGTAGGGGGAGTACCAACTACTGTTGAACCTCCCAGCCCCTTAGTCCTCCCAGGGGGGAGAAGTGCAATATTTGGCAAATCTTTTCCCTGAATGAGGAATCCCCCCTGAGAAATGCTGCTGGCCTAGGAACTTTTTACAGTTCCTAGGCTTCTTCCCTTACCTTATCTTCGCCGCAGGATTTCTGCTGATATCAGACAGATCCAATCTTCACCCGTAACGGCGGGCTGTGTTTAGCTAACCTTCAAAGACCGGGTCCCTTTTTATCAGGGTGCCACTCCCTTGGACCCGTATAGCACCCGCCAGGAAAAACTTATGGTAATGTGAGCATGACCAAAGCACTGCGTCCGGGGTCCAGCGCTCCAAGGAGAGGCATTACAGGCAATACCTCGCTCTTCTTAAACAAAGCCAGGGCACCATCCACCTTGGCCTCAGTGGCACTTTGGATGGATCTGGTCAGTGGAGGCTGTTTAAATCCAATAGGGATCCCTCCAGCGATGCTCATCAGAGCACATCTGCACTCGTGACCAACACCTTAGACACTGGCAAAAAAACTGAGGTACTCCTGGTAGGAGGTGGGGTTATATAGGGAGTGAATTCCTGTCTTTGGTGTGCCAGAGTCCATCATCTGAAGGTGCCTATATACCCATATAGTTAATACTATGGCTCTGTGTCCTGTGATGTACGATAAAGAAATTTACTTTTTGGCCTAAAAGCAAAACACTAAGTGTGGCGGAAAACTAACACTGCACATCACCCTGAACACACCATCCCCACCGTGAAACATGTCAGTGGCAGCATCAGGTTGTGGGGCTGCTGTTCTTTAGCAGGGACAGAGAAGCTGGTCAGAGTTGATGGGAAGATGGATGAGCCAAATACAGGACAATCTTACAAGAAAACCTGTTAGAGTCTGCAAAAGACATGAGACTGGGGCGAAGGTTCACCTTCCAGCAGGACAACAACCCTAAACATACAACCAGAGCTACAATGGAATGGATTAAATCAAGGCATATTCATGTGTTAGAATGGCCCAGTCAAAGTCCAGACCTAAATCCAATTGAGAAGCTGTGGCAAGACTCGAAAATTGCTGTTCACAGATGCTCTCCAACCAAATCTGACAGAGCTTGAGCCATTTTACAAAAAAAATAAAAAAAAAAAAAAAGGACGGGCAAAAAAAATTCACTTTAGATCTGCAAAGCTGGTAGAGACATACCTAAAAAGACTTGAAGGTGTAATTTCATGCGAAAGGTGGTTCTACAAAGTTACAAAGTTTTGACTCAGAGGGGCGAAATACAAACGCATGCCACACTTTTCACATATTTGTAAAAAAAAAAAAAAATTTAAAAATAATTTATCATTTTCCTTCCACTTCAAAATTATGCGCCACTTTGTGTTGGTCTATCAGTGTTTCTCAAACTCTGTCTTGCATCGCACCAAAAAGGATCTAAAAATTTTCACAGCACACCTGAAAAGGATTACCAATTTTTGTGGTCAGCAGTAAATATATATACAAAAGCAGCAGTCTTATATGTGATCCCCAATATTATATATCACTGATCTATAATACTGGGGATCACACAAGACTGCTGCTTTTGTATATATTATATTTTCTTGCTGATATATTATTGGGGATACCAGAAGACTGCTGCTTTTATTTACTGCTGATACAATCACACACTGGTCTGTCCGTCCCCATCTCTTATCTCTCATCTGACCTTCTCAGCTTCACACCATGTGGGACAGCCAGGGACTGCAGGTTCCTCTGCTCTGTTGTGGGTGGGACTGAAGGAGGGAATGACGTCACGTTGAGGCGTGCCATGCTCAGCACCTCATTGGTTGAAAGCGCCTGGCACGGTGCCGGTCTTGGCAGACTGCTGGCAGCCAGGCTGCAGCCTAATTGTATTCGCGATCCAGATTGGCAGAGTATGCTGGTGGCGAACATCAACCAAACCAATTAGCGAAAAGGGCCAGGTAGCACAAATGACAGTGTCCGGCCTGCACACTTGCTCAGTGAGTGACAGTCAGCACTATGCTGCCGGAGCCTCACGGTGTGGCGCCAGTGCAGCCACCACCAGGCCCGGCGAACAACATGAATGACCCCACAGCACACCTGCAATTCTCTTGCGGCACACAGTTTGCGAAACACTGGTCTATCACATAAAATTCCAATAAAATACATTTACGTTTTTGGTTGTAACCTGACAAAAATGTGGAAAATTTCAAGGGGTGTGAATACTTTTTCAAGGCACTTTACCTGGAAAGCAGGTTCA
The DNA here is from genome assembly GCA_037952925.1 of Lithobates clamitans. Lineage (NCBI taxonomy): Eukaryota > Metazoa > Chordata > Amphibia > Anura > Ranidae > Lithobates > Lithobates clamitans. The sequence goes on along the minus strand of JBBGZY010000780.1, from coordinate 577,940 downwards.
GATGAAGTATGCAAAGCACCATTCATTATGTTTTTCTCACCACATGCAAACAGTACAGACAATTAAAATACAGGTGACCACAGCTATTTAGCCCTGACAAAAACCAAGCAATAAACATACTGCACCATTTACTAAACCACTATCACTAAACTTAAAGCACAGATATTACATAACACTGTAGGCAAACAATGAAAACAGTAAATATCCATTTAGAAATAAAGGAGTCTAAAAAAATTGTTTTGATAATCTTTTTTTTTTCCCTTTTGAATAATGCATGAGCTGTTTATATACAAAAATATAACCAGTATCTGGGTTCCTGAAATTGACATGATGCTAGTATGCAAACTAGCATATCTCAAACCAGACACCCGTAATGAGTCAGTGTTTGTACATATCCTGTTTTAGGTTCACCAAGAATAAGTGCTAAATATTCAGTGGTAGATATGCATTATCTGCCTCCACCACTGGATTATCCTGACTGGCACATGGAGGAAATTTTCCACTGGGTCATCCATCAGTTATATTTTGCCCAATTCAGACTCCCAAGGAGATGTAGCCACATTTTAAAATGTTATACATTTATTCCATAGGTTGTTTTAGTTAAAATGTATTGTGGTGACATTTTCAATAAATGGAAGCAACAACTAAGAAGCTATTCTTTAAGCACAGTCAGATTAATTACCTTAAGGTAGATCTTCATCTCACTACATTGCTCTTGGCCCCCATTGCGCAGGAGTATATTCTGAGTAAGGTGGGGAAGGCCGGATTTTAGGAACAATGCTCTCCTTACAGCCCCTCTCTGCTTCATAGAGTCCAGCTGCAGCTCTACATTAATCCCTAAAAGACATACACAGCTCATGATCCCAATAATTAGATCATACAACACATGTATTCAGACAGAGGAGGGAAAGTTAGAAAAAAAAAAAAAAAGGCTGAATGTAAGAAAGGTGCACATACTCACCGATTGTATTGGGCACGTGTTTTCCTGAAGCATTCAGGCAGAAACTGAGGTTTACACTGAAAAGGAAGACATAAAAGAATCCAGATGTGAGAAGCTTAAAATGAAGGAATCAAATAGTTTCAAACTCTGAAGAATTTCAGTACAGTCACTAAAAAGCAAAACGAACAACTGCTTTTACATCTCTTTATACACAGATAAAATGGGTATAGGCAACAAAAAGTCACAAGAAGGTGGTTGCATTCGCAATTACATAGTTAACCAGATTAAAAAACAAAAAAAAAAACAAAAAAAACAAAAAAAAAAAAAAAACACACGGTGTCCATCTAGTTCAACATAAAAGCATGGTCCAATTTGCTCCAGTGGGGGAAGAAATAAAATAAAATCACACTTCAAGATCTTTGATGCAGACCCCCCTACTTAAGGGTCCCCGATTCATACCACCCGCAAAAGGTGTAATTTGTGGCAATGCGCATTACATATATATGTTGCTGTGCTACAGTGCCATTTACTTTGATTCATGGTAACATGTGCACTTTATTTTATGCATTCAGGTGCATTGCAGGCTATTAATGAAATTATGCTACATGCCTCAACGCATCAATTTCAGCTGCAGAAAAAAAAAATAAAAAAAAATGGACACTAAAACATTTTAAAGCAAGACAAAAAACTGGAGGAGAGGGAAGTGTTCAGTCAACATTTCAGAGGAAGAAGTAGAAATGGGAGTTTTAAGATGCAAATTAATCAAATTGAGAACAAATCACATTTTTAAAATTAAATATACATCATTTAAAATATTCTATATTAAAACCAACCCGAAAGAATTCATACGGTCGTTGTACAAAAGTTTTTAGACTACATGTTTCGCCACACTCATGGCTTCCTCAGGAGCTTTTGCAACGTTTTGGCCACTCACCCCTTTTTGATCCCTGCATGATACAGTTTCTATCCCTCAGGTGACTATTTCCTTTCTTAGGCAAAAGCTTGGATCTACCCTGCCTTGTTTGTATCGCATTGGTATATAAGAAAATGAAATTCTTATTTTGCATTGAGGAATTGCCCAAGTAGACCATACTGCCCTCCATGACTGTTCTTGAATGGAGAGGATCTGCAAGGAGGAATGGCAGAGGATCCCCAGGTGTGAAAAACTTGTTGCATCTTTCCCAAAAAGACTCATGGCTGTATTAGATCAAAAGGGTGCTTCTACTAAATACTGAGCAAAGGGTCTGAATACTTAGGACCATGTGATATTTAAATTTTTCTTTTTTAATAATTCTGCAAAAATGTCAACAATTCTGTGTTTTTCTGTCAATATGGGGTGCTGTGTGTACATTAATGAGGAAAAAATGAACTTAAATGATTTTAGCAAATGGTTGCAATATAACAGAGTGAAAAATGTAAGGGGGTCTTAATACTTTCCGTCCCCACTGTACATACATGTCACATGGTATTTGCGCAGCAGTTTTTCAAACGCAATTTTTTGGGGGTAAAAAAAAAAAAACAAAAAAAAAAAAAAAAACTTTTAAAAATCATGTTAGCCCGATTTTTTTTTTAGAACATGAAAGATGAGGTTCTGCCGAGTAAATAGATACATGGGTGACGCTTTAAACATCTTTACAGGTTACCAGTTTAGAACTGCACAGAAGGTCTGGTGCTAGAATTATTGCTCTTGCTCCAATGCTCGCGACAATACCTCACATGGTTCAGGACAGGAAGCCATCGCCACATTGCTCCCAGGCACTGCAATCACACAGGAGAGGCAGTGGCGGGAGGGGGGTGGCCATTTGGATCATTTCTACCTGAAAGAATCTCCGGCTTAAAACATACATGCCAGGATAATACCTATAGGTGCATGCATCATCCCGGTACAACCTCTGAACCTAGAGGACGTCCTCCCAGCGGGAAGTGGTTAAGATCCACAAGTATCCAAATGTTTTTTGTTTTAGGCTGGTTTGAGTCCAAAGCTAAACTCCCAGCAGATCTGCAGTGTGTTGCATTGCAAGAAGTATGTGTACAGAAGGAGAAAGCAAAGTATTAGTAGCTCATCGGTTTGCAGTTTTTTCTTGCACTGTGCAGTCACAGGGTGTGGTGTTCTGTGGAAAAAAAAAAAGTAAGTGTACCTTTGGCTCCTGGATTGCAACCTGTGATTGCCTTCATCGCATTGTATGCATGAAGGTAAAAAACCTGTGCAGCAGCTCCCCATCCCCCCTCTTATACTTGCCTGATCCTCCTCCAGTGATGTGCATGAGAACCTTGGCTATCTGGGGACTCTCCCACCTCATTGGCTGAGAAAACAATCACAGGCAGTGAGCCCATGAGGATAGAGAGGGGGCGGTGCTGAGTAGCAGCTCGGTGTGTAAATGGACACACAGAGCTGGGGCTTGTGCACAAGCGTGCCCCCATTGCAAGCTGCTTGCTTTGGGGGAACGTGGCAGAGGAGAAGGCCAAGAGCGCAGGACAGGTTTGCGAGGATTGGGGCTGCTCTGTGCAAAATCACTGCACAGAGCAAGTATTAGTTTTTTTTTTTGTTTTTTTTTAAGCAAGCCTTAAATATCACTAAGAATATGAGCTCATTTATATACTAGAATCCTTTATAGCGTCAGAAACTCAGATCAAACTGTTATAAATTATTTTCTTAGCATTAACCCTCTCCTTACCTTTTTAAAAGTGACAGCTGCTTAAACTATTGCTGTCTCCAAACACATTGGGGGTGATCTATGGAAACTTGTGTGGTTCAAGTGGTTTTTCTGCACACCAGACAATTTCTAATATGTTTTTTTAGGCTGTATAATAAAATAAACTAAAATCTGGCTGGCTGTCTAGGGCATCCTCCAAGATCCTCCAGCAAAGGTCATCAGGCCTTTCCAGCTTCTGGCCTTATACCAACTAGAGGTTTTGTTTAGAAGTTTGCACTTAACTTTGTGCTATGGGTTAAGCCCTCTAAATGAAGCCTAAATAAAATTCTAGATCAAGAACAGAAACATCCACTACAAAATGACATCAACTGCAGAGAGTTTAAGCAGCTGGTTTCTAGAGTCATTCACAATTGCGTATTTATTGAAGCATGAGGCATTCTGCCAGGCTTTACAGTGCTCCCTAGCAACAGCCTACTACTGTGTTCTAAAAATATAGATTATCAGACAATCAAATGATCTCAGTAAGCAGCATTTTGTTCTAATAGATACAGTACCATGTTGAAGGTGAATGAGAAAATCCAGACAGCCGCACTCCAGGAAGATGTAGTTCAAAAATTATTTATTGTAATAGATTCTTGAGCATACAGTATACAAACAATGTGGCACAAAGTACAGGCAATCAGCTAACGCGTTTCGCGCTTATACCAAGCGCTTACTCATAGCTATGAGTAGCTATGAGTAAGCGCTTGGTATAAGCGAGAAACACGTTAGCTGATTGCCTGTACTTTCTGCCACAGTGTTTTGTATACTGTATGCTCAAGAATCTATTACAATAAATAATTTTTGAACTACATCTTCCTGGAGTGCGGCTGTCCGGATTTTCTCATTCACCTTCAACATGACTCAGCATTAGCCAGCACCTGGGGCTCTTTATCCTGGGAGACAATAGAGTTGATACCTGGAAGCAGATCCATGCCTGTGCGGTGAAAATTTTTTCCTTTCAGATACAGTACCATCCGACCGTCAGGTGGAAAGCAGTATAATCACTGCAGCAACAAATACCAATTCAAAGCCTAACTCCTATAACAATGCTCAGTTGTTAGTAAAAAACGTTTCACAATTATCAAAAACAGATAACACTAAAAAGACTAGAGTGTGAAAGGAACCATGCAGCCCCCAGCATTTTTTTTTAGGAAAATAAACCTTTTTGTGTAATCATTTTAAAGCTAGTCTCTTGCAGGATTTCATCCAACAGTTGTCCTTCACTCATACCACAACCCAGAAGAGTTTTCTAGTATTCAAACATTTACTTCTCTCTACTGTGACCAAGAAAGAATCTCCTAACATGCAACTACCTATTCCTTCTATCATGACCAAGATAGAACCTTCCAGCATGCAGCCACCTATGCCTCCTTCCTACCAAAACCAAGAAGGAACCTTCTAACATGCAACCATCCATCGCTATACTACTTACTACAAAGTACCTTCCTTTAATGTTATCAGCTACCTGACAATAAGTAATACATGGAAGATACATTGGAAGGAGAGCAGGCATAGGATCATAGTATATGAACAAACTTACCATCTATAATTACAGGCAGACATGACACAATGTAAAATGCCAAGGCACAGGTAAATGGGTTGTAAAGAAAGTTTTTTTTATCTTGATGCATTCTATATAAACCTTGTGTGCAGCAGCCCCCTCAAACTTAACCAAGGTCCCCATCTATCCAGCAATGTCCGAGAGTCTCAGCCATCTGAGGGACGAGGGACCTCAGAAGAGGGGGATCCAGGCTGCTCGGTAACCACTGCAACAGAGCAGGCAGGTATACCATATTTGTTCTTTTTATAGGGAAACGAAAAAAAACAAGCCTTTACAATCACTTTAAAAGGTAGAGTAGCTGAAACACTGAATGGCGGTATAAAGTTTAATGAAACCGCACAAAGATTACAGGCCCCCAAGCCAATTCACACCATTATAACAGATAAGTACCTCTTGTGTACAGAAGCCTGTAATATGAAAGCATAAAAGGCTGCCATAGCTGACCACTCCTGAAAAATGGGAATTTTGACTTGCCTGTGCATTCCATATCTTGGACCTACTACGTGGGATTCCAGTTTGCTAGTGCCCATGCTAATGTCATTTTTGGACCACCTCCCTTATGAGAATTTTCTAAATAATTTTTATTTTTTTTAAATATATTTTATCCTCAAGGTACTGGTTCTACTTCTGGACCTAAAAAGGTTCCTCAGCCACTGTCCTGTTTTGAAAGGACAAGCCAGTTCCTTTAAACTTTGGGTAATGGGTGATCAACTTCAAGAAGCCTGCCCTGCAGTTGGAGTATTTGGGAGCAGATTTTAGACACAGTCCAGGCAAAAAAAGTTTCGTCCCTAGGAAAATAATTTGAGATTTTCGAAGGTCAAATTGTTGGACTTTCTGGTCAACCAGGCATCCCACAACTTACTTCGGCAGAGAATTCTGGTCCTCGTGGTCATCTTTAAGGCAGTCCCCTTTGCTTACTTCCACTCAAGACCTTTGCAGCTCAACATTTTCCTGATGTGGGCCAAGCAGATCCTGTCTCTGGATCACCTACTACCGCTGGCCAGGTAAGAATCTTTATGGTATGGTGGATATCGAACTTAGCCCTAGAATCTGGGAAATTGTTGCTGTACTACAAGATATACTGGTTTATTGCCGGTCATCATGATTGGTGAGTCACTGATGCAGAACAGTTCTGCAGATTAAAAGTTCTGACTTTCCTGTTCTGCGTGCATACTCAGGGTCAGTATCTGCGCCCTACAGATCAGTCTCAATTCAGGTATGCTGGAACACTTAAAGCGGACCTTCAGTAATTTTTTCATCTTTCCCATCTATTAAATCTTCTGTCCTTGTTGTTTTAACATTGGATAGTAAAACTTTTTTTCTGCCTGTAAATACCTTATACACGTCCTCTTTCTTGTCTAATCATTAGCCTAGGCTTATGACAACATGCACAGCTCTCTCTCGTGAGAGTTTGCCAGGAAGGGAGGGGGATGAGTCATAAGAGGGCCAATGAGGGCTGCAGAGCTGGAGGTGTGCCTCAGTCTGTGTAAATCCAGGAAGTGAACAGGCAGCAGCTTCAGCTGCCCAAAGTTAAAATGGATGCAGGCAGACTACTTAGAGGGAGATTTCTGCAGCATATTTGGCAAGTACAGAATCACAGTATATATATATAAGATAATATGCAAAGTGGTTGGAGGGAAGCTTCAGAATGGCAAAGATGTTTTCATTACAAATTATGTGAGCAGACAGCAGTTCCTCTTTAAGAATGCCACAAAACATTCTGAATAATGCAATGACAATGTACCACAGTATCACAGGCACTTAAGGGGTCTTATGATTGGCATACCTACATACATCACTCATATAAAATAGTGATAAAAGCAAAATCAAATGTTCAACAAAAAAAAAATAAACCTACAACCAAGAGGCAGAATTAATACTACATAAATGCGATGTCAATTTACACACATGTTGTTGTAAGGATCCCATTCATTTTCAAAGGGTTGTGCAGATATCCTAGGCTTGTTGTAACATATGAGCAGCATTTCTTCACTACAGTGCACCACAACAAACTGGATCGCAGATATCTATACATCGTAGTGCCATTCCAAAAGTAGTATCATTGCAGCACATAGTGTATCATGCATTTCTGTGGGCTGCGGTAACATGTTAAAAACTGACCCTTCAGCAACACATAGATCTGAATAGCTCCAGAGTGTTTATAAAACTGCTGTATCAATGCCGACATTACAAAATACGTTTTGGACTCACCATGATACTGTGACATTTGTATTCTCAATCATGCAGGTCTTCTCCTCTGGGTTTATCATAGCTGAAGAGATGGATAGAGAGGCGCTGGCATGAACAATTGGACGCCCACTGCAGAGATAAATATTAGCAGCAAATGTAATTAACGCAATATTATTAGAATCAAGCATTTCCCTGAACCATTAGTGGCTACTGGCGAATGCAGACTGGGAAGTATACGTAGACATAAAGAGAGCTCAATAGCCATTAAATAAAATCATATACAGGATACATTTCCAATTACAGGAAGCATTTTTTAGACAGCTTTAAAGACCAACTCTACCTTTAGCAACATGTTACACCTGTATTCAGGGTAGAACATGTAACCTGTTGCAAAGCTAAAAATGTACATATATTCTTATAGAAAAATTGTGGAAATTATTGGTCTAGTGACAGGGTTTCTTTAAATTAGATCAAATTTTTGTAAAAGTTTGTAACTTAAAAGGAGACCTTATGTTTTGCTTTAATTATATACAAATGCACCACTATTTGAACGATAGAATTGAGGAATAACCGATAATACCTAGAGCAACATGAATATTTTACAAGAGCAAAGGACTTATTAAAACTGCTATAAAACTAAAGCATACTTACCGGTATACTAAAGCTTTATCAATGCCAAATGCACCCACAATAAGGTCTAGAAATAAAAAGATAAAAACAAAAAACAAATGAAAAACAAAAAAAATATTTTACATAAAGAACCAGATAAATGGACAGAACCTAAGCAAGAAAATAAACTATAGTAAAAATAGGTGTTTGCTTTCTCTATGAATAACTTTAGTTACCAATACGCTATTAACCAATTCCCGACCGCCGCACGACGATGTACGTCCTAAGTTTGAACGGGGATATCGTTGTTATGGCAGCAGCTAGCTGCCATAACCCCGGTATCCCCGTTTTCGTGCGGCGGCCGGCTTTCAGATAAAAGTAGTCCCTGCGGCGGATTCACCGCGAGATCACTTTTATCGGTGGCGGGAGAGGGCCCCCCCCCCCCTCCCGCCGCGATCCGGTGCCCTCCGCCGCTTACCGGAGCCGTCGGTAGCGGCGGAGGCGATCGCATCCTCTCCCCTGGTGTGTATAGAGACGAGTGAGGCCAAGATGGCGCTCACTCATCTCCATGACACTGCTGGGCGGAAGCGACGTCAAAACGTCACTTCCGTCCACGCCTCTTAAAGGCATATTTTTTCAAATGTCATTTGTACAAATGACTTTTTTTTTTATTTTTTTTTTATTTTGGTGTAAATATGAGATCTGAGGTCTTTTTTGACCCCAGATCTCATATTTAAGAGGTCCTGCCATGCTTTTTTCTATTACAAGGGATGTTTACATTCCTTGTAATAGAAATAAAAGTGACACAATTTTTTTTTTTTTTTTTAAATGGTAAAAATAAAATATTGTAAAATAAATAAAAAAAAAAAAAAATTTTTAAAACCCCCCTGTCCCGACGAGCTCGCGCGCAGAAGCGAACGCATACGCGAGTAGCGCCCGCATATGAAAACGGTGGTCAAACCACACATGTGAGGTATCGCCGTGACCGGTAGAGCGAGAGCAATAATTTTAGCCCTAGACCTCCTCTGTAGCGCAAAATATGCAACCTGTAGAATTTTTTAAACGTCGCCTATGGAGATTTGAGGGTAAAAGTTTGAGGCCATTCCACGAGCGGGCGCAATTTTCAAGCATGACATGTTGGGTATCAATTTACTCGGCGTAACATTATATTTCACAATATAAAAAAAAAAATTGGGATAACTTTACTGTTGTTTTATTTTTTTATTAAAAAAAAAGTGAATTTTTTCCAAAAAAAGTGCGCTTATAAGACCGCTGCGCAAATACAGTGCAAAAAAAAAGTATTGCAATGACCGCCATTGTATTCTCTAGGGTGTTAGAAGAAAAACCATATATAATGTTTGGGGGTTCTAAGTAATTTTCTAGCAGAAAAACCTGTTTTAAACATGTAAACACCTAAAATCCAAAACGAGGCTGGTCTTAAAGTGGTTAAAGGAACTCCTGAATAATATGAGCATTGTCAATGCAGACTTGCTTTTCAAAGTACAAGTTCCAGGGCTACAATTCTTACTTTTGTACTTGGAAAATCCGAGACCCATACTATGCATGTGAATGTCAGGTACCCTTGAATTATAATATATATATATATATATATATATATATATATATATATATATATATATATATATATATATATATATATATATATATATATATATATATATATATATACATACACACACACACATACATACATACATATATACATATACACACACACACGCATTATATATATATATATATTTCAGCAAATAGTGCATTTTTGTTCCCGACTTGTGAGCAATACCATTATTATGCTAAAGAGAAAACACGCTTAGCCAGTTTCGTATAGGTTTACATACCTGGATAGCCATTGCCATCAAGGTCTTTTCCTCCTCTAGTTGAAAAACCAAAGAATGCAGGCGCCACAGAACTTCCCCACATCCCTTTTAGAACCTGGGAAGGTTTAGGGTTCAAGCCAGCAGCGTTACCATTGAAGATAAACACTGCACCCCTGCTGTCCTCACCATCAAACGGGGCACTGATGGCGATATCTGAAAAAGAAAAAGGAATATTCTGTTATTCCTGGTTCTGAAAACCAGTTTGTAAAATATTGAGCACTTAACTTAAGACTGGATGCTCACATGACACTGAAATAAGGACAACACTCTTTATACTAAATGCTAGCAGAATTAGCACCGCTTATTGTACAGCACACTTCAGATTTGTCCCAGGGCCGATATTCATGAACAGGGAATTCCCAGTACTACATACTGTATTTATCGGCGTATAACACGCACTGGCGTATAACACGCACCCCAATTTAGGAGGGAATTTTAAGGAAAAAAAAAACTTTTAGGAGGGAATTTTAAGGAAAAAAAAAACTTTTAGGAGGGAATTTTAAGGAAAAAAAAAACTTTTAGGAGGGAATTTTAAGGAAAAAAAAAACTTTTAGGAGGGAATTTTAAGGAAAAAAAAAACTTTTAGGAGGGAATTTTAAGGAAAAAAAAAACTTTTAGGAGGGAATTTTAAGGAAAAAAAAAACTTTTAGGAGGGAATTTTAAGGAAAAAAAAAACTTTTAGGAGGGAATTTTAAGGAAAAAAAAAACTTACATTTAAATGCCCATCAGTGCAGCCTTTCCCAGTGCAGCCTTTCCCAGTGCAGCCTTTCCCAGTGCAGCCTTTCCCAGTGCAGCCTTTCCCAGTGCAGCCTTTCCCAGTGCAGCCTTTCCCAGTGCAGCCTTTCCCAGTGCAGCCTTTCCCAGTGCAGCCTTTCCCAGTGCAGCCTTTCCCAGTGCAGCCTTTCCCAGTGCAGCCTTCGCCAGTGCAGCCTTCGCTTCGATCCCCTGTCCTGAGCTTTAAAATCGCCGACCGCGATTTGAAAATGGCGCCGCCGGCGCCGAAATACACTGAGCCGGTCCTCAGCTCTTTCCGGCGGCTCTCGTTCACTTTCGGCTCCACTCGTAGTCCCGAGCGGAGCTATCCGAACCTAGCCGAGTAGGTTCGGATAGCTCCGCTCGGGACTACGAGTGGAGCCGAAAGTAAACGAGAGCCGCCGGAAAGAGCCGAGGATCGGCTCGGTGTATTTCGGCGCCGGCGGCGCCATTTTCAAATCGCGGTCGGCGATTTTAAGATTGTGACAGCTCGGGATCGCATGGTATCGGCGTATAACACGCACCTGCGACTTTCCCCTGATTTTAAGGGGGAAAAAAAGTGCGTGTTATACGCCGATAAATACGGTAATTTGTTATTCTGGCAAACTGGACACCTCATAATGATGGAAGGGTAAAACACAAAGCTAAGAGATATTTCTGACTGGTTATGTACACTCACTGGCCACTTTATTTAGGTACATCTTGCTAGTACCGGGTTAGACCCCCTTCAGAAGTCAGAACTGCCTTAATTCTTCATGGCATAGGTTCAACAAGGTGTTGGAAACATTCCTCAGAGATTTTGGTCCATATTGACATGATAGCATCATGCAGTTACTGCAGATTTGTTGGCTGCACATCCATGATGCGAATCTCTATTAGATTGAGGTCTGGTGACTGTGGAGGCCATTGGAATACAGTGACCTCATTATGTTGAAGAAACCAGTGGTGAGATGATTTGAGTTTTGTGACATGGTGCATTATCCTGCTGGAAGGAGCCATCAGAAGATGGGTACACTGTAGTCATAAAGGCAAAGGGATGGACATGGTCAGCAACAATACTCAGGTAGGCCAGATTGTTTAAATGATGCTCAAATCGGTACTAAGGGGCCCAAAGCGTGTCAAGAAAATATCCCCCACACCATTACACCAACACCACCCGCCTGAACCATTGACACAAGGCGGGATGGATCCATGCTTTCATGTTTACGGCAAATTCTGACCCGATCATCTGAATGTCGCAGCTGAAATCGAGACCAATCTTCTATAATCCAATTTTGGTGGGCATGTGCAAATTGTAGCCTCCGATTCTTGTTTTTTGCTGACAGCAGTGGCACCTGGTGTGTTCTGCTGCTGTAGCCCATCTGCTTCTAGGCTCTGTTGTGTTTTGCTTTCAGAGATAGTATTCTGTATACATTAGTTGTAACAAGTGATTATTTGAGTTACTGTTGCATTTCTATCATCTCAAACCAGTCTGCTCATTTGGCTGACAGCAAAGCATTTTTCTCCTTACAACTGCCGCTCACTGGATATTTTCTAATTTTTTTTGGACCATTCTCTAAACCCTAGATATGGTAGTGCATGAAAATCCCAATAAATCAGCAGATTTTGAAATACTCAAACCAGCCCCTCTGACACCAACCATGTCACGTTCAAAGTCCCTAAAATCTCCTTTCTTCCCCAGTCTGATGCTCGGTTTGAACTCCCGCAAGTCATCTTCACCGCGTCTAGATCCCTAAATCAATTGATAGGTGCAATGAAAAATCTGGACTGCCGCACTCCGGATTGGAATAATAAAGGTAAAATCTTCTTTATTGAAAAAAATGACATGATATAAAATGTGTACATTGCTCTGTTGAAGTGATACAGCATAACCGCTGACGCGTTTCACGCTCCCATAGAGCGCTTACTCATAGCTGGTTTGTACAACATGTCTACATGTTTATACGTCTAAGCGCTAGTTTTAGCACCTATCTCAGTCCCGTGGAAAGAAAGGAAACTTTATATCTTCTTAACTTTCCTTCTTCAAAAGACTTTTAAAAGCAATATAAACTTTTTATTTATGGATATTTTTGTATTGTCTATAGAAACATCTTGTCTGCACATTCACGTCTTCAATAAACACTCCACCATAAAACACACACCCAATTAACTCCATGTTAAGAGGCCATACAATCTAACGATCAGCTAGAGTTATACAATCAGTATGGGGTCATGTGTGAGACGTATAATGTGTATATAAGTGACTTTCATTGTTGTACAAACCAGCTATGAGTAAGCGCTCTATGGGAGCGTGAAACGCGTCAGCAGTTATGCTGTATCACTTCAACAGAGCAATGTACGCATTTTATATCATGTCATTTTTTCAATAAAGAAGATTTTACCTTTATTATTCCAATCCGGAGTGCGGCAGTCCAGATTTTTCATTGCACCTATACTATTGGAATAGCAATCGCCAGCACCTGGAGCTCTCACAACCATTCACCTAGTGGAGAACGGGAAATTCAAACCCAGTTACCTGGAGCGGTGGTCACCAACCTGCCTAAATCAATTGAGTTGCTGCCATGTGATTGGCTGATCAGCATTTTCTGTTACCAAGCAATTGAACAGGTATACCTAAAAGTGGCCGGTGAGTGTATATTTCCAATGTCAGGACGTTGTGTACATCTTTACTGTATATACCAGTTTACTCATTCAGATTACATGGATTTCTGGAAGCTCAAACGCATGTACAAGAGTTATATACATGTGGTATTGTACTGACATTTATATTGCCCAATTGGAACCGAGTGTGCCCGAGTGTGTTACATTTGCATAATGATCTAAATTAAGATTAAACAAAAAAAAAAAAAAAAAAAAAAAAAGTAAGACAGAACCAAAAAGGATTGGAGAAAGAGGGTACAAAAATAGGCACAAGCGAAAACACGTTGAGGGCAAGACAGACAACACATTTAAAAAACAAACCGGAAAAAACAAAAAACAAAAAACAAAAAAAAAAAAAAACACACACACACACACACACACACACACACACACACACACACACACACACATATTTCTTCAGTTACCATTAAATCCATCTTGATCCAAATCTCCCAAAACAGCAATGGAACTACCGAAGCGGCCATACTCATGCTGTCCAGTTAGGACCATGGATGGAGTACTGGACATATTGTAATCTTTTAGGTAGATATAGACACGTCCCACCTCCTGAATTCTGCCATCATGGGTTCTCTCCATGAACAGAGGAGCACCTATAATCAGGTCATCCAATCTGCAGCACATAAAAAAAAAATAATAATAAATGCATGACAATGTACTGCCACAATTACATCTCCAATCATAATAGATATTCAGGCGTTTCACATTTTTTCATAAGAAAACCTAAATTGTGCATAATTTCTTTATACCCAGTGGGTGGCGGTATAGCCCTGAAAGAAATATCTGCATTTTGATGAATTTATGGGGGACACTAGTGCTGGCCTACTTCTGAAAACTACTGCCTGTGTCTCGCCACAGACCCAGATCAAGCACAGAGTTCCCAATCTCCATACTTGTTCCAGATCAGTGTCTCAGACGAGATAACGTCAAACCAATCCGCATGACAGCCAGGCAGTTTACAATCTCAAAAGCAGAGGTTAGCAATGCAGCCTACATATAAACTCATAACAGATTTTCTTGTAATCCTGAAACAGCTGCATCAGATTAGGTCGATGGTCCAGTTTAAAGTACTAATCAGTGCAAGATATAAATAGTTTGTAATGGCTTACCCATCATTGTTGAGGTCAGTGGCTCCCACAGCATAACCAAAGTATGAAGCCATCTAAAGATTTATAAAGAGACGCATACAATAAAATGTTAAATATTTAATGACTAGGTTTCCTGTATACCCATTTGTTCATATTTATTTAATGACTAGGTTTCCTGTATACCCATTTGTTCATATTCATCTAAAATCCTATATTTACACACACAAATATATAGTCATACAATTTACAATCACTAAGGCAGATGTAATGAACACCACATGGATATATGAGGTCACTGAAGCTTCAGTGACCCTGTGATAATGGTGGGCTGTGCATGCATTTATACAATATTTGCTATTAAATTGTAATTTTATTCAGCATGATGATTAGGTGGATCATTTTGCCATTATATAAATAGGAAAATTGTTATTTGTTTTGTCATATGCCTGCATCCTAATTCTAGACAATTAGGAAAGACCTGAAAAGGAGGAAAAACAGACTTCGACCTAGGAATGGAAACAGGCTCTTCTATACCTTTTTGAAGAAAATATTAGAAAGCAGCAGGTTCTATATATACTCCATCAGTAAAACTCATATATATTATTATGTGTGTGAACTTACCTTTGCAGGCACAAATATAGCTTAAGTGGGTTCTCTGTGCTAAATCATTTTCTAGCTCAAAACCTCAGGATCTCAGCTTAGAAAATGGAATGGGATGTTGTACAAGGGCAAGGACTAGGTAAAGTTTCAGCGTTGGGTAAGGTTTTGGGGTGTTTAAAGTAGAACTAGCAAAACCTTTTTCACTTTGGATAGAGTAAGGAAGGGTTTAAACTCCTGTCAGGTTTTGTGCCATCCGTGTCCCATTTGGGAGATATTCCTTTACTTTAGACACAATAGAATTGAGAAAATCCCTCCAAAGCGAAGGTCTGTTACCAGGACCAACTAGTGTGCCCACTGGAAGATTGCCAGCACACCAAGGATTCCTTCAGAAGGATCCAAAGCTTTATTACAAGGTCACATGGTACACATACGGCAACGTTTCGGAGCCGCGCAGGGCCTCTGTTAGGCAACTTGCCTGACGAAGGGGCCCTGTGTGGCTCAAAAACATTGCCGATGTGTATCGTGTGACCTTGTAATAAAGCTTCGGATCCTTCTGAAGGAATCCTTGGTGTACTGATAACATTTTTCCATGCAGATTGTAACAGGTTTCCAGCCTGTCATTACTACCATTCCCATGAATGTGTGCGTAGGGAATATTGCGATTGCGCTGGAAGATTTCCTCTCAATTACGGTTTCTGGAACAACCCAAAATTTTCTTTCACTTTCGGTGATAGGGGTACAAATGATTTAGAGAGAGGGTAAATCTTTCTAAAGAGGTACAGACACTAAAAAAATCCAACAGGAGTCCTAATCCCTCTCCACTCTGTCCAAAGGAAAAGCATTTTTGCCTCTCAAGGTTAGGGAAAGTCATGGGGTCTTAAGTCTTGGGGGTCAATTCAGCCTTAGACTAGGTTGGGGTAATTTTCTTTAAAAAAAAATTTTAAAGTCTGCAGAAAGCTTAAGAGTTCTGTCAGGCTTTACTACTGTCTGGATTTCCCATGTAGGGGGCATTCCCAAGCAAGTGACCATTGTTGCCGACATATCAACTGATCAAAATTAAATAAAGCCCTCCCTGTTTTATCCAGAACTAAGAAGGTAGGTCTGGAACACTTAAAATGTTAGGAGGCATGACTGCCTACATTTTCATTTTTCCATTAATACAACTTTACCATCCCCACACATGGTCTTGTTCTAACAAAGTATTTGATTTTAACATGGAACAGAAAAGGGGGGGTGGGGAGAAATCAAATAGAAATCATTCACATAGAAGTCACTTACTTGCTCTCCTGAGAAGTTATATAATGGTTTCAGATTAGTGCCATTCAGAATAGTTACCTTTAAAATAAAAGGGTTTGTTAGTGAACATAGCTCTGCATACACATTGTGTGTATCATAATTCTGGTGCAATTTGTTTTGATTCATTGTTATAGGCAAGCTTAAGGTGACATTAAAAGGTTCTCTTTTAAAATAATATCTTATAAATAATATCTTATACACACCTGCTCTGTGCAGTGGTTTTGCACAGAGCAGTTCTGAGCCTCCTTTTCTTGCACCCCCCTGCCAGGGCTCCAGGCCCCTCCCTCCTATCTAGTGTCCCCATAGCAAGCAGCTTGCTATGGGAGCATCCGAGCAGGCTTGCTCCCAAGCCACTGCTCTGTGTGTCTATTCACACACACATCCCCGCTCACTCACTGGCTGCGATTGACATTAGCGTGAGCCAATGGCTACCAATGCTGTCTCAGTCAATGAGGGAGAGACCCAGGAGAGCCAAGGCTCTCGTGCACATTGCTGGATTGAGATGGGGCTCAGAAGTTAAAAAAGGTAAAAGACCCTGAGCCTTCATAGACACTTAAGAGAATTATGGGGCATACTTACTGTCCACTATCCGCAAACTCTGGGTCACTAGAGAACACTAGTTAATGTAACCCTATGACTCAAGAGACTTTATTTGTCCTCACAGTATACCCATCTATCATAGAAAGAATTTAAAAAGCAATTTTAAAAAGCCAGTCCCATACAGTTGAATGTAAGCCTGACGCTGAGGAAGAGGCCTACTAAAAACATATCACCATAGAAAATTACTGGTCCTTCCAAGGTTCATTCTTATGCCGCGTACACATGGTCGGACTTTTCGGTTACAAAAGTCCGACAGACTTTCGACGGACTTTTGGCGGACTTTCTAACGAATGGACTTGCCTACACACGATCACGCAAAAGTCAGACGGATTCGTACGCGATGACGTACACCGGACTAAAATAAGGAAGTTGATAGCCAGTAGCCAATAGCTGCCCTAGCATCGGTTTTTGTCCGTCGTACTAGCATACAGACGAGCGGATTTCTGGGTCCAGCGGAGTTACGACGTAAAGATTTGAAGCAAGTTCCAAATCTAAAGTCCGTCAGATTTGCGACTGGAAAAGTCCGCTAAAGGTCCGATGGAGCCCACACGCGATTGGATTGTCCGCCGGATTTGGTCCGTCGGCGTCCGTCGGACCAGTCCGGTCGAAAAGTCCGAACGCGTGTGCGCGGCATTAGATATTCCCATCTCTAAAGGTAGCCTTTTAAACAGTATCCCAATTAAATCTAAAGCATTCCAGCATATGATCTTTCATCAAAAATCTCTGAATAGCTAGTGATGTACTGATCAACATTTACCTGGAATCTTTGAAAAATCATAATGACTATGTGGGCAGTTAAAAGGGAAAGTGTTGTAGATTTTCATTTCTTAGATTTTAAATTCTAAAAATTGTACTGCAGTAACTCAAGCAGAAAAAAATGACTATGAACAATATTTTTTTCTGCTTGATTTACTGCTGTAGGTCTTGTACTTTTACATATTCATTTGTCTCCACTATTTTAGAGTGCTATGCACACTACACATTAAAAAATACTTACAGTAAGTAGATAATTAAGTGTTTCTTTACACCCTACTGGTGAATATCTGGTTAATAGTTATCCTTTTGTAAACACTGTCTAAATGTCAAAATGTCTATTTCTGGGGACACGGAGCTCCTCCTATGGTGCTTACCATATATCTACTGTAAATCCTTCAATAAATTCTTTTGAAAAAAATGTACTATTTACCCCAAACATTTTTGGTTTGAATCTCACTTCTACATGCTTCCTCTGCAATGTTTTGTTATTGTATCAATTATAAAGATTTGTAAAGCTGGCCATACACTAATCAAATTTTGGCCACTTCCTTTTGATATCGGCCAAAATTCGATCTGTGGGTGGCCCTGCTGACACCAACTGGCTGGACAAACTTTGATTTGAAGGCTGAAGGAACTAGGCGGAAAATGGTCAGCTGAACAATGACTGCAAGCCAAAGCAGGTGCCAGCTGTGAGAAATAAGCAGGCAGTGAGAGAATAAAGTCCACCTGTGCGGTTTAGCATATATGACAGGTCCCTGCTAGATTTTTTTTTTTCCTTCAGCCTGCAGGCTAAAGAAAGAATAAAATCTATGTGTGCTTAATTAAGCCTCTAAAGTGGTCAGTGGGTCAGGAGAATCTAGTTGCCTCTGCTTAATGATTGTTAAAATAAGATACAGTATCACCGAGAAAAGTAAATGGAGCTATATGGCCTCCTGCTTAACTGTCAGGCTTGCCTTTTTTTTCTAGCCTTTCCGTTCAACTGCAAGGAAAATGTGATTTAAATATTCTTACATATCCAAAAGTCATGTTTCCTTTTGGGACGCCAGCCACAAAATCTGCAATGGGAAAAAAAAATGCATGTTACAAACTTGTACCTACAATACAAGGAGTTTCATAGATGGTGTGTGTAAGCGAGATCAAAGATCTTTACCACCTATTGAACAATGCATCTGGGCATACCTTCAACAGCTGGAAAAACAAAATGAATCCAGTATTCTTCTCAAAACAATGTACACAACTACTTTTCCATTACAAGCTGGGATTTTATAGACAGCTATAACAATATCCAAATACTGGCTGCTAGATAACTAATCTGTGCAGTAAGAAAAACTATCCTTTTCAAACAAATATTCTTGGGTAATTTCATGGAATCCTCAGTCTGAATTTTTTAAGTTCAATATCCTATCCAATATAAACTGAATTTATTATCTCATTTTTTGGTATGTGAGTATTTCTTGCACAGTATTTGGCTCTATTACTAAAATATGCCTACAAGATGCCTTCATTGCATTTCCTTAAATTGTCTAAACTGCTTTTATACAGTTCACCAAGATGATGTAATCTTGATTTTTACACTCTTCATTGACAGTTTTCACAAAGAATATATACAAGAAAGAAGAACATGCAATGTGGCAAACTTGTATCTTGGGATGAGGCATTTTCAGGGCACAGTAGGGTTACATGTGACACTTATGTAAGCCTGCCATAATGATAAATACCTTGTAGTGTAGGATGCATTTGCAAAATTGTGCATCTGAAAGCAGATTTAAAAAAAAAAAAAAAAAAAGTACTACAGATAAGATAACTGAAAAAAAAATGGTTACTCACCCTCGATGTCATCTCCACTGAACTCACCAACTGCAACAGAATATCCTGAGAAAAAAAACAAAAAAAACATAAAGTAACAATAAATAGGGAATGAGATAAAAAAGACAGAGGACTATGTATACAATGTCTGATGCATATTGCAATGCATGCTTGTAGATAAAGCAGATGCATAAAATGCAAGTAGTTTTGGCTGCTTATTTGAGGATTTTTAAGCATGTAGAGCATGAAGTGGGAAATCAAGCACTCTAAGCGGTGACCCTGCTGCCTGCTTGCCTTTGTGCAGCTTCAACAGAGCTGACTAGATGTTTCATGGCAAACTACAGCTATTTCTATAGGCTGTCAGACAGAGCACGCTTCAAGTGCCATTTATTCACATAAAACCCTCCCAGAGAGCAAAATTACAGAACCAAAAGGGCCAAGTCAATTGAATTGTAATTGAGCAACCCACAGACAATAGCTTGAGCCAACACTTGGAACTCTTAAGAACATGAAGTGTGCTTTACTATTCACTGTATAGAACAAAGGCTTACAGCCTTAGAAACAAATGGGAGTCATTTCTCTCACCATTTGAAATGCTCAAATATATCACAAGTAGTAATAAAATACATGCCTCACCTAAGTAACTGTCATCATAGGAGCCATGTGCCTGGCGCGTGTGCATCTGCCCTTTTATTTCCAAGATAAAGTATTCTGGGTAATAATATTTCCTAATATCATCCTGTGTTGCCGTTATCACCTGACCTAAAATAAAATATGGAGAAAAAACACGATTAGCAAACCTGCATCTACTCAAAAGATGACAAAATGATGGACTTCTGTCGAGCAGGGATGGCCACATACAGTACTGATCAAAATTTGCCTGGTTCTGCTGAACCAGCCGACTTTCAGTCAGTGACAGCTTAAGGAGAGGACTTTGGGTACAACCAAGACAAAAGTAATGTTAGTTTAGATTTTGTTTTAAAAACAGACTCAGGGGTCAAAATAGTACATGATTTCCTGAACCTCCAGATCCCAGCTACACACCTGTCAGCCTTTAACTTTGGCTGTGTTCACCATGCTTCAGGTCAAATGGCTTGCACTTTTACTGTTTGTGTTGAGAACAGCAAGTAGAGACTAGTGTGCCTGGAAAAGGCTGGCAAGTCCTCATACCAAAAACAAGCTTTTTGGGATACCATCTACAGTGCCTTGAAAAAGTATTCATACCCCTTGAGATTTTCCACATTTTGTCATGTTAGTCATGTTAGAGTCTGCAAAAGACTTGATACTGGGGCAGAGGTTCACCTTCCAGCAGGGAAATGACCCTAAACATACAGCCAGAGCTACAATGGAATAGTTTAGATCAAAGCATATTCATGTGTTAGAATGGCCCAAAGTCCAGACCTAAATCCAGTTGGGGCAAGACTTGACAATTGCCCCAATAGTCTCCATCCAATCTGACAGAGCTTGAGTTATTTCGCAAACAAGACTGGGCAAAAAAATTTCACTCTAAATGTGCAAAGCCGGTAGAGACATACCCAAAAAGACTTGCAGCTGTAATTGCAATGAAAGGTGGTTCTACAAAGTATTATCTCAAGGGGGCTAAATACAACACTATACAACACTTTTCACATATTTGTAAAAGTTTCTGAAAAACATTTATCATTTTCCATTCACAATTATGTGCCAATTTGTGTTGGTTTATCACATAAAATCCCAATAAAACACATTTACGTTTTTGGTTGCAACATGACAAAATGTGGAAAATTTCAAGGGGTATGAATACTTTTTCTAGTCACTGTATTTTCTTCATAAATTGGCATCCAAATCAGAAATGCATATGAAAAAGGTAAGCAGCTATTCCTGTGGTTTATTGAAGGAGAAACGGGTAAAACCCAAACCAAATCCTACATTAAACAGATTTCAACCTAAACCTGCATCTGTACGATCAAAAGGTTGTCCACAAAAAGGTATCTTATGGTCTAACAATCCTGTCATAACTGTTAACAATTAATTCTATTTTTAGATAATTATATCAGTACTAACTTCCTTTGGAAAAAGCTAGTTGCCTGACTATTTACGGTAAGTCAAGTGGGACTACAGAGTAGATAGGTGATCAATTTCAAACTAAAAAGGGAAATAAAAAGCTTCTTTTAACCCCTCCATACTGGGTACTTTCCCCAGCACAGCAAGCCAGCACTCATCCCCCATTTTTTTGTTTTCCCTGGTCAAGTAGTCTCAGTCACCATTATGGTTTATTCACTGAGCTGTAACAAGCAGACAGCAAATGAAAGGTCACAGCAATATGAGGGCCACCATGGGATAGCTCAAAGGGGGTCTGCAGATTTCTTCTGTCTGCTTTCTGTATTCACAGGTTGTTATTGGTTGCAGCGGTATCCCTGGACAGCAACAGCCATGGGATTGGTCGGCGATATCAAGCAGTGGATTCAACAGAATGGGCGGGTGTAAAGCCAGCACGGAGGGAGCAGAGAATAGGAGCTGAGGGTAGTCAGTCACTAGCTGTCAGATAGGGCTGGGAGATTAAAAAAAAAAAAAATCTGGAGATTTTCCTAAAAAAAAACAAAAAAAAAAAAAAAAACTCTATTCACGATTCGAATCGCTTGTTTTTTTTGTTTTCACTGCGCCGGTCCTGAGGAGCTGCGGGCAGGAGTTTTTAGGTGAGGCTGCGGCTCCGGCCTAGTCCGCGGCCTCGCGGACTAGGCCGAAGCCGTGGATTCACCTAAAAACTCCTGCCCGCAGCTCCTCAGGACCGGCGCAGTGAAAACAAAAAAAAAAAACGATTTGCTTAAATTTTGGATCAATTTGACCTCTCAACTCGATTCAAGATTTAAATCGATTTTTTCCCCAGCCCTACTGTCGGACCAGACCTCCCACCCACCCTCCCTATTTCTGAGAAGTCATGGTGATGTTCAGTAGGGAAGTAGGCATCCAGCATTGTCTGGATGGACACCGTGTAATTTTATTTAACAAATTTTTAGCCAGGTTGGCTCATATTTCATTTAAATTCAAGTTATCAGGTTACCCCTTGGATAAAACCGTGGCCATTTATTTAAATGCCAAGATAAATAAATATTGTGAAAATTATAAACTGTTTCTAAGTCTCGTTATTTTATTAAAATCCCTTTGTGCTGGCCCATGAAAGTCCAAAGTCTATATACTTTTTCATGAATTGCAACATGTGAACAAACCAGGAAACCAGCATTTCCACAGGAGATCAAGGACTGCCTCCATATTTTTCAGGACAGATGTACTTTCACTGCTTATTTGATCAAATATTTTATATATCAAAATTAATAACAAAGCATTTCTGGTTATTTAATAGATGTAATAGTTTGTTTGGAATTGTCAAACCGTTACAAGGTACAAAATATATACACTACTTGTTAAAAAGGGACTTTTATAAAAACTAGGTTGCATCTTAATAAAAAAGGTAATAAAACACCAAAATTCGATACAATGAACAAAGATATTCTGTCAAACAACCACAGGACAAATGTACCTTGCCAAAAATAACTGCCGGGTCCACCCAATAATATTCTTCCACTCTGAAAAGTAAATTAAATAGAATGAGAAAGTAAGCTGGGGGGGGGGTTACATTAGTTTTTGCACAAAAGCATATTAACCAAAATGCAATAATTGTTTCAGTAAGTTTGGGTTGAACATACAAGCTCCATGTAGAATATATTCTTGCTGGAATGGAACCCAGAATGCCAGCAATGCAAACCACTAAGCTACAAAGCTGAACACGATTTTGTAACAGCACATGACAATGCAGCACATGGCATTATTGACAATATACATATAGGGACACCAAAATTGACATTCCAGTTTCAGTTAAATTGTGGCAAGATACATTTCTTACCAGTTTACGTCTCTCAGAAACTTCAGGAGATCTCCACTCTTCATAGGAGAAGTTCACCTAAACCTGACAGAGCTCTCCCCACCCCCTTCTAGAAAAAACACTTTTTTTTTTAAATATACAAAATTGTCACTGCCGACAGGGTTGCCTTCATGCTCAGTGGCAGAGATCCATCACCATCATCTACAAATGCCTCTTTATCCAATTTACAATGCATCCGGAAAGTATGCACATCGCTTCACTTTTTCAACTTTTCCAAAATGAATGAAAAAAATTATATTAGAATATATATGTATACACACACACACACACACACACACACACATATATATACACACACATATGGTAGATATGTTGAAGCACCTTTGGCACCAATTACAGCCTCAAGTCTTTTTGCGTATGATGCTACAAGCTTGGCACACCTATTTTTGGGCAGTTTCTCCCATTCTTCTTTGAAGGGTCTCTCAAGCTCCATCAGATTGCACAGCCATTTTCATCTCTCTCCAGAGATGTTCAAATCAGGTTCAAGTCTGGGCTCTGGCCGGGCCACTCATGGACATACAGGGTTGTCCCCTAGCCACTCCTTTGTTATCTTGGCTGTGTGCTTAGGGTCGTTGTCCTGTTGGAAGACGAACCTTCACCCAAGTCTGAGGTCCAGAGTGCTCTGGAGCAGGTTTTCATCAAGGATGTTTCCGTACATTGCTGCATTCATCTTGCCGTCGATTCTGACTAGTCTCCCAGTTCCTGTTGCTGAAAAACATCTACACAGCATAATGTTGCCACCACCATGCTTCACTGTAGGGATGGTATTGGCCAAGTGATGAGTGGTGTCTGGTTTTC
The DNA here is from genome assembly GCA_037952925.1 of Lithobates clamitans. NCBI lineage: Eukaryota > Metazoa > Chordata > Amphibia > Anura > Ranidae > Lithobates > Lithobates clamitans. The sequence goes on along the minus strand of JBBGZY010000780.1, from coordinate 553,772 downwards.
TCCATTCAGGCCAAAGAGTTCAATCTTTGTATGATTGGACCAAAGAATTTTATTTTTCATGGTCTGAGAGTCCTTCAGGTGCCTTTTGGCAAACTCCTGGTAGGCTGTCATGTGCCTGTTACTGAGGAGTGGCTTCCATCTGGCCACTCTACTACCATACAGGCCCAATTGGTGGAGTGCTGCAGAGATTATTCTTCTGGAAGGTTCTCTCCCCACAGAGAAAAAAAACCAAACTTCTTCCATTTGTGGATGATGGAGGCCACTGTGCTCATTGGGACCTTCAATGCCGCAGAAATGTTTCTGTACCCTTCCCCAGATCTGTGCCTTGATACAATCTTGTCTGAGGTCTACAGACAATTCCTTGGACTTCATGGCTTGGACATGCACTGTTAAATGGGGGGCCTTATATAGACAGGTGTGTGTCTTTCTAAATCATGTCCAATCAACTGAATTTACCACAGATGGACTCCAGTCAAGTTGTAGAAACAACTCAAGGATGATCAGTTGAAACTGGATGCACCTGAGCTTAATTTTGAGTGTCGTGGCCAATGCTGTGTATACTTCTATACGTGTGATTTTTTTTTTTAAATAAATTTGCAAAAAGATTTCAAAAAAACAACATCTTTCACATTGTCATGATGGGGTATGGTTTGTAGATTTTTGAGGACAATAATGAATTTTAGTACATTTTGAAATAAGGCTGTAACATAACAAAATGTGGAAAAAGTGAAGCGCTGTGAATACTTTCCGGATGCACAGTCCTGACAGAAAGTAGGCTGCAGTGTCCTTAGTCACACCAAGCAGTCTGGAGCTTTCATGTAATGTAAAAAAAAATGTAGTTGTCTTTTTATGAATTCTTTTGAGAGCTAGAAGTAGGCACTAGCTTTAGTAAAAAAAAAAAAAAAAAAAGCAGTAATTCTTAAGAAAAAAACTAGTTAGGGAATTAATACGTAGGGTTCAACTTCAGAACTAGCCTTTTGGACAGGGTTAGTTGCCTGGCTGTTGCCCTTGCTTCAAAATAATCACTGATCTAGAACATGCACACGAGGACCTTCAACTTTTCTTCAACACTTCAATCTACATATTTGTTTCAGGTCAGTGACAGGAGCCAGTGGGTCAGCATAACAGCTAGGCATTTTAAGTAGTAGTCAAAGTGGCAGCCCCTTTATTTTTTCCAATAATAGGTTGACCAAGTTTCTAGATCTACAGATCATACTGGAGCCTATATTTTATATTCTAGAGAACGCATCACAAGTGGAGCGCTTGAAAGTAACAATCCAGGGAAGGTGTGAACAGAGCCAAGAATTATGGCAAGGATCAGGAGATTCCCAGGAGATCCATACGTCACATGTCTCTTACAACTGAAATCAATTTTACTTTGACTGTCACTTTAAATATACATTTTGCAAACCTAGACACATGGTGTTTTGGGATATTATACAGACATTGTACCATAAAAAGCATAAATATCGGTATTTTTTCAGTGCTACAAACTGCTGTTCTGTTAGGAAGGACAAGTGTCTATAGGAACATGAAGCAGCACATTATCTCCACCATCACACCCAGACCAGAACATTACCTCCACCACCACACCCAGACCAGAACATTACCTCCACCAGTGCCGGGACAAGGTCATCCAGTGCCCAGGGCAAAGATGCAAAACTGCACCCCCTTCTTTGCTTAGGGTTAAGGTCGGGACGCCCCCATCCCTACAATAAACCATTGCCCCCAGGGCAGCCGCCCCTCCTACCCACCCCTTGTCCCGGCCCTAACCTCCACCACCACACCCAGACCAGAACATTACCTCCACCACCACACAGACCTGGAACATTACTGCCACCATTATACACTGATTAGGCTACCTTTGTAAACTCAGCAGAGAAGCCACCTTGGCAGAACCCCTGACGGGTTTCAGTATCATCACTAGCTGCATCTGTGTTGATAAAAAATAAAAAAACATAGTTAATGAAGTCCAAAGACAAATTCTGACATTTCTGATATCCAATAGAAAAATTGTGTACCTGTGCGGCAAGGCGAGTATTCCACAATATTGGTAAAGTTGTCTGACGACAAGTAGCAGGTGCCCACCATGTCACGACGTATTTCATCTTTTATTGTTCTCCAGCTGTACCTTGGGGCACAAGCCTAAAGAGTAAAATTAGACAATATAACTGCAAGAAGGAAAAACCACAAATACATAAACACATTCAAAAGTACATAAGGACATTTAGCAGGCCATGCAGCAATACATTTAGAGGCAAATCATGCTGCCTGTTAGTAAAGTCTATGAAACAGTTTATATGTTTATTTGCAACCTCTGCTTCAGCAATCCATCTCCCCCAAACAACCCCCACACACACACACACACACACACACACACACAATTTAACTTTTAGATATACTTTAATAAAAGACAGAATTCAAATGACTGTTTGGATCAGAAAGTAGAGTTTAACAGCTAAGGATAAAGTAAAGTAAAAGCACAGTCTGCATGCAGCTGAAGGCAACATATTACAATACAAAAGGATAATTCCTAATGTTATCGGTAGTTATTAGGCAGTCAACTGTCTGTGCAGTTTAAAGCGGAGTTCCACACAAAAATGGAACTTCCGCTTTTCGGAACCCCCCCCCCCCCTCCGGTGTCACATTTGGCACCTTTCAGGGGGGAGGGGGGGTGCAGATACCTGTCTAAGACAGGTATTTGCACCCACTTCCGGCATAGGCTCCAATGGGAGTCTATGGCTCTTCCTGTCCCTCCGCGCTGTCTCCTGGGAAACACACAGCTCCCAGGAGAGAGCGGAGACCACTTGGGACTCGCAGCGCGACTCGCGCATGCGCAGTAGGGAACCGGGAAGTGAAGCCGCAACCCTTCACTTCCCGATTCCCTCACCTAGGATGGCGGTGGCAGCTGCCGAGAACCGAGCGGGTTCTCGGCGTCGCCTGCCGACATCGCTGGACTCTGGGACAGGTAAGTGGCCATGTATTAAAAGTCAGCAGCTGCAGTATTTGTAGCTGCTGGCTTTTAATATTTTTTTTTTTTAGATGATGTAGGTGGACCCCCGCTTTAAGGCAGGCCCAAAGATAATGAGATTCTTTCCTGCAACCATGGGTTCTCCTGCTAGAACACATCAATTACTGCCAGTAGCTACAGCCGCTAGCAATGATCATAAAAATCCGACATGCTGGTTGTACCCAAATCGGTTGATGGATCGACTTGGGTACAATCAGCCTGCCCATAGATGGTTTGAATCTTGGCCAGTCCCTGCAGAACTTGCCAAGAGTCGAACTGTCTGTGGCAGGCTTAAAGTGATACTAAAGGTTGGGTCTAAAAAAAAAAAAAAAATACATGTCATGCTTACCTCCACTGTGCAGCTCGTTTTGCACAGAGTGACCCCGAACCTGGTCTTCTGGGGTCCCTCGGTGGCTCTCTCGGCTCCTCCCCACATCTGATAACCCCCGGGAGAAGCGCTTCCGAGGGGGGGGGGGGTTACCTTGCGGCCATGCATGACTCGGCCTCGCTCCCCCCCACATCATCGTATTTGATTGACAGCAGTGGGAGGCAATGGCTGCACTGCTATCAATCTATCCAATCAAGAGTCGAGAACCCTGGGCAGAGAGACGGCGCATCCCCATGGGACAAGTTCGAGGGTTCAGGTAAGTAAAAACGGGGGTTCTGGTCACTGCCAGGTGTTTTTTCACCTTAATGCATATAGGATGCATTAAAGTGGTTGTAAACCCTTTGCAACCACTTTATACCACAGGCAAGCCTATAATTAGGCTTACCTGTAGCTACACTGGATATCTCCTAAATCTGCATGGTTTAGGAGATATCCCTGTATTTGCATGTGCCGACGTATTTGGCACATGCACAGTTAAGCAAACTGAAGCAACGGCACGTACAGGAGTGTGCTTTGTGTATTTTTTCTACATCTGTGCAAGTAATCCAGTGTGTAACACTGCCCGAGCATCCTGCAATAAACTGAGTCACTGCTGCTCTCTCCCTCTCCTTGTGCAGGGTGACTGATCTTGTATCTGCCCCATCCTGTAGTTTCCTGCATGCAGCTCTACTATCTGAAAAAACTGTGTGCAACACAATGAGAATAAGGTGAATTTTACAATGCCATAACTAGGTTTGCAAAGGCATTTGGTGCACAAAAAGTAGATTTACACTTTCAATCAAATCAAAATTGTGCCTGGAGTCCAGCTTTAAAGTGTAATATGAAACATACCAGTATAGAGTTGCCATGCGATCGAACAGTTGCGCCAAACCATTGGCCAGATTTATATTCCACCTGTTCCAAAGTTGAATTCAGATCTTTGGTCTGGAACTCATACAAGCGGTCACCTGAAAAATTTTAGATGCAAATGTGAAAAAACGGTTTTGTTGGGTCAACACCAAGACTTGATGCATTATGCTGCTTACTGTATTGCCCCACTAATAAAATCACCCTAATTTATACCAGAAATGTGTGCTTATGGTTAGCAGGGAAAAATAGTTCAGCTTTTGACAGGAGAGGTGGATGATAATGCTGGAGGTCCTCCAGCCAGGAGATGGTGGATTCTGAGGCCTGGTAACTTGTATGCTAAGGTTTGACGTGCGTATATCCGCAATTTCAGCCATGGTTCCATAAACTTCTTTTAGGTCTTTTTCTTTTGCCGCATTGTCTGAAAGTGCACCAAAAGATGCAGCATACAGGACTTTTGGTGCAAAATCTAAATGAATGTTGGCGCTAATATAGCCTTGAAATATTAAACAAATCATAAACCAAATTTTCACATCTCTTAACGTGTAAATCACAAGAATTAATGACCCGTGGGAAAACAATGTAATTTCTCAAAGAAAGTCCACATGTAGTGGATCCAGTGCTTCAGTGCAGTCAAGTGAAATTTACTATAAGGATAAGACTTGCTTAATCTTCGCAAGCCCTCAAAAGTGCTTATATTCACCACAGTGCTCCCCCATTAGATACGCTTTCACCTCATGATTTGTGACCTCATACTTAAGTTTGGTCAAAAACAGCCTTTTAGTCACCTTGGACTAGTTAAACTTGCTTTCCTCTGAGTCATGTCAGTTTTTTTCTCCACCATTTCTCGGTATATGTACAAAGAAAAGAGCTCCAAAAAGTGCTTATATCCTGTTGATGGGAGGAATGCAGTTCATAGGAACTGATGGAAGTGACAACGACCCTACATTACTGCCATCAACAGGATATAAGCACTATTTGGAGCTCCTTTCTTTTTACATATACCGAGCAATGGTGGAGAAAAAACTGACTACACAAAAAGAAAGTTCAACTAGTCCAAGGTAACTAATAGGCTGTTTCTGGCCGAACTTAAGTGTGAGGTCACACCACATGAGGAGAGCGCATATCTAATGGGGGAGCACTGTGGTTAATATAAGCACTTTTTAACACCATCCCCACTGCTGTAATCTTCCAGTGTGGCAGGGCTGAGAATGCCAACTATGCCCACCCTTTCCACCTAGCTCCTCCATTCAGCAAACCCATACTTCAGCTTCTATGAATGAAAACATGATCTATGAATGAAGGATAGGTGGATGTGATTCATAGAGCACATTTCAGTCATAATGCTGTAGTGCAGCTTCTAGAAATAGAGGAGCTGGGTAGAAAGGACAGGCATAGTCAAGCACTGATGACGAGTGACCTGACTGCTCCCCATGTCTATTAAAAGGAGTATGGGTTTTTTATTTCTTTTTTTTTTTCAGAATCGTACTTACCTAGGTGGATGCAGCATCGGTCCAATGCTGCATCTGTCCCCTTCCAGCTGCAAGACTGAGAACCAAGTGATCAAACACCTTTGATTGCTTGGTTCTCAGAGCTCCTTGACCAGAGAGCTGGTGACTGTTAGTCACCACTGTGTGCTTTGCCCCCCTCACCCCACGCTCACTGGAGCACGGCTGTGGAGGGGTGGGGTGGCCAACTCAGGCTCTCAGCAGCTCGCCGACAGGCTGAGCCAGGTGTCTGTCCAGGCATGTGGGCAGATCCTGACTTCATTGTCGCGATCTTGCCCCACCCTGAACCGGCTCTGACGTCAGCTGACAGCAGACTTCAGCCCCCTGTCAGCTGAAAACGGGTCACAGGAGTGCAAAACGAACTATACTCCTGTGATCCACAGGAAAAGTGCACCCAAACGAGCTCCTTTAACTCCTGCTGTACCAGAAGAATAAGGCGGTAGAGGTGGGGGTGGGTCATCTGAGGAAATCACTATTGAACTAGAATACAGAAGCACAAGGGACATCATAATCACACTGAATGGATTAAATGTCCTTTTTTTAATGTAAACTTAGCCTTTACAGCCAAACTCTGGGCAAATTTAAAAAAAAAAAAATCCCTTCCAATGGAGCGGTGTCAGCACTGCAAGGATTAACTGTGCTTTTATGTCTAGAGGAACCATAAAGCTGGGTTCCCACCTATGCGTGTGGGCAGCCCGTGTTTGCCTGCAGAAAATGCAGTAAAAAGGTCCCTGCACTTTACTTATTTTTTTTAAATTGCAGCCACAGAGATCTCCTGCAGAAAATGCACTAGCCACTAGTGGGTAAAGAATAAGGGAAGCTGAGGGGGGAAGGGTACCAGATTGTCATATGTAGCTGGGCAGCCTCTACCATTATGTCAACTCATACATAGGAAGTGTGCATCTGACAGCCAGGTACCAGTCATAGTGTGGCAGTGAGGAGAGTTTCCACTTAAGGAGAAGCTTTCTTCTAGCGTAGCAAGATGAAGGAAAAAGGTAGCTTGTGTGTCTTGGACAGGTTGCTGGACAATTTGAGTCCAGTAATCAAGAACCCGGGGGCAACTGTGCACCCTGTAATAAAACGTGCCAGTGGTTTGTTGCAAAGTGATTTGAGAGGGGTACTGACGCGATTTTGCCTCTGGTGGTGTAGAATATATCCCATGTAAAAATTTTAATTGGACAAATTTGTCTTTAGAGAAGATCATAAGTTTAGTGCATTGAACTTTCACATCCTCCCATTCCTTCTCTGAAAGGGCAGGTATATAGTTTTATAGTTTGTTATAAGGTGAGCATAGAACGAGGAGGGAGGTTTGGCCAGATCAGATGCTCTAAAAATAAGTTTTAAGGGAGATTGTTGAATAGTAGGTGTTTGAGGGAATTAGGCCCCAAGGGCCTAAGTTAAAGATATCGGACGTGCCAGTTGGAGAGGTAATATTCTCCTTTTATTGAGTCAAAGGTACGGAGGGCACCCATCTAAAAGATATGCTTGAGAATGTGAATGTGCACTCTGCCAAACAACCGGATCAGAAAAAGTAAAGTAGGTAAGGGAGTAAAGACTATTGCCAGCCAAGCTTTACATGTTTTTTTTTTATTGCCTGAAAAAGTAAATCTACTTACCCGATCATTTGCTCCTCCCTGCAGCTCCTGCTCCCCCGAGCTCTAGCAGTCTAGGGTCCTGACGTCATGAAGACCAGAGTGGGCTCCATATCCCTGCTCTGGTCTTGAGGACCCTGAGGGACAGTCCACTGATGAAGCGTGGGGGAGCACTGTCTGCTGTACGAGCAGAGAATCCGGTAAGTAAAACGGTGTCTCCTCTGCCCTAGACAAAATTAGCAATTAACTCTTGCAGTGCAGATATTGCCCCACTGCATGGATTGATTTTTTTTTCTGCCTGGAGTTGGGCTTTAAGCAAGTTTAGCAGAGAACCTGGACTATTGTGCAAAATAAAAAAGGTAAGGCTTAAGTCCTGCTTTAACTAAGCTGTACTGCTTTGGCTGCAGCAGAGAAAAAAAAAAAAATGCATAGGGCTTGGCTAAGGTAACGATCGGAAAACTGGCAGAACAGAATTATAGTTTTGTCTTCAGATATGACAGTTCAAAATAAATAAATATATATATATATATATATATATATATATATATATACTTACACGTAAACAATAAAGGCATTCAGTGGCGTATCATAGGTATGGCAGATATGACAAGTGCCATGGGCGCCATATGAAGGGGGCACTCATATGTGGCTGGGCAGCAAGTAGGGTACCCACAGCGTCCCGAAATGAAATGAGGACACACGGCCAGTCAGCCACCCCAACAGCCGATTACCATAACTAGGCCCCTCTTGGCGTCTAGCAACCAGTGACGTCACAAGTAGAGTTCCAGAGCGAGGCATCCACCCACCTACTCTTCTTCTTTGGCCGCGGCGCCCAGAGTGACTTGCAGCCAGGGGATTTCTTCACTCTGTGTGACTGACTGTCTCCTCCAGTCTCCACCCACCTCCTTCTCTGGCCCGGCGGGATTCTGCAGTGCTGACTAGGCTTCTCCTTGCTGTCTCGGATCCACGGCTGCCCCTGTCCTGCCCTCGGCGCAGTGATCAGCAACTTCTCCTCCTCCTCCTGCCCGTGGCCCGACTGCCTGAGGGACCCCCCCGGCCCGGACCAGTGGACCACAACCGGCGCTCACACTCACCAGTCCAGATTAGAAGGTGAGGAAATAGAAAAGGATTGGGAGAAGGTGACAAATCAGGGGGCGGGCCCTGGAGACAGCAATACACGAGGCTGACAAGTGGGGGACAGCAATACACGAGACTGGCAAGTGGGGGACAGTAAAAAATGAAGCTGACAAGTGGGGGGGGGGTGGAGGGACAGTATTACTGTCCCCCTGACCCTCACTTTTCAGCCTCATGTATTACTGCCCCCACTTGTCAGCTTCATGTATTACTGTCACAGTAATACATGAAGCTGACAAGTGGGGGATATGAAGGTGACACAGGGGAAAGTAATGAAGGTGGTGACCCAAATGGGGGACAGTATTGAAGGGGGTGACAAGTGAGGGACATTATTGAAGGAGAAGGTGACATGTTGGGGGCAGTAAAGAAGCTGACAAGTGAGGGGATATGAAGGCAACACAGGGGAACAGCTGAGGGAATAGTAATGAAGGTGACACAAGGAACTGATGGGACGTTAATAAAAGGTGACACACATGGAACTGAAAGGACATCGATGAAGGAGACAGAGAGAAAACTAATAAAGGAGAAACACAGAAAACTGAGGCGACACTAAACAGGGTGAATTTGATTTAAATCAAGTGGATTTACGTTCAGATTCAAATACCTAGCCTGCCAATGTTGACCACCTTTTGAAAGTGCTAGTAGCCTGGTGGTCATGTTAAGTTTGGTTATCTGAAAAATAGGTTTCAAATGTTTTGACAGGGGCGCAGTTTCAGTGCTTGCCATAGGCACAATTTTCACTAGATACGCCTCTGAAGGCATTATTAATTCCTAGTATTAAAACAAAAGCCCTTGCATCAGAGGACAAGGGTAACAGTAGCTACTTCTGTGACAAGGAGTCTATAGTGGCTGGGTTAATCATAAAACACTTTATGTATCAAAGAAGTCCTCTATTGAGGAGAGAGGAGGGAAATTCAGAAAACCCCCAGCCTCATAGAACACACATATACAACAATTAAGGTGCACAACTACCTATGCTACACAAACTGAAAACGCATAATTATCAAAGAAACGTCCAGACACCAAGTTTCTCAACACATCGGGCTGTGCTACAACAATTCTGCCGCCATATTGGGGTTCACAATCATATTAATTCCTGCAAAATGTTCAAATGCATTGATTCCCTTGGAAGCTCAAGTTGTATGGGCTGATTAACGCTATATAGTACCATTCAAGGGAATATATGGAGGTAATTCTGGTTTCAAAGTAATGCAATTATGTCCCCCCAATGACATTGGTAGCAAGGTAATTCCCTTTATTGAGACAGTCAAGTTGGGTTGTTCCACACATGCAGCTGTTAAAGTCTGATACCTGCAGTGTCCACAGATGTAATGTGTAATCAGCTGGTTAGAGCACTAATGCCACATACACACGAGCGGACTTGGTCTGGCGTACCGGATTTCGTCGGACAATTCGATCGTGTGTGGGCTCCAGCGGACTTTGTTTTCTCAAAAGTTGGACGGACTTAGATTTGAAACATGTTTCAAATCTATCCGACGGACTCGAGTCCGGTCGAAAAGTCAGCTCGTCTGTATGCTAGTTCGACGGACAAAAAGCCACGCTAGGGCAGCTATTGGCTACTGGCTACTGGCTATGAACTTCCTTATTTAAGTCCGGTCGTACATCATCACGTACAAATTCGCAGTACTTTGGTTGATTGTGTGTAGGCAAGTCCGTTCATTCAGAAAGTCCGTCGAAAAGTCCGCCGGGCAAAGTCTGCCGTAAAGTCCGCTCGTGTGTACGCGGTATAATTCTCACTAAACTTGCAGCCTACAGAAGCATGCAAAAATGACAGGACAGCAGTGGGCATCATGTCCCAATTTTTGTTGTTTTTGAATTAATTCCTAGATATATATTTTATGGCCATGGCAGGCCTGTATGTGCAGTACACCAATTATATACTGCAGATGTTTGTTGTCCATGAACAGAAGACTACTGCCCATTATTCCCAGATGTTCATAGGTTAACTAAGAACAGATGAGCATAGCCTTGATCATGAATCACCTCTAAAGGAAAAAAAATAAAAAATAAAAAGGTTGTAAATGCAAAAGATACAATTTCAGAGAATTATGACAAAGTGTAAACAGTGTAAATTATAACTGAGCAATGCAGGGCCCCAGGAGAGGAGTGTAGTAGCTGTCACAATGATTTCATCCATAATTTACTGTGCTCATGCTAAAGATATGACAAGTTGTCCTACAGGTGTACCTTCAAACACAACAACTGAGGAGAGATTAATTCCCTTGATGTAGAGACGGACTAAAACCACCTAAGGGCATCTAAAAGCGTTTGTTTTTTTGCAAACAGAAGACTGTTAAAAGTTTCTGAACGCGGGGAATTACAGTTAAAATGCATGTATATGAAAAGTTTTGCTAGTAAAGCCATTTACAATTCTGCCCATCCAAGCTTGTGTTCCAGGTACCTCTACCACTTTGCATAGCCAGGAGTGTTTCAGCAAGGACCCATCTTGCCTCCTGAAGGAACAGCAACACACCTCACGGACATGCATTTGTCATTGAAAGTATACCCTATCAGAAAATGTCAGTGTTCGACTTTCCAAAACATAATGCATTAGTAAGGCCACTTCAAATTTTAGTTAAAAAAAAAAACAAAAACAAAAAAACACAGGTCTATTATGTAATTTGGCAGTTTTAAGGTTTAGTATAAAATTAGGCTTAAAAGAAGTCAGACTTTATGCTCTTCCAGAACAGTTGTACTTGTACCATGGTACTCCACTGGGAGAGGGCATAACCATATATAAAGTCAATACATTTTCCATAAAGATTATTGAACAAAAAAAAAAAATAAAAAAAAAAAAGTCAGAATTCTTGAAAAAATTGCAGTGCCCAAATAAACTATATATTCATGGTTGAATACAGGACATGCTAAAAGGTTCAAAGGGTCACAATGCTGGTCCATGCTTTTGATCCTCGTCACTGGAAACGCTATATATTACCTAGCACCACCAAGGAGAATGTCAGACTGCAGTCCAATGTGTACCTTTGTATTCTAGAACATGTTTTTTTTCAATTTCTGGAACAGCTTTTCATTATAACATAGCATGTGAAGCCAGACCCCCACCCACCCCTAGTTTATGTCTTATGATGGTAGGGCGCTAAGCCAACTTTGTGGGGTAATTTGCTGCAGATTTTAGCAAGATAGGAGTCATTTGTACACATAAACATCTACACAAAACAAGCATTAGTTTGGGTGAACTTTTAAACATGCATGTGGCACTGAAATATTTTACTTTATGCCTATTTAGAACTGCTAGTAAGTACCCATTTCATGTGCTGGCAGAACATGCCGATCGAAGAGATTCCATATTAGCTGTAAGTTCACAATGTATGCTCCTCGCCATGAAGTCTGCTGCAAGTCTCATAAAAAGTATCCTTATGCATAATGCTACACTTTATTTTTAAGCAGCACATGCCAAATAAGCTCCTTCTACTGTCAATCTTAAACACAAGTTACAGTGCGATTTAGGAACATTCAGGTGCACCTACCTTTTGTATCAAATGGGATTGGAGTGCAATCATTGTCATTTCTCTGCCAGGGACAATAATACACTGCTCCTCCTTCTGACACATCCGGCTGACTTGTGTTTGCTTTGGGAGCCCCAATCAGAACACTAACACTGTAAAAAAGAAGCAGTTGTTAGTAATCTATAGGAAAGCAAGATAAAACCACATTCAAGTAAAATGAAAAATATATGTATGCATTTAATATACAAATACATACACCATATTATAGTTAAAACACTTTTCAGATAAGGTGGTGTGTGATGGGAAGAGCAAGTATAAAAACACATTTGGAAGTATGGTATACCTGCAGCAAATCATTGAGGTTTGAAGATGCAGGCCACCGGTAAGGTAAAAATAAATGCTACTTTTACAGTTCAGTCACTTTTTTGACTATGAAACGACTGATGCCTTCAGGTTTCTGGTTGGGTCAGTATGGTACCAATTTTGTCCTCAGACAAGTTTATGCTTTTGGTACTAAGGGACCCCTTTACAGATGTGTTTATGGTTGTGTCTGTCCATAAATCAGATTTTTTCTTGGGATCAAGGACAGTGTGTACCATAAATAGGTTTATACTCTATTTAACCATCCCTTCTAAATCATGCCCAATATGTAGTGCTTTGTAGCCATGTCCAATTTTTGCCATGCTCTGGGCTATAAAAAAAAAAAACAAAAAACGGTGGGCCCACCTACTCCCCTTCTCTCGTAGGCCCCAGTGTCCACTTATGGATGCATATAATTAAATGCGTGAATGACAGAATACTACAGTTTAATTTCCAAAATGTATGTCTATAGCAATCTTTACGTATTATAATGCAATATACAATCAATCAGAGCTGTGTGTGAAGCATGCAATATGCCTTCTACCACTTCTGCAATACTTCATGATAAGAATAGCCTATACAGGTAAAAGGGAACTTTTCCTGAATGTTAATGAAAATCTCTTATGCTCAGTTGATTACCCTTTTGTCATGCTTGGTTTAGCACTTAAGAAAGCTTCTTTGATGCGTGGACAGGTGCTCATGCTGGAAGTTCCCTCCCCTCTCCTGTAACCAGCATTAACCTGTATCTCACAGGAGCCATTATTAAATGCTGTGAAAATTGAGGCAGCCACAGGTGCACTTCATTGCTCAACAATGTGAGCAGCTGCAAAGTGTTGACCTGTTAACAAGGAATAATATTCAAGTTACACCGCCTCATTCCATGGCATCAGATGTATTGATGACTTGAGATGTGCTAGAGCACATATCCAACTTTCTGCCTTGGATTCTAGCAATTAAACACAGGTGACAAATGCTATGTTTAACGTGAAAATTTACAACTACTTAAGAAATACCTATAGCAAGAGTTTATGTATATTGGCAAATAAATACGAGCAATGCAAATAGGTATGGATTGCTTACAGAAATTCGACTTGTAGGTGGATAATGGAGCTACAAGTCTCATACCACCGTGTGGATTGTTTTACAGATATGATAAAAAAGGAACTGTCTGATTTACTCTTACGTCCCCATTATTCTTCGTTGGTGTTCATCAACTTGTATTGGTTAAGCATACACTCCTGGTGCTGGCCATTTCATGAGAGCAGTCCTGATCAAAACAGTAAAACCCAAACCAAATAAATACACATATCAATAGGCTGAGGCAGCACACGGCAAATCAAAATATATATCTTGATGGATTGATGTCAGTTGAGAGAAGTGGGCCTTCCTAGGCAGACTGTGTCCGCATCTAGACATCCCTAGATAAAAATGCCCACATGTGATACTGAGCCCCCATAACTGAAAGCACTGAAATCCAATGATTGACCAGGGACAGTCACAGCCTGGGGAGGATAGGGCTAGATGATACCGAACATTCTCCAGCCAGGAAATTGAGGCAAGCACTCTGACTTGCTGCAGCTTCTAATGCTGCAGCAAAATCAAAGCAAGCAATCAGTGCAGAAGAGGAGCCTGTACAACACTGAAGGGAAGGCTGGAGTTCAGCTTTAATTTACTTCACAGTTGCCATAATTTAGCATAACAGGACTTGCAATGAACTACTGAGAGCAGAATGGAGACATTTTCTAAAACTGATGCTCTGTATGAATAATCCTCCAATTCTGCAGTAGAACGCCCCAGGCACAAAACTTGTCACCATGAACAGAGCCTTGTGTTAGCTTCATGAAAGCACAATGATTAGGTGCTGTCTGATCAGTGACTTTTGCTCTCTCCAAGCTCATAATGCGCACAAAGAGACTCCAAGCAATACTGGAAGATTCAACAAGTTCGCTTGATGAAATGGCTTTTGTTGTAATCACCACGGCAAACTATACATAATGGCCAACCAAGCAAGCTTGCAAACGGCAGAATTATTTGCTCCTTGCGTTAGGTGTGCCAAGCACTGCACAATGTGGTATTATCGGTAAAGCAAAATTTTAAATGCTTAACATTGATTTTAAAGATGCAAAAAAGTCCATGTGTGCACAATTTCTCTAAATTTGGGGTGTTGTGCATATTTAGAGCAGAATGGTAGACTTTGGAGAATATATACTCTCACAAGGTAAGGGGGAAAAAAAAAAAACTGCAGGATGGGCTACATGGGGTGGGAGGTGGGTTAACTAGTGGTGCACCGAAATTCCGGACACAAACGGTTTTCGGCATGCGGCTGAAAGAAGAAAAGGTGCCGATAATGGCACAGAAAAGTGGGCGGGGTTTATTATGGGGGTGTCATCTGTCGTCCTCTCCTCCTCGCGCAGAGTGGCGATCTCCCTGTCTCATGGAGCTGAAATGTCCAGACAGCCGCAGTAACAATGTGCCGCCTTCTGTGACAGACAGCACTCATCCAATGCCGGGACATTGGATCAGTGTGACGTATCACAGGAGGCATGACATTGTTACCGTGGCCGGGAAATTGATATCCAGCTCTGTGACACAGTGGGAGATCATTGCTCTGATCCAGGCACTGGTGAGGCTGCATTGATCTCCTGTATCATGTTTGCTAGAGGTGAACCGAATGGAAATTTTGCTATTACTATTAAGCTATTGCAGACATGATACAAGAGATGGTCAGAGACTGCATTTTTCTTAAACTTTTCTTGCACTAAAAAGGTACCAATAATGGCCAACAATACATTCATATTAATTTAAATTGATATTAAAAAGTTGAATACAATACAATTCCATATAAATATCGTATTTATCTGCGTATAACACGCACTTTTTCCCCTGAAAATAGGTAGCAAATCATGAGTGCGTGTTATACGCTGATAGTGTACTTTGGAGGGGGACGAGCGCCGCCGGAATTCACCGAGCCGTTATCTCCTGTTTACTTGGCTCTCACATCACACACACACAGTCCCACCTCCACCACCGGCATTGGACCAGTGTTCTGTCTATCACAGGAGCTGGTCCAATGCTGATGGCGGAGGCGAGACTGTGTATGTGACTGCCGACTGAGAGCCGAGTAAACAGGAGATGACAGCTTGGTGATTTCCTGCACTGCATTGATGAGAGATGGTGAGGCTGCAGATGGGCATTAATCAGGCAGCTGCATTGATGGGAGATGGGCTGCAGATAGGCACAGATTAGGCTACAGATGGGCACAGATCAGGCTGCATTGAAGCCGCAGATGGGCACAGATCAGGCTGCATTGAAGCTGCAGATGTGTACTAATTAGTCTGCATTGAGGCTGCTGATGGGCACTAATCAGGCTGCATTGACGGGCACTGACCATTATTTTGCTTCAAAGTGGTTTATTTAAAAAAAAAAAAAAAAAACGTTTCTTTCCTGAAACTTCCCTCCTAAATTGAAGGTGCGTGTTATACGTCGATAAATACGGTATTTTTTTTAAAAACTGAGTTTCGGTATTCAGCTAAGTGCATCCTGCATTTTCGGTACCAAAATTTCCATTCGGTGCATCACTAGGGTTAATATGTGCCTGGAAAATGGGCTTTAAAAGAGTCAAAGACTAAGATAAAATCATATAGGCTGTCAGTGTTGGCTGCCTTCAAATGCTAAATGTCTGGCTTCAATAGGTTATAAAAGTTATAAATTACCAACTCAGATCAAGTATGCAGCAGGTGAAGTCAAGCACACCTGATCTGCAATATTTTTCCAGGTTGAAGCCTTTGGATCTGTATGATGGTTTAGAATGACAACCATATTTTCCCAGCACAGATTTCATTGAAGCAATAGTTAGAATAGACCTTCAAAAAGTTTTTGTTAGCTATGTGGCACATAACCATATTCAGACAAAAATGTTTTACAAGTCTCTGCCAGTAACTAATGCCACAAAAGCTAGCGTCGTGTGGATATTTATTAGCCCCCTAAAGAAAAGGAAGAAAGGAAGAGTAGCAGTTTCCGTCATGAGTACGTCATTCTGCCAAGAAACAATTTATCAGCACAAAAGCTTTAAATCAGGACATATATCAATCGCTTAATTTGGTGAGATAGCCTAGACTGCCTCCTCCCTGCGGGAAACAGACAAGCTTCCTTTTCCTCCAGCCTGGGGACATGCTTGAGCAACTGCATCAGCATAGCAACCAGCTACCATCAAGAACATCATCTCTCTACTGGATAGAAATGTGGTTAGCAAAACAATATAAGTTAACAAACCAGGTTCTGAAGGGTTAATGTTCAGAAATGCATTGTTCTACTTCTCTCCAAAATAGACATCTCAGCTGAAAGGCCGGAAATGGCTGCATTATCCTATGGCGAGTTCCTGACTTGTAACCCTGGTCTCCGGAAAGGAGGGGGGTGGGGGGGTGTGCACAAGGAACCCCAATGAAATAACACATAACGATGCAAGGAATTCTAGATGTGACTCCAGATGAAATCACTGTGCAGTGGAATGCTTAAAGTATTTGGAAGGAAACAAGCACAATGGGTATAACCATAGCAATACCTCATTATTAAAAAAACACTGACTGGGAATGGCCAAAGAAGAACAATGCATAATGGCAGATCAACAAATATCTGTCAGCATAACATAATGATCTGGGAAAATTCCAAAAAGAGGAGTCCAAATAAACTACACATAAGCTAGGGAAGCAGTAGTGAACCTGACCTGCAACTGCGGAAAGGACACACAGGTCATGGCTCAAGGTGCCAATATTGCAAGAGTGTGGTGGGATGGCACTTTTATATCCAGAAACTGTTAAGTGCACCTGTTAAGATAGAACACCATAAAATTACTTGCAGTTACAATATTTGGGAGGCTGCCTTTCGCCATGTTACCTATATAGCTACCTCAGAAGAGCCTGAAACCTACAAACCTTGCCACAGAGTTATTTATGTACCTGCCGGTGAAGCACTTTTTTAATTCCATCATCTGAACTCCTAGTAGGGTGACCCTGACACTTGGAACAAAAATGCCTCCAAGACACCACTATGTGCATAAATGGGTGGCAGACCTCAATTTTCCCCTGGAACCTGAAAATGTAGACCCCCATTTGGAGCACTAAATCTTGATGAGAAAATGCTCAAGCTCTGGAAACTAAAGTACAGCTGGTACTTGGTGCCAAGTCATTATGCACAAATTGTTCAACATGTAGGGAAAGCATGCGAGAGTTACAGTATATGGCATCTATTCCCAACCTGCTTAAAAAAAAAAAAAAAAATATGTTACCTTCACCTAGTTAACACTCTAGAGAAATAGTGTACTTCTATATTTGGGGGGGGGGGGGGCACTCTACCTACACACAATTTAGGGCTTATTGCCTAAGAGGTCCAACACCAGGCCCCAGGACTGGGTGATGAGGGACAGGGCATGTTTAGCTTTTTGCAATGCCAATACCAGCTTTAATAAAATCTATATATGCATATGAGGGAGGGATGCCAACGGTGAGATGGGCTGGTGTGGGAATCTGCACATTATTTTATTTATCTGCATTATACAGAGCCCCTGTGCGATCAGTGAGATTTGGTAGAAAACTTGCCAGAGACTAGGATTATCTTCACTTCTGCATCTTCAAGACTGACTAAATCACAGGAAGGTAACATTTCTTTGATTAAAAGTAAAGCAGGGCTATTTTTGGGTTTCTGACAGAGCCCTGTCCAGCACTCACATATTTAGAAAAAACATACAGATCCTAATTATTTCATTCTTCCACTTGCAAATTACGCTTAAATCTAAACGGTGGACATAAATCAACCATCCCCTTTCCCCACTAAATGCACCATTTACTTGGTCACATGATATGCCAGGTCCCAAGTCTTTGATTTTCTTCACTGTAGAGGATGATCTTTTTCCCATTGGCTTCTCAAGGGGGGGTTCCTCTCAGGCTCCATGAGTGGTGATATCATGAAGAGGTGGCCAATGGGTATGAGCAGACACTGCAGCACTGGTTCACGAGTTGTCACACCCTGTGAGAGACAAACTTTTATAATGTCATCTCCCAATGATAGAGATGCTCAGGAAACAGCTCCATAAAAATCTATGGGGTTTCACTGCATATGCACATGGCAAGAAAAAAAAGGCCTAGCCAGGCAAAGGAAAACATTGTGGTGGGAATCAGCTGGACATAATTTAGGCAAGTATGCAGCTGAAGAGGGATTAGGTCAAGTGAAAGGGGTGGGTCAAAAAAGGTAAGTGCATACAAAAAAAAAAAAATTAAAAAAAAGTTTAATTTACCTTTTTTTGTTAAAATCAAGAAGCAAAGCTAACCACCAGTCTATGGTCATTCCATTAAATATAGCTGTATAATGCTAAAAGTCAGAGAAGCATCACTCAGTTTCAGATGTGTTTTTACAGCCCAGAGAAAAAAAAAAAAAGTGTGGAGCACTCAGTTAAGTGTTAATCAAGTTGGCTAAAACATTAAAAAACATCAAAAAGCGTACCAGTCAAAAGGAACACGAAATTTCAATTGCAATGTACTATAAAATGAAGTTAGCTGCATTGTTCTGCTAAGGATTAAGCTAAAAAAAAAAAAAAAAAAAAACTTATAGCCAAAGGCGAGGGACAAAAAAAACAAAGCGTTGTCCCACAGGTTGTTCTAGCAGTAGTGGAGTTAAAGTCTTAGCAACTAAAACATCTTTGGCTGGGAGCTGCTCCAAAGTAGAGAACTCTGCCAAAATACGCCAAGCAGCAAGAGAAGCCTGTCAGCAGCACTCAGGTCTGCACTGAATGAGCATGTGATCTCATGCAGTGGCTCCATCTTCAAGCTGAACTCTAGGCACAAGAACTTGCATTTAAATATATTTCCCAATAGTCACAAAGGATATACAGAAAATCCAAATTCTGTACCAAATACCTTTGCAAACCCAAAAATGTGGAAAAGACGAGAGCAGCAATGACTGGTCTGTGTTTCATGAAGCTCCCGCACAGAGGGAATGTTTTACACTTGATTACTGCACAAATCTGGAAGAAATACCCAAAGCACCTCAAGATTCAAAGAAGAATACACATGCATGACAGGTGTATTTAGACAAGATTTGTTTATTCTATAGTTCAGCTTTGAGCAAAGCATGGTTTTCCACTTATTACTTTAGCAAGTCACCAGAATCAGACTTTTTGGGGAAAAAAATGGCCTTCTTGAAGTTAGGAGTAAATTATGGCTCAAGTGTCAGTGTCATCATTCTTGAGTGTGTTGAATACAAACATAAAGGATCTAAGTTTATATAGGAAGGAAGCACCAAAAAGAAGCACACATAAATATAATATATATATATATACACATATACATGTGTGTGTGTATATGTATATATATTGTGTGTATATATATATATATATACACACACACACACACACACACACACACACACTATATATATATATATATTATAATATATATATAAATATATATATATATATATATATATATATATATATATATATATATATTTAGTGTGTGTGTATATGTATGTATATATATATTGTGTGTGTATATGTATATATATATATATATATATATATATATATATATATATATATATACACACACACGTATGTACATACATACATACATACATACATACATATATATATATATATATATATATACATACATATATATATATATATATATATATATATATATATATATATATATATATATATATATATATATATATATATACATATATATATATATACATACACACACTCGAGTATAAGTCGAGGCCCTAATTTACCACAAAAAAAAAAATGGGAAAAACTTATTGACCCGAGTATAAGACGAGGGTGAGAAATGCACAGCTACTGTAAGTGGAAAAGAGGGTCAACAATGCCCATTTGCAGCCTCACTGTGCCCATTTGCAGCCATAGGTCCCCCGAACTTCAAACTCAGTAGTTAAGTGTTCCTAGATGCCCCATAGCTGCAGCCAAAATTTGGGGTCTCTGAACCCAAAGGGTCCCGAAATGACATTGCTACAGATGGACACAGTTGACCGAATTTGGGGCCCCGTATCTCGGGGCCACTTAGTGCTAGGAACCCCAAGCACCATACAATATCCAAAGCTGGGATTTCTAGAACCAAGTGGTCCCGAGATACAGGACCCCAAATATTGGTTCAGAAAATGTCAAGCACTTTTCTGCAGCAGAGAATGACATTTTCCGAACCTATTTTGGGGCCCCATATCTCGAGGCCACTTGGGGCTAGGAACCCCAGCTTTGAATATGTTATGGTACCAGGTCCACTTGGTTTGCACACCAAATTTGGGGTTCCTAGCACTAAGTGATCCTGAGATAAAGGGCTCCAAATCGGTTCAGAAAATGTCAAGCACTTTTCTGCAGCAGAGAATGACATTTTCTGAACCGATTTTGGGGCCCCGTATCTCAGGGCCACTTAGTGCTAGGAACTCCAGCTTTGGATATGTTATGGTACCAGGTTCACTTGGTTTGCACACCAAATTTGGGGTCCTAGCACTAAGTGGCCCTGAGATACGGGGCCCCAAAATCGGTTCAGAAAATGAAATTTTTTGCTGCAGAAAAGTGCTTGACTCGAGTATAAGTCGAGGGGGGCACTTTCAGCACAAAAAAAGGTGCTGAAAAATTCGACTTATACGATAGAGATAGATATATATATATATATATATATATATATATATATATATATATATATATATATATATATATATATATATATATATATATATATATATATATATATATATATATATATATATATATATATATATATATATATATATATATATATATATATATATATTCCCCATGTTTTCCAATGATAACCATTCATATATGTGCATCTTAACGCTGCAGCTACTTTAGTCAGACTTTCACACAACCATAGGCTTCAATATTAAACCTCAAAAGTTGCATGAAAGGCATACCTGAATGTTATACAATGCAACGGTTATACAACAGTTGCCATCATCAATGGACAAAGCCAAAGTCGTATCCAAGTTGCACCCATCCAAAGTTGAACTCCAAAGTTGGCACTACATACAAGTGTGAATGGAGCCTTACAGAAGAAAAAAATACTAATGAGAAATAGGAAGGACTGAAATTTATACAGACTTTGGTCCAGCATGCACTACTTTGACAGTCACCAACAATGATTTGACCACAGGGACACCAAGTCTGGAAATCTACGGGAATGAAATGCTAATTTACTGGACATCAAGTAAACATACTTTCGTACGCATAAGGAAGAGTACAGTTTATTAATGTTCAATATTACATTTGGAGAACATTATTTTATTTTTTCCCCATTTCTACGTACAAATTTAGTGATTGCCAAATACTATACCAAGAGACTAAATTATTAAACACAAATTGATAAAAAACATACCAGTGGTTTGGAACCTGTGATCATAAATGAAAACATTACTTAAATTACCTACTACAAAATTTGCCAATCCTTTTAGCACTAAAAGCCAGTGGAACCAAAATTAACTGAAAAGGGTACAAAAAAGTTAAGCAAATAAGAAATCTATTTAGGTAAACTGCTCTCTAGGTCACCGACCAGACTCCAGAGAAAAATGGTTTATTCTTCGTGTGCAACAGTAATGAACATGCCACGTTCTCACTCATGGGTCACCTGGGGACACACAACCGAGTGAAAACAGCAGATTGGAATCTGAAGGCTCTGTCATTAAAAGAGGGAGGTCTCTGGTATAAATAAAGGAATAGCTTCTGACTTTCCTCATTGCCATTGCTCGGCATTCATCCCTGCAAAATGCTGCATTTCTGCCAGATTGAACACGTATCATCCCCTAGTGTAACTAGCCACAAAAAACAAGCAGTGAGCCAAACTACCGAGATCTCGCCAGAGCTTCCTACAGCTGTTACATGACCGTAGAGACACACAAAGGGGAGTTCTGGAATGCAAAGTGAAATTATAACTTCAAAGCTCGCAGACATAGAAAAAAAAAAAATGAAATTTACGTAAATTTGGGTGTCTACTTCCCATAAGTGAAATATATGGTGGTATGACCAGTCAAATATAGTAAATTTCAGAAAAGAAATGTACTAAGCATATACCCAAGACAGACCCCAGCATCCCATTATAAAACTTTCCAAAACTTCAACATCGGTGGGAGGAGAATTGTACCAACAAAATATATTTGTACAGAGCAGAATTGCTTATTATGACTGAATATTCCTCATTCCCTTCATGTTCCTAGGACATAGTGGGAACTGTTTCTTATGTAATCCTGTACACCCAGGGGTTGATTTACTAAAACTGGAGTGCGCAAAATCTGGTGCAGCTGTGCATAAAACCAATCAGCTTCCAGGTTTCGGCAAAGCAGGGACCAGCTGAGATTCGAACCATGTATGGGCAAGGCTGAATGTACCAAAGTTTATTGATCGACTTTGGTACAACCAGCCTATCGGATCTTACATGCGATTGTCGGCGGTTATTATAGTCTCTAGCAGTAAACACCATGTTCTCCTGGCATCCCCGCCGGAAGAACAGTGGTTCAGCAGGAGAGATTCCCCCCATCAACACCAACTTTGTTGATAGGGGAATCAAGCAAATTTTCTTTCCCGAAACCTTTGTGGTTGCGCAAAAAAAAAAAAAAAAAAATCAATCATTTCTAATTCTGCTGATCATCATCAATTGTTTATTTACACATATTTGAGTGTGTTAGCGCTACTTTTATCTCTTTATCATAGGTCAAGTTGACTGTGCTTCGAACAGTATTTGACCATTTTTATAAGGTAAAGCTCAGAGGTACGCAAGCGCACAATTTTATAACCACCATTTATGACATTACAACACAGTGGGGTCGATTTCCTAAAACTGAGGAGTGCAAAACCTGTTGTACCTGTACAAGGTAGCTAACCGGCTTCTAACTTCAGCGTGTTCAAATAAAGCCAGCCAAAGATGGAGCGTTCTTTTTTTTTTGAAACCACAGGGAACGTTCCATCTATGGCCGGCTTTAATTGAACACGCTGAAGTTAGAAGCCGATTAGCTACACCAGATTTTGCACTCCTCAGTTTTAGGAAATCAACCCCGCTGTGTTGTAATGTCATAAATGGTGGTTATAAAATTGTGCGCTTGCGTATCTCTGAGGTTTACCTTAGAAAAATGGTCAAATACTGTTCGAAGCACAGTCAACTTGACCTAGGATAAAGAGATAAAAGCAGCGCTAACACACTCAAAAAATATGTGTAAATAAACAATTGGTGATGATCAGCAGAATTAGAAATTATTAAATTTTTTTTTTTTTTTTTGCAGCTGCTGCATAAATAGTGCTAAAACTTCACATGTAATAAACAGATGAATGCAGCGCTGGCAACTGGAACACACTAAGAAATACGTGTATGTCTGTGAAAAAACAAGTGAACAAAAATTATAAAAAAAAAAAAGTAAAATATATAAAATACAAATATGGTGAAAGAAAATGTAAGCATTCAAACAAATTGCAGCTGCTGCATAAAAGTGCTGGACTTGAACATGTGATATGCAAATGTGCAGCGCTAGCAAATGGAACACTCAAAAAGGAAAGGTGGATAAGGAAATAGAGCTAGCACTTGTAAAAAGTGACTGTGACTAAATACAATGCAAACGTCATAATCATAACGTCAACGCGTTTCGCCCCTGCTGGGCATCATCAAAGACAAGAGGCTTGTCTTTAACGCCCTGGAGGGGCGAATCGCATCGACGCAATATCCGGCTCACGACGCAACCACCTTTCCTTTTTGAGTGTTCCAGTTGCTAGTGCTGCACATTTGCATATCACATGTTCAAGCGAAGCACCGTCAAGCCTACTTAAAATGGAAGATAACTACTTTTCTTTTAGCCAAGTACACACGGGCAAATGTCAGGCAGCCAGTCTGACAGAAGCCAGCCATTCGGCCAGATTCTCTAGAAGGTTCATGACCAAAAAAGGTCTGCCTGACCGGCTCCTAATCAGCGCTCTAGCCAATGGCTGAAAGCGCTGACCAGAGTGTTCTGGCGGGGGGCCGTCCCCCTGTCAGAACACAATAGCACAGCAGGGGAAATAGCTGTACTAACATCGGATTGTTAGCACAGTGTCTCCGACCTGAGCTGTCTGTTGAAAAAAAAAAAAAAAAAAAGTAGTGTGTATGAGGCTTTACTTCGATCTCAAGTCCAGAAAAATAAAGGAAGGAATAAAAATGCATTTTAAGGATAGTGGTGGGCAGTGCCACGCAAATTTTTATATAACCTTGCCAGCTATACTCCTCTTAAGAGTAGAAACTGCCTAGTTTCTCCCCCCCCCCTCCAATCTCCTTCCACACCCTATGCTATATGCACAATATGCCCCTTTCATCCAGCTGTTTCCTTGTTGCCGTGACAATGGCCCCTAAACACACACACGCTGAAATCAATTCCAAGCATAACAGGCAGCTGGGGTCACATGCACACAGCTGGTTTGCTGGGTGTGAGGAGTGGGTGGGAGGTGATGCGGTCACACAGTCACTGCAGGCAACATGAGCCCCAGTACAAGGTGTGGAAGGAATTCATGGATGTGACACGTTTTATTATTTATGACACATTTTCTTTACAGGAAACAGCCATCCTCTTAGAAAAAACAGCAGCAAAAATTTACCAAATAACAAAATTGTGAAAAATATATTGCAGATGTAATAAAAGGTCTCTGGATCATTTTATGTTGCAAATATGCCTTTTATTTAGTTAGAAGTAACTTTGTGCATTTTCCCTCAAAGCTAGTCCTGCATTCCACATTAAAAGGGTTATTTGTTTATCAGCTACTTGCTGATCAAAAAAAAAAAAAAAAAAAAATATCAGACCATGACCAGATAATACCAGACCAAATTGTAACTGTGGTTACTAATAAATGTCAGGACTTGATTTCCTCTGTGGAAGACCACCACAGCTGTGCCATACTCCCCACCCAAGGCGAAACATTATATTGTGGAATCACAAGGAGGCTTCAGGCCCACCCTGAAAAAGGTACCAACTGCCAGCGATCCTTGATGCCTAAAAGCCGGTCATTGCATGGGTCACTGTAAGGCCATGTACACACAATCGTTTAAAGGCCAACGCCTTCTTTGCACCATGCTACAGCCAACAGCAGTGTCATTTATTCACAAAGATCTGTGAATGAATGAACTACAAGACTTTTTCCACGGCGGCAGATGTACTTGTTCTCAGTGGTGACCACCGCACTCATAGTCAATTGATACTTTCCCCAGTTCGCTAACAAAGTGTGTACTTCAGTGAGGAAACAGAGGTAGAGGAAGAGCCAGGAGCCTGGTATTGCATTCCTGATCATAGTTGCAATCCTTTGCAGTCTAAGTTTGAAAAAAATAAAAAAAAGTTTCCCCCCCAGAAAATGAATGCATGTGCATTTATTTATTTAAAAAGGTGGACTTAGCATTTAAACCCAGGACTGCCCAGTTATTTCTGACCCCCCACCCATGAAGAAAAAAAAAAAAAAAATCACTACAGATGTGGATGGTTAATGATGCAGCAAAAGCTTGATCCTTGTATGCAGCGTTAAGCCTCATACATACTACTAGTTTTTTTCGTTCAACCCAACGTTCGTATAGTAATTTCCCCAGCTTTGCTATTGTATCTCGCCCCCTCCCACCCAACCAGAACACTCTGATCAGCGCTCTCAGCCATTGGCTGAGAGAACTAACCAGGAGCCAGTCGGCAGACCTTTTTCAGTCAAGACCCTTTGACAGAAGCTAGTGGATCGGCCGGCTTTTGTCGGACCGGCTGCCATATACACGGGCCAAATGTCGGCTGATTTCTACTGAACTGGCCAATGGTCGCCCGACATTTGGTCTGTGTGTACTAGGCTTAAGTACCATTGATGGCTGTTCACCATCATTTTTTTTTAAAAGGGCACCATCCCTTTAGATAAACAGGAGAACGATGTCCCAATAACGCAGTCTCTAGGCATTAACGCTCTTGTGAACACAGTACAGTAAAGAGCAGACACGCCCATCTCTCACATGAAATGAAACGCTTAAAAAAAAAAAAAAATTGCTTTACTTTTTCCCACTAATTTCTGGAGTGGAGTTAAAAACAAGCAACCTCCTGTGTTTCCTGCAATCCAGCCCTTACTGACAGTTTCCCTGCCAATTTTAGCGTGACATCACTATCAGAGGCTGAATGTCAGCAATATTTGTCAAGAAAGCAGAACCAGCCATCAGTGAGGCGCACATTGAAGTACCTTAGTGGCACCTAGCTAATGTCCCAATTAAAGTTTTTTTTTTTGCCCACACTTCAACTTTAAAAACAGTAACAAGACCCAAAGATTGAACTTAAAACGATTTTCCATATTGCAGATCTGTCTGCAGATAATGAAGGTTTTTACAAAAAGCAGTGATCAGCTGCCATACAAAACAGCTCTATAACAAGTATTTTTAGACAGGGGAAACATTACCATAGAGTTGAAACTAGAATAATCTACAAAACTATATCTGTGTTTTTCTCATTTCGCGCCAGAATATTTAAAATAATGCAGGAGAGGATCATCTTTCATTTACCATAACGTTATGGGAAGGGACTGAAGCGGCACAAGAACGTTATGGGAAGGGACTGAAGCGGCACAAGAACGTTATGGGAAGGGACTGAAGCGACACAAGAACGTTATGGGAAGGGACTGAAGCGGCACAAGAACGTTATGGGAAGGGACTGAAGCGGCACAAGAACGTTATGGGAAGGGACTGAAGCGGCACAAGAACGTTATGGGAAGGGACTGAAGCGGCACAAGAACGTTATGGGAAGGGACTGAAGCGGCACAAGAACGTTATGGGAAGGGACTGAAGCGGCACAAGAACGTTATGGGAAGGGACTGAAGCGGCACAAGAACGTTATGGGAAGGGACTGAAGCGGCACAAGAACGTTATGGGAAGGGACTGAAGCGGCACAAGAACGTTATGGGAAGGGACTGAAGCGGCACAAGAACGTTATGGGAAGGGACTGAAGCGGCACAAGAACGTTATGGGAAGGGACTGAAGCGGCACAAGAACGTTATGGGAAGGGACTGAAGCGGCACAAGAACGTTATGGGAAGGGACTGAAGCGGCACAAGAACGTTATGGGAAGGGACTGAAGCGGCACAAGAACGTTATGGGAAGGGACTGAAGCGGCACAAGAACGTTATGGGAAGGGACTGAAGCGGCACAAGAACGTTATGGGAAGGGACTGAAGCGGCACAAGAACGTTATGGGAAGGGACTGAAGCGGCACAAGAACGTTATGGGAAGGGACTGAAGCGGCACAAGAACGTTATGGGAAGGGACTGAAGCGGCACAAGAACGTTATGGGAAGGGACTGAAGCGGCACAAGAACGTTATGGGAAGGGACTGAAGCAGCACAAGAACGTTATGGGAAGGGACTGA
The DNA here is from genome assembly GCA_037952925.1 of Lithobates clamitans. Lineage (NCBI taxonomy): Eukaryota > Metazoa > Chordata > Amphibia > Anura > Ranidae > Lithobates > Lithobates clamitans. The sequence goes on along the minus strand of JBBGZY010000780.1, from coordinate 526,041 downwards.
AGCGGCACAAGAACGTTATGGGAAGGGACTGAAGCGGCACAAGAACGTTATGGGAAGGGACTGAAGCGGCACACTAACGTTATGGGAAGGGACTGAAGCGACACAATAAAGTTATGGGAAGGGACTGAACCGACACAATAAAGTTATGGGAAGGGACTGAAGCGACACAATAAAGTTATGGGAAGGGACTGAACCGACACAATAAAGTTATGGGAAGGGACTGAACCAGCTCAATAAAGTTATAGGAAGGGACACACACAGCTGTGTTTACCTTTTACAAATTACAAACTTTAGTAAACTGTGATGCAATTTTAGCAGTGTTTGAACTCAGACAGACAGGGACCTTGAAAACACAAAAGGACTGCTGTGATCATTAAAATATTTTAGTTTCTGATAGAGACTTTACTACGGCTTTAAGACTACAAAGGATATGTACGATTTAATAAAGAGAAACCTTTCAGCGCAAGAAAACTTTCTATTCTGTGAGATGCATTACTTAGGACATAAGTTGAAGCACAAATTTTCTAACAGAGGTTATCCACAATTATGTAAAATTTGGGTCTCAAAAACAAATGGTTTTCCTCATAGGCTAGAGTCCTCAAGGTTTAGTCTATAGCAGTGTTTCTCAACTCTGGTCCTCAAGGCACCCCAACAGGTCATGTTTTCAGGCTCTCCATTATTTTGCACAGGTGATTTGTTCAGTTTCACTGCCTTAGTAATTACCACAGCCATTTCATCTGAGGGAAATCCTGAAAACATGACCTGTTGGGGGTCATTGAGGACTGGAGTTGAGAAACACTGGTCTAAAAGGAAAAACCTCACTGGTGCTGAGCAAACTTCTGCACAATCCTTCAAACATCTGAGCTTTCTTTTGGGTTTGCATATTGTATCCTAGTCGTTTACACCATTATCCAATTAGTAAATCTTGTAAATTCTGCAAATCAATACACTAGACTGTGCAACAGGTTTATAAGTATGCAATCCCCCCCCCCAAATTATACTCGCCTAGGTGGATACAGCATCTGTTTCCCCGCCAGCTCCAACACTGAGAACCGAGATATCCAACACTGCAAATCGCTCAGATCTCAGGATTCCAAACGGAGTGCTGGTGACTTTCAGTCACCGACTCTCTGCTCTGCCGGGCTGTGGAGTGGGTGGGTGCGGACGGCTCAGGGTCACAGTGGATCACTGAGAGTCTGAGCCAGGTGTCGGTCCAGGCATTTGGGTGGATCCCGACCATATGGTCACGAACTTGGCCAAGCATGGACCAGCTCAGATGTCAGCTAACAGCGGGCCTAAGCACGCTGTCTGCTGAAAACGGAAACTGCACTCCTGTGATCCATAGGAGAAGTACAGCCAAACGAACTTTGGCTGTACTTCTCCTTTAAAAGGTTATGTAAACCCTCACCTTGTAAACCAAGTTTGTTTAAAATAGAAATGTAAGGCAAAAGATTTGTGTATACATATAACAAATAAACCCCCCCCCCCCCTTTTTTTTATAAGTGATCACATACCCCTTTGTTCTCTGCTGCATAAGGATCTTAGAGAACCGGGGGAGGAGAAGCTGCAGCACACTGATCTTCCCAGTGAATGGCTGTGGACGTGTGTCAGCACACGTCTCATTGGAGGTGAGCAGGCTGAGTTCCCAACATAGCCAGAAAACTGACCACGCTGGGATGGCTGCGTTCTCATTATTGACATGGTCAGTTTTAAAAAGGAAAGCAGAGTTCTGGACAAAATTATCCTGCCACGGTCTATTCTGAGTACCACATAGGGGAATAACGTCACTTGTAGTTATAGCACAGATCAGTCATGCACACTGCACTCATTGGCTGCTTGAAGAGGGGGGGGGAGGGAAGGAGGGAAGGGGAGGGGGACTGTGCGCATTCGCTAGCCCACCCTTAACCTGCATGAGGCAGGGGACCCGTCACTAGATGGAGGGGACATTCTGATCAGCAGAAAGGTACAGAAAATATATCATGTACATATGTATAGAAGACACAGGCCCCCAGAGCCCATTTTGTGCAATATTCTTCAAAGCTCTTGAAATAGTGCCAGTTAGCCCTGTGCAATACTCTACAGTAAAATACAAAATAAATCTCAGATCAGACTTTTATGTCACTGTGTGACATTTCAATAAAGTACTTAAAAGAAAAAAAAAAAAAAAGTGAACAGTGTAAATGTGCAGAGATTGACGCATTAGCATTGCCTGCACCGCACATCAGTCACTGCATTGTAACGCAGCAGCTGGTGTGAATGGACCTTTATAAGAACTTTCAATGTGTGGACAAAGCTCATTTAATACCAACTGAGCAAACACCAAAAACGTACCCAAGTGTCATATCTGACCATGTTTAGCCTTTTGTAGATTACAAAAGTGGACACCAAACATCTGACCACACCAGCATATGTGATGCAACTAGGCTTTTTTAAATTTATTATTAAAAAGGCCAAGTTATGTTGAAAATGTCAACAAAGTACCAGAACCCACAACAAATCATGAGACACTCAGGATACCTTTGATCAAATTCCTGAGCGTGCCCCTAGTGACCTTGGAGAAGTCATCTTAATACATCTGTCTCATAGAAAGTTATGTTACAGCTAATAAATGGTAAAATTAACAAACATACCATAAACAAACAGTGATTATGTGCCCAAACATTTGAGGCATCACTGCTAAAACTATTGGTATCTGAATACTTTCAAATGACTTTAAGAGGAAGACAATTGGTCTTATGCTAAGATCTACACATCTTAACCCATTCAGTTCAAGGCCCCAGCTGTCTTCTTGACCTTTAACCCTCTCCAAACGGACGCAGCTCTGGTCTCTAATATTAGACTATCAGCACGCCAAGGGAGAACAGATGTTCTAAACATGGACCAGCAACAGGGGATTAACATCTCTTCTGGTAGAACGGTATGCATGTATGAAAATGTAATTGTTGAGCCTCACAGTAATGGCAAATACGAGACCACCAGGTTGAAGCTATTTACGTTAAAAACTGCAAAAACTTAATTGAATACACTGGAATCCTCTGGTGTAACAAGTACTGGTAGTCATTTATTACAACACTCAAGACCAAATTCTGCTGCAAACAGACAGGAGGTAAAATATAAACACCCTCATCCTTGAAGCTTTACAAATACTAGAAATCGCAACAGGTGTGGGAAACCACAGACCTACAGCAGGCAGTCAAGACACAATGCTAACCCAACAAACTCACTTTGTTTAGCTTTCACTTCCCTTGTTTTAGTCATTTTTCTGGGTGCAAGACAAGGATGACTACTTGTGAAAGTGAAAGCAGGGGGTAACCGCTTCATAAAATGCCAAATCCAAACATCAAGTGGTACAATTTGTTTTACAGTTTATGCAAATTTCGTTTTCTATAGAAAAACTTACACAATCGCACCATCATAGTGATCTAAGAATGTGTGTAGCAATACGAAGGGTGGCGGTGTCTTGGTTTCCGGACACTAACATATTCACATGTGAATGTGATCTGCATGGATAGATATTAAACAAACATGGTTCTACCCGTTAAATACTTTTTTTTTTTTACTGAAAGAGGTGAGAAATGCAAAATGTCACACTCATCACTGCAACAGGTATAGAAAGCAAACCTTCCAATGGGGACACTTCCACTGGCAAATGTTAAAAAGGAAGGGAACTCCATCTACTTATTAGAAAAAGACGCCCATACTCTTCCTGTGGTGGCTCTGAAACTTGAAGGGAAAGCCAATTTCTCCAGTGGGACAGTCCAATAAATCCAAGAGTGTAACATTTCTCACCAACCAAAATTGCTTATTTTTACTATAGCTAATAAAAAGATAAGGCTAAACAAAAAATAATAAATAAAAACAGCTAAATAACATCCCAGACAACACAAAGTGCAATGGCAGTAAATGCTAAGACTACAGGTTAGAATGACAGTGGTCATCTGCCTTCTAGAATGATTTTGGGAAGAACACAAACCATGCTTATGCAACAAAGTGGCACTGCATTCAATATCAGAATTCCAGGCAGGTAGGATTATACATATGATCACCCTGGGGCAGCTTATCAGCCCTTTTAGAACATGGAGGAACACATAAAATAACTCAGGTCTCAGGGAACCCTTGCCAATTACTACATTATTAACAGCTCATGGTACATGGTGGTGGTCAGTGAGAAGAATGCTTCTTACTTTGGTGATGAGTGAAAGGCTTCCCTTACAGATAACTAAAAAGATCATTGTGTCAATGGTTACATATCAAAGATAGAAATTTCTCATTATCCAAGAACGCCTAGCAACCTTTGGAGGAGGCCTAGTTGAGAAAGGTTGCTCTAGGGCAGTGATGGCAAATCTTGGCACCCCAGATGTTTTGGAACTATATTTCCCATGATGCTCATGCAATCTGCCATGTAGTTGAGCATCATGGGAAATGTAGTTCCAAAACATCTGGGGTGCCAAGGTTTGCCATCACTGGTCTAGGGGGTTCACAGGTGGCACCCCCTGGCCAGTTTTGGTACCATAACTGTAGACCATTTTTTTGTGGTTCTATTTTAATTGCATTGTTTATTAATACAGTGCCAACAATTTACACAGCACTTTACATACTGTATAGTCACGTTTTATACCATAGGAGCAATCGCATCTCAACAAAAGTCAGATCAGTATTGAGATGGAAATTATTCTTTGGGTTATTCCACAATACACCCTGGGCTTACAAGGCGGCTACATTAAAAATGTTGACCGTAGCTGACAAATCGTACAGCGTTCCCATCTACTGTGATTACTGCCAGATCTGAAGTGTACACAGGGTTAGAGAGATTAAAGCAGGCCTGAACAAATCTCAAAAACCAAGTAACCAACAGGCCTCAACAAAACAAGTTGGGAAGCAACTGTGATTAGTCTTCATCAACTATCAATAGAAGGACACATTTACTGGCATATTAGCACTAGACTGTGATAGATGGCTTCTGTATTCTGTTAGAATTAGAACACCCTTGGATTAGGAAACCCCTATACAAAAAATAGTTTTCTGTAAGGATTTTAAATTTACATTTTCCCACTGGCAAGTGACCAATAGATACAAGAATAAGAAAACCATGGAGATATTTGCTGCCTGGGACTGGATGCTCGCAGTGAAAGTTGAAGGCATCATACATTCTAACCCAGGTATAAAACTGCCTGAGATCGTTCCTCTAGTTTACATCCTGTCATTATTGTGCAGGAAGCGTGCAGTGTATGCCTTTGAGAAAAACATGCACAGGACGTGCTTGTGCTTTAACTTCTGCACTGCTGGAAGAAAAAATAAATAAAATGGTCATAAGGCCTTACATGTATAAAGCTAGAGCAAAAGGGTACACGGAGAAAGTTTTCTATTGAAAGCAAATATTTGCATTTTCATATCCAACCTGCACTGAAATATGACAGCTGAAATCTGACTGTTGCCATGGACATCACACCCATTTTCCCTTTTATCTTTATTACGTCATAGTGCATCATCTCTCACTAAGGCCACTTTCACATGGGCGGTACAATCAGGTCTGCCTAGCCATGTAAAGCTCCAAGTAAGCGTCTGGACAGGCAGATGTAAATGGACATATGTTCATTTACATTCACTTAACGCGAGTACCAGTTCAGGAAAAAGAAAATTGAAAAAAAGTATGCATTCTTTTTCATTTTTCTGGACCTAAAACATGAAGGATCAGAGGTAGTCTGATCCAAAACACCTGCAAGTCTGTTTTCATCCAGCCACCCATAGATCCAGCATGGGTCTGGACAGCTCCAGCTTGCTAAAAGTGGCAAAAACTGAATGGGCCCATTATGCTCTGATTCAACTGGGAATCTCTGGGACTCTCCAGACCATGTGGCCTCTCAGGCATCACCCATAGCATTGTAATACAGTATATGAATTGTGGGACAGGTTTATGCTCCACCATTGGGTGCCTACATATTAAGGGGCTCAAGGGGTGCACCTGAGGGCCGCTGTGACGAACCAAAAGATACCTCTAGGTGCTTTACATGTATGGAGTTATATGCCAAATTTTATTTACTTTTATTTACAGTAGAGGTGTACTTTAGCCTCAGGCCAACCAGTTAAATCTACAGAATTTGTGTACTTCAATAGTTTATTTTTTGGTAAATCAGAGGCAGACAGACAATGTATACATTGTACATCGAGTTACATGTTGGCGAGTACATATTAAGACATAATAAATCGTCTTGAGTGGAAATCAAACAAACTTTCTTATAAAGACTTGGGTCATAAAGAGAGATCTGGTCACTATGTAATTGTGGTACCTGCTTCCCCAAGAACTCTTAATGGGACCTCTTTTGTTACTTGGGGGAGAGCTAAATCAGGTGCTTCTGGTATACCATATATATTGAATCTTTATCAGGATTTCTAAACCGAACTCATTGCTATAATCACGACAAAACATAACTTTCTACTTTATAAGAATTTCACAGCTCCAGACCACTGTTCCCACAGTAACCACGCTTTCTTCTCTTTAACTAGACTGCCTCCACTGGAGGCCATTGCTAATTCATAACTGTAGTGTAGGTTTACCAAATCAAGTGTGTGTTCAATAGAAGGGACTTTTTCTGTTTTTTTCTAGTTATACTTAGTCTTGCAGCTAGATGGATATGTGTTGAAACACGTCGGATGGGCTGCGGTATAGTGTCTATGTTAATATTCAAGATGGCTAGGTCAGGCGCAGGGGGGGCGGGGGAGACATGTTTAGCGACAGTGGCAGATCGTATTTGGAAAATAGTTTCCCAGTAGTTTCAGAGATTTCTGCACTTCCAAAAAAACAAAAAAAAAGTGCAGCATGTCACCCTTAGCCAAATTGCATCTCCAGCATTTGTCAGGTGTATTTGCACTAAACAGTGAGTTTTGAAGGGGTTAGATACCATCTAAAAAGGGACACTTTTTGGGAGACTTCTCACAAGGCTGAGCATTTAGTTGATTTGTATATGGATTGTAGTGCATGTTGCCATTGACGTTCAGTGTGTTTGGCCCAGATCTTTTTCCCAGTGTATGTGGGGGGGATGTCTTTGTGAATCTGAGTTTTTTTGGTGTAGTATGTTGTAGAATAGTGATATCTCTTTAGTCTTGGGGGATGATCCAGTGAAGAATTCCCATGCTTTTGGGGGTATTGTGTATAGAGCAAGACGCATATCCACTTATATCCGTGCTTGACACGAATATAAGTGAATAGTTCCGTGTGGGGTAGTGTAAATTTGCATTGTAGAAGGGGGAAGGGTTTCGGACGGGAGCCCTGAAGTCAGAAGTCATCTCCAGAATTTATGGAAATCAAATTTTACAATATGTTTAATACATTTAATATGTGTAATATGTTTAATTAAGGGTATAGATTTCATTTTTCTCCCGCTAAACACAACATTACACGTTTGCTTAAATCAGGCAAAACGCAGCAGTGAAGTAAACCCAAAAGCATACAGAAGAAAACTTGCAGAGTTGTGTTTGTATTCCATGCATGCTCTGTAAGCAGAAATACCAGTATTCCATACAAGAGCATCTCCACTTTTGTTGGGACAAAAAATAAAAAAAAAATAAAAAAACACAACACACAATCCCCTAGCGCTGAAAAATGATTTTGTTTCAGATTTCTACAGGTCTCTGCTCTGAAGAAAAAGTTTGTGTGCAGAGTGAATCTGAATGGGAGTAACTATTTCCTTATTAATCCTCTGATGCACTTGCAGGTTTCTACTGAGTAAAGTTGCAGGGCCAACATCCCTTTAGACGTGATTATTTCTTTGGGATTTTTTGTTGCAGAGGGTTCCTAAAATCAGAATTCTGTTGAAAAAAAAAAAAAAAGGGAAGGAGAAGAGCCAAACCACACAAGCAGGAAATTACATTACTGGGGAAGTTATGTACACCAATATGTACAGAAGATCTCTAGGTTGCCATATTGCATTGAATTTTACAGAATATTACAGTGCTGCAGATTGAAAAGGTGACATTAAAGTGGTTGTAAAGCCTAAACATTTTTTACCTTAATGTATTCCTTGTTTACACATCAACCAATGCAAGAGAATAAGCCTTTCATTCGCGTGAAAGAAAAATATTTATTTTTTAAAAAAATGTTAAAGAGTTTGATGTGACAGTGGAAAAAAAAAAAATGTACCACCAATATCTCAGTAGGGGGACATTTTCCTAGTTATGTCCCTACTGATTAGAGAGGTGCACAAACATTTATATTTCCTGTTTTATAGTGTCTATCCAATAACTGTTTACCTTTCCAACTGACTGGACAAACCTCCTTAATTTATTAAATTAGTAATTTTATGTGGAATAAACCAAATGACATAATGGCAAAAAAGGGAACAGAAACCTAAATGTATTTATTTTTTTATACAATTTTTGCTGTCTGCTCCTGGAGGGGAAAGACGCCCCCACCGGGAGAAGACAGTGATTATCACTAGCAGGTATAGCATAAATCCCCAAAAAATCTGTCAGGCTGGTTGTACCCAAGTTGATCGATCAACTTGGTACATTCAGCCTGCTCATTAATGGCTCCAATCTCAGGCGGTTACTGTTGAACTGGCCGAGATTTGAACCATGTATGGCCAGCCTTTGTAGATTTTTACAATAGAGCAAAGGTTTAAGAACCTCGCCCACCAGAAAGGTAAGCATTTACCTTCTTTGATAGGCTAGTCTTCATTGCATTAGGGACAGGGTCACTTTAAAGTATTCGCTTTTCCAAATTAGAACTGTAAAAGCAGAACATCAACTTTACTTATTAAGAGTAGTTTCAGTGAGTGCCTATTTAAGTTATTTACCGCAACATAATCATTCTGATTCAGCTTTCACATTTTGCCATATTTGCGTTTCCATATTTTGTTATAGAATTAAATAGAGATTTAAAAATTAGCCAGAGGCACAGTAAATTAGCAACTTTTCATCGCTGTTCAATGCCAGTTTGAGATAAAATGATCATATAAGAGCGCACAGCGAGTTTGTAGATTCACAGACTCACATTGTGAGAAGCCAACAAGACTATACTGTATATTCCTTTAAAACTTTTACAAATGTCTAAGAGGTTACAAGTTTTTAAAAACACCTTCATAAAAAAAAATAAAATAAAAATAAGTAAAATAAAATCGATCCTTGAGTGTGGGACACAATTCAAATCTATCACTAGGACTTACAGCTGTCCAGTACTAATGTAGGAAGGAGCGTCTCCAATTGCTGAAGCGAGACTCCGCTTTTTTTAAAACTCACATAAGTTGTCAGGGGAAGTGTGGGGACATGTTTATAAAATGGCCAATTCGAATGTAGAAAACCTAGTTGTGAATGACAAAAATACCATAACTTTGGTTTCTAATCCATTTTAGATGCTTGTTCAGACTGGAACGAGGAGCAGGAAACACATTCCGTGTGCATTTCCAACACCACATCCAAACTCACTAGGTGTGCGGTCTACTGCGGGTGTCAATATAGTCCTAACACAGATTGCAAATCCAGTGCGTTTGCCTGCAGCGGAACACTTGGTGCCGCAGTACCATGCAGTGCGTTTTTGAAAAGTAGTGCACTATTTTTGGTACACTCCAGTGCGAATATAGCCCATTTAAATGAATGTGCTGAAAATCAAACCGCAAACGTGAACCTCGTTTGTGTTATTCAGGTGTGAACTGGCCCTAAAGAGTACAAGGCAGCAGTAAAGACTGCGGCTCCAAAACTGGGGAATCCATTTTGCATGTAGCTGCTCTTTAATGGATAAAAACTTTTATAAAATAAAAAAAATTAAAAAGAAGCTACTCCAATTATCAGTCAGACAGAACTAACAAGAGCCTATTCGTAATTTGCCACTTGCGTGTATTGTGTCAACCCGCATTGTGTTAAGGAAGCCCATGCAAATCAATGGACTTATAGCATACCAGAACAGAAAAACAGAAATATGTAGCACTTTTCCCAACATGTTGCTTCACAATGCACAGATGTGCATTACTGTTTGTTGGGGTGTGCATTGCAATGCATGTGTGTCATATTAGTGTGTCAATGTGCGTTGCAGTTAACAGCTAGGTGTAAATGGGCCCTAAAAAAGGCACACAACATATAGTAAATGCATATAAAATACATTAGGATGAGTACCTTTAAAATACATTTAAAGTGGAAAGAATAAAATAATGGTTTGCAGGCATTTGTGTTTAGAATGCTGTGGAACATTACAACGGTTGATGTCAGGCCAGAGTGGTCTAAGAAATGCATAGGATTTAATACACATAGCATCTGAACACCAGTCCTACACCAAACTACTGACAGCCGCACACATGGAATCTGCAGGCACAATAAATTCTCATCCTCCATGTGTGTCTGGGTGTACCCCTTTCATACTTTCCTTGCAGGCTCACCCATACTTTGGTATTTCTGAATAACTTGTGCCATCAGCTTGTTTACATCCTGCCAAGAACTTAACTATTTGCACAAGTGCCTCTAGCTGCTAGGAATCTTACTTTTACCAGCCAAACACAGAGGAAATCCGTAGTACACCAAGCATGGAAATTGCATGAATTGCAGGGAGAATTGCTGATCAGTTTAAGTCTTTAACCTTTGGGTTATAATTTGTGGAAGCAGTAGTATTAGATCCATTACCATCCAGAAGCTGATTGGAGAACTATGCAGCTTTCATAGGAGTGTTCCATTAGTCAGTTTTTGACGTATGATTAGATCAAAACTGGTCTACAATGAAGTCCTATGGGTGGCTAGATGTAAGTGAACGTGCGTCAGGTTACATCATCTAGGACTGTTCAGCATCTTTGGACACAACTCAAATAGGCATCCAGGTCTGCTTTTGCAGACATTAACAAATGTGGGCAGGTACACGCACTTCTGTTTATACCCAACCCTCAATAGGGGTTACATAGGTCCATTTTCCCTCATAGGTCCATTTTCCCTCAAACACAAGAAGGAAAAAAAATGGAATGGACACAGATGATATCACATGTGACATTCATTTCTGTTCCGATCCAGTTCAGTAGGGGATCAGTCTACGGATCACCTGCTGAGATGGAATCAAAGTGGTTCTAAAAAGGGAGAAGTTTTTTTACCTTACAAAGACTCTGCATTTAAAAAAAAAAAAAAAGGGAAGATGAGCTTCCACTGTCTGTGCCTCCCCCTCCCTAAACAATTACCTGACACCACCCTTGACCCTGCGCTGTCCACTCCAGCAGCCCCATTTCGTTCCTCTCCTGCATTCACTGGCTTTACTGGGAGCAGCGAGAGACTATTTCACCTGCTGCTGTTGGTCAAATCCAGTGAGGAGGGAGCAGGCGCGGGACCAGTGGCGGCCATTAAGGGCCGCCCCCCCCAATCCAGGCACCCAGCCCCTGATCTCCATGCAGGGCGCCAGATGCATTAATTTCAATGTGGGTTTATTTTTCGAAGCACGTGATTAAAGCCCAGAGGCTCTGATTGGCTTAAAAAACAGGTAGGGTAATGCCTTCCTGCTTCTCCTCCCAGCCAATCAGGAAGCGGCTCATGAGACCTGATTGGCCGGGAGTCTTAGGACAGGTACGAGTCGCCACTTTGAGCAATCAATCGCCGGGGGGGTGGGGTTGTAGAATAGAAGTGCAAGTGAGGGGGGCAGGTCTGTTTGCCGCACCCCCCCCCCCCAAATATTGACCACCAGCCACCACTGGGCAGGACCAAGATGTACTGTGTGTCTATGGATGCACACAGCCTGGATTGAGAGCAAGCGGGGGAAGAGGAGAACCTACAGAGCCAGCGGGGGACCCCAGAAGAGGAGGATTCAATACTACTGCACAGAGCAGGCAAGCATAACCATAACCTATGTACAGTTCAAACTGTATGATTGAATAAGTTCTGATATCGCTGTTTTACAAACCCGACAGCTTATCACTCTAAAATCGGAAACCTTAATTTTCTTTGCAAATATTAAAGAATCTAACTACCAGCCGGAATGCGTCCTTACATTTAAAGAGCACCTGTCATTTCAGATCCATCATGGCAGCGCCTGTTGATGGGCATGCACTCACCTGCTGCCACGTCCCTCACCTTGTTTAACTGCCGCATCACCAGCCGTCCCATTAAAGTGAATAGGACTGTCGGTGAGTCAACAGCGGGTCAGAGACGACAGTTGCCCTTTAAAAATGATTTAAATAAAGTTTATTTAAATCAAACCTTTTTACTAGCGAGTTAAAAATCGACTTGATTTAAATCAAATCCACCCTGGGTAACCCACTAACAAATGCCTTGTGTCCGATACCTTACTCTTAAGAGCTTTAAACGCAAAAAGCAACACCATATAGATCTTTATTCCAATGGCCAATCTACAAGTCTTAATTTCTTACATCACACATAGAGCAAGCATGTAAAAAGTCATGTAAAATATACAACCCGGTTAATGGTAACTCAGAAAAGGGAGAGACTCCTAAAAATACAAATTTCCCTACAAACCCTCTGTATGTAAACATGAAAAGGTCCCCATTGGAGAAACTTTGTTTCGTGAAAACTGGGAGATATGGTCCATGATTTTACATACATCACTTCAGGTAAAATTGATACTAAATCCCTTCAGATGTAATGGATTTCTTTGGCCATCATTACTCCATGCTAATAGAACCAAATTATTGGGAAAAGTTAAAGACATGCAGTCAGAACTGCTTAGAAAAGTATGGCCACATTCTACTATAGCGAATTGCCTGAAGTACGAGACCAATTTGAATGATGAGAGCGAATCCCTTTTTAGAGACACATAAGATAGTCATAACACAGCTTAATCTGTTCAGCTACCAGATACAACAATAGTTAGCTGCATATTAATTCTCCCTTGAGCTGCAGCGACTCCTCCTCACTGATTGACAGCACCTCAAGAAATTAGATCCCCAGGACTGAAATCAAAGCCCCCTTTCCTCTCTAACCAGGTAGCTGTGCAATTAATTTTACATGCCTTTGCTCTAAGCTAGCTAAGGGACCTTTACGCCTCCTCGCTTGATTAAAACCAACTGCAAAAAAACAAACAAAGCAAAAAAAAAAAAAAACACAAAACAAAAAAAGAAAAAAACAAACAGATCCTCATAGAAAAGCTTCTTTGAATAAACCAAGGCACAATCAGTGTTGGCTGGTGGGCTAACAAATGCATCAAAAAGACTTAATTTCTAGCTTACCTGGAGGAGTGTTTCAACTGTTTTTCAGCCAACGCACCCTTTAAAACTCCATAAATCTGGAGGCACCCCATTCTAAAAGTTTAAAAACTAAAACGAATATTTCTATATAAAAGCAGCGACATCCACACACGTAGGACACCCAGCGTTAGAGGAGATTATTCTTCCAAAGCAAACACACCTTTGCACACTGGTACTACTTCGTAATCTTTCTCTTCCCCCTCAGTTTCTGTCCCTCATTCAGCTAATGTGACCCCAGAGCTGATGGAGAGGGGCAGTGGAGGGGTAAACAAGGATGCTGCAAGTGCCCAAACATCCTCCTTATCAACCGATGTCATTGGTTGTTAGGACACTGGTAGCTGGAAGGTTGTAACTGTGCACAATTAAAACTTGTGGCTTTATGGAACTAATAGGCAAGCTTGATCCACCCACTGGCTTTCTAGGGGTTTTGCCAAGGCACCCTGATTGAAAAAGGCTGACCTACAGTACAAAGAAAAAAAGTCAAATATAACAAACCAAGCATTTGTCAGCGGTACCTATCAAAAATGTGCACATTCCAGGAACAGTTACACCAACATTAGTAAAGTTAATATTAGAAGACTGAGAAAACCTACAAAATAATTAGTGGCAATTATACAAACTGTGAATAATATAAACACTTTGGATACACCAATCATGACCACCCAGCTAATACTGAGCCGGTCCCCCTTTTGCCACCAAAAGTGTCCTGTCCCATCGCGGCATGGACGTCACTAGACCTCTGAAGGTATGCTGTAATATCTGACACCAAGCCGTCAGTAGCAGACAAAGTCCTGTAAGTTGCAAGCTGTGTCCTCCATGGTTTAGACTTTTTTCCCAGCACTTCCCACAGATACTCATTTGGATTGAGACCTGGAGAATTTGGGAGGCCAAGTCAACTTGTTGTGATATTCAAACCATTTTTTTAACCATTTTTTGCAGTGTGGCAGGGCACATTATTCTGCTGAAAGAGGCTACTACGGTTAAGGAATACCATTGCCATAAAGTGATACTTGGTGCGCAACAATGTTTAGGTAGTTGGTACGTGTCATAACAACAAGGTTTCTCAGTAAAATGTTGGCCAAAGCATCACAGTGCATCCTAGTGCCATCTTTTCCTGAGACAAGTGATATGTATGTATGTATGTATGTATGTATGCATGCATGCACAGTGGGGACGGAAAGTATTCAGACCCCCTTAAATTTTTCACTCTTTGTTATAGTGCTAAAATCATTTAAGTTAATCTTTTTCCTCATTATTGTACACACAGCACCCCATATTGACAGAAAAACACAGAATTGGTGACATTTTTACAGATTAAAAAAGAAAAACTGAAATATCACATGGTCCTAAGTATTCAGACCCTTTGCTGTGACACTCATATTTAACTCAGGTGCTGTCCATTTCTTCTGATCATCCTTGAGATGGTTCTACACCTTCATTTGAGTTCAGCTGTGTTTGATTGGACTTGGATTAGGAAAGGCACGCACCTGTCTATACAAGACCTTACAGCTCACAGTGCATGTCAGAGTAAATGAGAATCATGAGGTCAAAGGGACTGCCTGAAGAGCTCAGACAGAATTGTGGCAAGGCACAGATCTGGCCAAAGTTACAAAAAAAAATTCTGCTGCACTTAAGGTTTCTAAGAGCCCAGTGGCCTCCATAATCCTTAAATGGAAGACATTTGGGACGACCAGAGCCCTTCCTAGAGCTGGCCGTCTGGCCAAACTGAGCTATCGGGGGAGAAGAGCCTTGGTGAAAGGAGTAAGAACCCAAAGATCACTGTGGCTGAGCTCCAGAGATGCAGTTGGGAGATGGGAGAAAGTTGTAGAAAGTCAACCATCACTGCAGCCCTCCACCAGTCGGGGCTTTTTGGCAGAGTGGCCCAACGGAAGCCTCTCCTCAGTGCAAGACACATGAAAGCCCGCATGGAGTTTGCTAAAAAACACCTGAAGGACTCCAAGATAGTGAGAAATAAGATTCTATGGTCTGATGAGACCAAGATAGAACTTTTTGGCCTTAATTCTAAGCGGTATGCGTGGAGAAAACCAGGACACTGCTCGTCACCTGTCCAATACAGTCCCAACAGTGAAGCATGGCGGTGGCAGCATCATGCTGTGGGGTTGTTTTTCAGCTGCAGGGACAGGACGACTGGTTGCAATTGAGGGAAAGATAAATGCGCCAAGTACAGGGATATCCTGGACGAAAACCTATTCTAGAGTGCTCAGGACCTCAGACTGGGCCGAAGGTTTACCTTCCAACAAGACAAGGGCCCTAAGCACACAGCTAAAATAACGAAGCAGTGGCTTCACAACAACTCCGTGACTGTTCTTGAATGGCCCAGCCAGAGCCCTGACTTAAACCCAATTGAGCATCTCTGGAGAGACCTAAAAATGGCTGTCCACCAACGTTCACCATCCAACCTGACAGAACTGGAGAGGATCTGCAAGGAGGAATCGCAGAGGATCCCCAAATCCAGGTGTGAAAAAACGTGTTGCATCTTTCCCAAAAAGACTCATGGCTCTATTAGATCAAAAGGGTGCTTCTACTAAATACTGAGCAAAGGGTCTGAATACTTCGGACCATATGATATTTCAGTTTTTCTTTAATAAATCTGCAAAAATGTCAACAATTCTGTGTTTTTCTGTCAATATGGGATGGTGTGTGTGTGTGTATATATATATATATATATATATATATATATATATATATATATATACATATATATATATATATATACATATATACATATATACATATACACATACATATACATACACACATATACATACACACATATACATACACACACACACACACACACTACGTAAAAGAAAAATCATACCAGGTCACCTTCTTCCATTGGTCCAGTTCTAATGCTCACATGCTGCCCATTGTAGGCACTTCTGGCTGTTGACATGGGTCAACATAGGCATCTGACCAGTCTGTGGCAATGCACACACACACCACACAACACAACACGCCCAGTTTTTTTTTCTGCTTTCAACACATCAACTTTCATCAGTTTATCCACTCTGTGGAATAAAAAAGTAACTTAAATTATTGTAAATTGGCTAAAAATTACAGACCAAAAAGGGTGGTTAATATTTCCAGCTGCCTTGCTAGGATTTTATCACTGGTCCAAGTATAAAAAACAAAAAATTTATGGAATTTAAAATATACACAAGTCAAGCAAATTTTTATACTCCAGCAAACTCTAAAAGGAGTCTGGAACATCAGAATTATAGGTGCACTGGCTGTCTTGCTTTTGAGATCTTCCTATATACTGCATCTCAATAAACAAAACACACACACACCTTAGAACAGTGAAGTTTTTTCTTCAAACAAAATGTATTCCATTCCACTCAGTTACTAGGTTTCTAGCTCATCACTGGTACATTAGCAAAAACCAAGCGTATAATGGTTTCCTGCATGCCACCAACAGCGTGAGCAAGATGCTATTAGTAATTACTTGCAATTGTGGATTTTCTTGGCATCTTAGAACATGACATGAAAGGATAACTAAGATTCCACAGCTACAAGGTATCCAGCTCCTCAAAGTCTTGGAGAAGCTGTATGCACCCATCACATACTGTACTGTGCATAATGGGTTTAAATGGTTTATAGAATTTGTAAAAGTAAAAAATTGCATTCAGCTATTGTTGGAATAACAGAATCTTCTGAGATGAGTCTTAAAGTATCTGATAAACTGAAAAACGCTTGCCATGGCATCCTAAAACATACATGGAAATGTATTCATACTTTCACAGCAGTTGAGATAGCTGCCATTTTCAACCAATTTGGTTTAAAACCAAAATTTTAGGCTAAAGGATAGACTATATTATGGGTCTCCTATACAGAATGTTTGCGGTGTACTGAAAAATATTAACCACTGTAGTAACATATGGCTCATGCATTTACAGTTCTGATAAATTCCATTTAAGCTGAACTCCAATCAAAAACTTATGTGGGTACATTATTTCTGTAAATCCAGGTCAAAAGATTTAGACAGCCCTGCTACATGGCACAGCCAGAATGACGACAACACACACTGTTAAAGAACAGATGTGTCACCACCCACAGCTTGCTGACTGGACAGTGAAAGCACTCAAAGACAGACAAGGTCCTTCTTGTCAGTTTTCTAGTTAACCCAGTTAATTAAAAAAAATGCAAGCTTTTAATATTACTATAGGTTTCTACATCACACCTGATGACACTTTAAGTTGTTGTAAACCCCCCCCCCCCCCCTTTTTTTTAATAAAAACCAAAAACATACCTATACAGGAGCATAGCTAGAAATAGCAGGGCCCCATAGCAAAATGTTGTATGGGGCTCCCTGCAAACAGCCCCCCCACCGCTGCCCTAGTGTCAATGCAGCGTGACCTGTGCCCCATGCAGCGTGGCCTGTGCCCAATACAGCCTGGTCTGCCTGTGCCCCATACAGCCTCACTTGTGCAGAGATAGAGACAAGCCACCCGGATCAGCAGAGAGCGGGATTGCCCGCTGTAATAGCTTTCATTTGAATTTCCCGTCTTCCCGGGGCTCATCGTCACATAGCCCCACCTCTTGGCCTGACGCCTTTGATGACGTCACATGTCCCGCATTGGACTGGCGTTCTGTCTATTAAAGGCACTGGGCCAAGAGGTGGAGCTATGTGACGTGAGCCCCGGGAACACTGGAAGTTCTAATGAAAGCTATTACATCGGGCAATTCAGCTCTCTGCTGATCCGGGTGGCTTGCCTCTTCCTCTGCACAGGTGAGGCTGTATGGGGCACAGGCAGACCAGGCTGTATTGGGCACAGGCAATGCTGTATTGGGCACAGGTCACAGCTTGCCTCTTCCTCTCCTCTCTCTTCCCCTGGCTGGGAGACTGTGCCGGCGGTGCTCTCATCCTCACTGGGCCCCACTTGGCTGCGGGCCCCATAGCGCCCGCATGGGTCGCTATGGTGGTAGTTACGCCCCTGTACCTATACTTGCCTGGTCTGTATATAGGTGGAGGCGCGCAAGGTCTCCAATATCCACCAGCTCCATGATGTCGTCATGGAGGAGTGGAAGAGGACTCCAGTGGCAACCTTGTGAAGCTCTGGTGAACTCCATGCCCAAGATGGTTAAGGCAGTGCTGGAAAATAATTGTAGCCAGTGGCGTCATAAAGTACGTAGAGGGTTTTTTACTATAAGAGCGGCCAGGATGTGTAATCCTGAATGACCAAAACATACAGGGAAATACAAGGTAATACGGACACATAATAACACATAGTTTGGACTTGAGTTTTTTCAACCTCACCTACTATGTAACTACCTTACATTGTATCAGTGTCATTTCTCCTGTGTTGTCACAAAAAAAAAAAAAAATATTTACAAAGTAAATTTAACTTTTTTTTCTTTTGTGCATGTTTTGTACAAAACTTAAAAAATTTTCAATAAAAAGTTTTTTTTTAATACAAATAAAGTGAAAGTAAAAAAAGAAAAAATTCTAAAATGTTGGGTTGGCCCCCAAAAAATACAGAGAAATCGTCCAATGGGGACACTAGTTCTGGTGGCCTTAGGATCTCAAATGAATTCCTTTACTTTGCAGGGATTTCCTCTCACTTTTGGCCATGGAACTGTAAGTTAAGGTAAATCCCTCCAATGGGGCACAGATTGCAAAACCAACAGGGGTTATAACCCAATTTTAAAAGCTTGTATCTTCAGTCCTTTGATGTAGCCAGAAAACAATATCACTGGACTCTAAAACGTAGGCTTCTATCAATCTGCTAAAATCAGGATAAACACATCCACCACAGTGGACCTCCCAAAAATGAAGAGTGCAAATATCCTGACAATTCACATGGAGCCTTCATTTATTCAGGGTGTATGCAGTGTGGGTACTTACTACATCTGCAGCCAATATGCAAGCCACATGGCTTATTAGCTGCCAAATGAGGCAAAACCACGCACGCATGTACAAGAATAATTTCTACCAAGAGGGCAAACTGGAAACAAATGGAGTTACACTTGTCCAAGTGTCTACACAAGATCTGTTAATAGAACAAGACATTTTAACATATACAAAGCAGAACAGATCAGGTAACATTAACACAGAAAGCATTACATTTCGTCAATTAATTTGCATGAACCCTTCATGCACATCCTGGACAGTTAGACTCAAAACAATCCCTCATGGGGATGTGCGTTTTGTAATGATAGGAAAGTTAGGCTATTATCTAACAGCTGCCAGTCGTACATTGTACTGGTCATGTGGCAAAATACTCAGGGCAATAAATATCAGCTCGTGCCATTTTATTTGGAGATAAATCAAGGTTAAATACAATATAAAAATTGCAGGGGAAGAAAAAAAAAAAAGCCCTCAGTGAACATGATGTTATAATATATCATAAAAAATAATGAATAAGTGTCATACATGATTATTTTTTTTTTCAGTATCATGAGTGAGGTCAATGTATTCAAGGGGAGCACCATCCAAATAAGGAACGTGTAGGCCAATTAGAACCTCTGCAAGATCTATAGTATATCCCGAATCCCAGTTGGGGAAGGTTTCCTGCACTTAAGGTCAATGAACAATAAGAACACTGTCTTTGTAGAATGGAAGGGGGCTAACCATGTTGTCCGTGTTGGGGAAATTTCCCTCACTTCCTGTATAGTGACAGTGGGCACCAGACACATGTGAGCAACAACCACCCCAAACTGGGAACCAAAATTGCTAAAGAAAAAGACTAACATAGGTCTACTATAATCCCAAGGTGTTTTACAATGAACAGATCGCCTCTTTTTCCTGCCTATAATATATACTCACTGGCCACTTTATTATTAGGTACACCTTGCTAGTACCATGTTGGACACGCTTTTGCCTTCAGAACGGCCTTAATTCTTCATGGTATAGATTTAAAAAGGTGTTGAAAACATTCCCCAGAGATTTTGGTCCATATTCATGCAGTTGCTGCAGATTTGTCAGCTGCACATACATGATACAAATGTCTTGTTCCACCACATCCCGAAGGTGCTCTATTGGATTGAGATCTGGTGACCATTGGAGTACAGTGACCTCATTGTCATGTTGAAGAAACCAGTGGTGAGATGATTTGAGCTTTGTGACATGGAGCATTATCCTGCTGGAAGTAGCTATCAGAGGATGGGTACACTGTAGTCATAAAATGAAGAATACTCAGGTAGGCCATGGCATTTAAAAGCGATGCTCAATTGATACCAAGGGGCCTAAAGCGTGTCAATAAAACATCCCCCACCAGCCTGAACCGTTGATACAAGGCAGGATGGATCCACGCTTTCCTGTTGTTTTTGCCAAATTCTGACCCTACCATCTGAATTTCACAGCTGAAATCATGACTCAGACCAGGCAACTTTTTCTTTTATTGTCCAATTTTGGTGAACCGGTGCGAATGCTAGCCTCAGTTTCCTGTTCTTAGCTGACAAGAGTGGCACCTGGTGTGGTCTTCTGCTGCTGTAGCCCATCTGCTTTAAAGTTTGATGTGTTGTGTGTTCAGAGATGGTATTCTGCTTACTGTGTAGGGAAATTTATGGTCAGTGCTGCATCACTAAAATATCTATGTTTGATGTATTAATACATTTATTATATTCTGTATTCTTCTGTCAGCACTACAGAACAAGTGAACAACATTTTTTTCTCTTAAAATATATGTGGCCAGCAAGTTGAGATAAACATTCTGTAGTGTAAGCTGTTGTAGATGGTAATTATATTGTGAGCAGTAGTGTGAATATGCAAGCCATTGTATGTGATGCGCTGATAACAATAAGTTACGGAATGTTAAAGCGGGAGTCCACCTAAAAAAAAAAAAATTATTAAAAGCCAGCAGCTACAAATACTGCAGCTGCTGACTTTTAATAAAATGGACACTTACCTGTCCTGGAGTCCAGTGATGTCGGCAGCCGAAGCCGATCAGTCGCTTGGCTCTCGGCTGCTGCCGCCATTCTTTGTGAGGGAATCAGGAAGTGAAGCACTGTGGCTTCACTTCCCAGTTCCCTACTGCGCATGCGCGAGTCGCGCTGTGTGTCCTGAGTGGCCCCGCTATCTCCTGGGACCTGTGCGTTTCCCAGGAGTCTATTCCAGGAAGCGCGTGCAATACCTGTAGACAGGTATCTGCTCCCCCCTGAAAGGTGCCAATTGTGGCACCGGAGGGGGGGGAGAAATCAGATGAGCGGAAGTTCCACTTTTGGGTGGAACTCTGCTTTAAGTTATCATAGCTCCTGAAAAACATCGATAAGGCAGAAGAGCTAGGTGTGTCTGCCATAGAATGGGTATAAAAGAAGTGAAATTTGTCATGCTCATTAGAACACGGCTAAGACACATACTATATTTATATATTCATTCAATAAACACTTTTGAATTTGGAGCCATTTTGTTTTCAGGCAATTAAACCTTTTACAATGCCTTGGTAGTAATGAGTGGTTATTTAAGTTACTGTTGCCTATCATCTTGAACCAGTCTGCCCATTCTCCTCTGACATCAACGAGGCATTTTTGTCCACAAAACCCGCGCTCACTGGATTTTTTCTCTCTTTTTCGGACTACTCTGCAATCTGGTTGTGCTTGAAAATTCTAGTAGATGAGCAGTTTGAAATACTCAGACCAGCAACAACCATGCCACGTTCAAAGTCACTTGAATCCCCTTTCTGATGCTCGGTTTGAACTTCAGCAAGTTGTCTTCACCACGTCTAGATGCCTAAATGTATTGAGTGGCTGCCATGTGACTGCCTGATTAGCAGTTTGTGTTACTAAGCAATTGAATAGGTGTACCTAATAAAGTGGCCAGTGAGTGTATACACGCACACTGAAGTTAGAAGCCGATTGGCTACCATGCTACACCAAATTTTGCAATAGTAGGGTCCTAATCCTAAAAACAAAAAATTCTTACCATTAAATTAAAAATGGAATAAAGTATCAATAGGTTTGGAAAAACTTGGGTAAAGAGTAATAAGGCTTTATCAACTGCAGTGGCCTAAAGTTAGTAGGCATCACCTGGCTCACCCAGTCAATTAAAAAATTGATTGTGCAGGGTGAAAATTGGCTGACAGTGATTGCATCCCATCTTTTCCCCATTGAGCTGAATTAGAGAAATCTAGGTGTGTGGTTAGCCATAGACTTTGATCAAGTTAATGTAGTCAGAAGTGGAAGTGTGGGTTAGTGTGCACCTAAACACTGTGCAAATTGCAAAGAACATAGAATAGAAAACAAACAAAATGTCACTTGATTTATCAGCTGATAGAGAATTCCAGAGGAACAGCAGATGGAGTACATATTGCTAGTTCATGCAGTAGATACATTTCCAGAACACATTTTGTTACAAGTGATGAGTCTTTGGCACAGATTACCATCAGAAGTGTTAGCCAGGCCCAGATAAATAGGAAGCACATGTTAAAGTTCCAGAGACAAACATTATTCCATTAATTATTCCAAATATATATTATATACAGAATATACAGTACTTCTACATCTTGGAAACTTTAAAAGTGCAAATTATTTTCAGAAGGCTGTGCATATCAAAAAAGGTGCCATATGCACACTGCAGTTTACATAAAATGTGCTTAAAAAAAATAATAAATAAAAAAAAAAAAAAAAAAAAGAAGAAGAAAAAGAAAAAGAAATTAAAACAAAAACAAATAAAAAATAAAAAAGATCCGCGACATTCCTCAAAACTTTTAAAAAAAATCTTGGAATCCTCTTATTAACATATAAAGCCATTCAAAACTCGCGCTAAGGTACTAAAGTATAATGAATAAAATAAACGTGAAAAAACTGCAGCATCGGTGCAAAGGCGCTATTACCTTAAAGTGGTTGTAAACCCTCAGGCTCGATTCACACCTATGCATGTTGCTTTTGAGCGTTTTTGGAGGTTTTTTTTTCATGCTTGCCACGTTTTTGAGCCGCGTTTTTGCCGCGATTTGCGTTTTGCGTTTTTTTTTTTTGTTACATTTTTTTTTATAGTCTTTAAAAAAAATTAAAAAAAAAAAAAATTAAAAAAAAAAAAAAGCCAAAAACGCATCAAAAACGGTGCACTTGCGTTTTTGATGCTTGTCCATTGAATTCTATTACATGCAAAACGCTGCATTTTGCATGAAAAAAAGTCCCTGACCCTTTCCAAAAATGCAGAGAAACAAAAAAGCATTGATGTGAACATGTTCCATAGGAACCCATGTTAAAAAATTCCCGTGCATTTCTGCAAAATGCATCAAAAAACGCGCTAGTGTGAATGGAGCCTCACAACACACTTTTTGCTACAGGTAAGCCTATAATAAGGCTTACCTGTAGCTACCCTGGATATCTCCAAATCCCCTGTATTTGCATGTGCCGACGTCATCGGGACATGAGCACTGAAGCAATGGCACGTACGTGCCGTTGCCACAGTGAGTGTGCCGTTACCGGCTGGAGCCCGCAATACCCGGAAGTAACTCAGGGAGCGATGTCAGCCGCCAGAGTGGTGTACGAGGGAGGCTGCAGGGGTTGCGATCTAAGGTAAGTAATTCATAATGAGCTAGTATGCTATGCATACTAGCTCATTATGCCTTTGTCTTGCAGGGGTTTTTTTGTCCTAAGGTTTACAACCACTTTAAAAAGTGATATATATGAAATAGCGCTGGCAGAATATATTATATTAATCTAAAAAATTCAGTGTCAAAGTAACTAGTGCCATATAAATCAATATACAAAAATTATATAATATACACAAAACGATAAAAATCTATAAAGTGCTTGGTGAACTTATAGGATAAAGTGCATTGGTGCTCCAAACTTGCAAAGTGTGAGGTGCCAGACTCCCCCTTCAAAGACCCAAATCACCAGAAACAAAAAGGACCCTCAGCATTTCAGTCTGGGGTCAAAAAGGGGGTGATCTATTGATCTGGGTTATGTAGGATGGTTGCTCCAGGGCTCCTCCAGGGGTGTTGCTTTACAACAGAAAAGGTACGCCACACTCCATAGATGGGGAAACAAGGAAATCTCATAGTAAAATACCGCTAGGATAAAATGTAGAGCGCAATTTAGGCACCACTTATAGGATATCTGGTAAAACAGGCATCATTAAAAACATCAGAGTCTGCCGCTGTATTACATCCTCTTATTAACCACTTAAGGACCAGCCTCGTTTTGGATTTTAGGTGTTTACATGTTTAAAACAGTTTTTTTTTGCTAGAAAATTACTTAGAACCCCCAAACATTATACATTGTTTTTTTTTTCTAACACCCTAGAGAATAAAATGGCAGTAAATGCAATACTTTTTTTTGCACCGTATTTGCGCAGCGGTCTTATAAGCGCACTTTTTTTGGAAAAAATTCACTTTCTTGAATAAAAAAAAAAAAAAACACAACAGTAAAGTTAGCCCAATTTTTTTTTCATATTGTGAAATAATGTTTACGCCAAGTAAATTGATACCCAACATGTCACACTTCAAAATTGTGCCCGCTCGTGGAATGGCGTCAAACTTTTACCCTCAAAAACCTCCATAGGCGACGTTTAAAAAAATTCTACAGGTTGCATGTTTTGCGTTAGTCTAGGGCTAGAATTATTGCTCTCGCTCTACCGGTCACGGCGATACCTCACATGTGTGGTTTGACCACCGTTTTCATATGCGGGAGCTACTCACATATGCGTTCGCTTCTGCGCGCGAGCTCGTTGGGACGGTGTTTTTTTTTTTAAATGTCATCTCCCGCCACCGATAAAAGTGATCTCGAGGTGAATCTGCCGCAGGGACCACTTTTACCTGAAAGCAGACCGCTGCACGAAAACGGGGATACCGGGGTTATGGCAGCTAGCTGCTGCCATAACAACGATATCCGCCGCCAAAGTTTGGCCGTACATCGGCGTGCGGCGGTCGGCAAATGGTTAACATAGCACCAAAATTCTCTGTTTTCATGTGTAGTGCTACCCACCGAAGGAGCTGCTTGAATATTTGGGTTCTCCAATTTGACTCCAAGAACACTTTCAGCCCCTTTGGTCCACCTGGTTGAGTAAAGTTACTTCATGCACTTATAGGGCCACAAAAGTGTGGATACTTTTAAGTAGACTGTGAATTAGTATCAGGAAATAGACACAAGACCATTTAGTGGTAAATTAACTCAATGGAATAGTATTGGTATAGTGATTATACTGTCTATACAAAAGTAACTTAGAACAGAGTTCTGTACCAGAAGACTGGAATCAACTAATGAATCAGTAAAGTCAGCAATAAACAGTGCAAATAAGCATTAACTGCAATGTGAATGCTACTACTATAACTAGTCCAGAGTGCACTCTAAGAGGAAGGCTAGGCTATGGGCCAATGTCCCGTAAGAGGTACCTCTTAGCAACAGTTAAAGTGGAAGTAAAGCCTCCTATCTTTTCCAGCCAAGGAAGCTGCCATCTTGGCCTCTGTTTAATCTTCAACTGCCATGATGCTGCACATGTGATCAGTTATGACACCAGCCATTGGATGATTTGACAGTTTGGTTGAGAGCACAACCAATGTGACAGTTGGCATTCTCGGCATGCCAGGGAATGTAAGTGTTTTTTAAAACTTTTAGACTGATGGGTTTACTTCCACTTTAAAGGTCTCTGTGTAGTAGCTGTAATGGGGCAGCATTTAGTCCTAACTCTTCAGCCAGCTAACGTTGGGGCCCTAGTGCTTCTGCTTATAAGAAAAGTTTTAGTCAAGCCGGCAGGCAGCAATTAGGCTACCAGATGGTCATATGGTTATTTCCTAAAGGGCTCAGTCTCTCTAGCAATAGATGGCACATCTGGACTCAACACTCTGGATCCTGCTCAGCCCCCCCCCCCCATTATGCAGCAGTGGTGGTGGTGCACACAGGACATCACTTCATACTCTGGGCTCCCTCATGGCAAGACTCAGCTGTGTCCTGTACATCCTAAGAAAATGCAGCTCTTTCCCCTCCTCCTGGCAATCTCCCTTTTGGCAATGCAGCTCAAGGGTCAATAGAAGTCCACAGTATGATTCCCTTCCTGTACTTTCCTAAATTTCACTGCAGAGAGCATAGAAGTCTATGGGGCGGCAGGAGGCAGCCAGTGAGATGAAATGGTATATCAGTTCAGTGATACTGTGGCAAACTGTCATAACTTGTTCATCATAGACAAGTACTTGCAGCACATGCAAATAATCTGGGTCAGCATAAACAAAGTCCAAGTCAATTTAAAGAAGACCCCAGACATCTTTTTAAAGAAGAAGAACTCTAGGCATTCAATGCAACTATTATGCACCATGCTATTAAGACCAAGGTAGTCTTTGTTGCCACTGAAGATTGAAATCAAAGAACCCCGGCCTCAACATATCTGATCACACATGTAACGCAAAATAGTACAATTGTAAAAACGACAAACAGCTGAATGCAAACAAACATTTTCAAAGTTCTGTCAACGTTTTAAAATAAATTAAAAAAGGGATATCTTGTTTCAGTGGGCATCATAAAAATATAGAAACCGATCACTATGGAACATTGCACTCTACATTATAAAGCTTTATGTTGTTGGGTACAAAAGCATCTAGGAGCAATGAGCCACTGTTCAAAGGGGAGCCCTCCATGCAGGAACAAATTTAAACATTGCTTGTGATGGAGCACTGAATAAAATAGAAACAGAAAAAACAAACAAAAAAAAACAAAAACAAAAAACAAAACAAAACAAAGACCACACACGAAAATTCCTCACAGCTTACCAGCTTTGCCCCAAGAAGGCTCAGCCAGGGCTGTGGAAATGCCAACATACAAATGTTCCTTGATCAACCATAAATAACTGAATAAGGCCAACATTGGCAGCACATACAAACCTATGTTTTTCTACCAATCAATAACACATCAGCTTTATCCATTCTGCTGTTTATGGGAGCTGCTTATTCACAAAGAAGAAATGTTGCTGTGAGCAGTAACAAGCACATTTGGAGAGGGTGTGTATTTTCTTATGTGTGGAAGTTCTTGCAGAATGCCAACACTTTCTGGGTTTGATTAGTTACAGCAAAAAGGGCTTCTAATATACCGGTATCCCCAGGGCTGACTCAATGGACATATTGCTACAGAAGCAGTAGGGAAGCGTTAAAAAAAAAAAAAAAAAATGGAGAAGGAAAAAACCCCACACCTTCCCCATGCTATAGACATTCCAATTTTTAAGATCACAGCAGTGGGTACATACACTTTAAAATGAAAAAAGAAAAAAACATTTCTTAAAAAAGCTGAAAGAAATACAACACAATCACAACAGAGAGAAAGAAAAAAGAAAGAACGAATAAAAAAAGGTTTGCAAGCAATTGTTATCCAGACAGCAACTCTGGCTTGAAGGAATAGCTGACAGCCAGTAAACCAGAAACAGACTTTCCTCCCCTGGGTCTATTGCCCAGGCTTATGCACAAAATCCAAAAGTTAGGATCCTCTAATGTTATGGGTACCTTCACACAGATTCAGATGATGGCAAAACACCACAAAGCAGCTGCCAAGTTATCCTCACATATTAAGATTATAGCCAATTGTAATGTAACCCAATTCCCTGAATAAACCACTCCACTAATAATTGCAGCTGGAGATACTATGTCTTATAAGAAAATATTAAATTCACTCAAAGTATTTGGCAACCCTGTCTTGTTTGGCAGACATTAGTCTAGACTATCCATGCCATGGTTCAGAACAAGGTTCATTAGTGGCATAAGGGCCACATCATGTTGATGTCAACTTTGTTGATTAAAGTCCCCCACCAACTGACAAAGCAATCATAGAAAGTTCCCACGGCTTAATCCCAGACAGGACTTGTAACCTGGCCTCGGCTAAACACGTTATGCATTTCATGGACAGAAATCTGTGACTAATGACCTGGTTAATCAAAGTGGTTCCAGTCCTGCAAAAGGCCAAAATTCTCATGTGTTAAGAATAGAAAAAAATAAATAAAAAGGGGAAGAAGGGAAGAAGAAATCAGATTACAATTGACCAGAAAATACCTGTTGCAACAAATAGTAGTAAACTGATCCAACAGTTGGCATTTAGTATGGATGACCTTATTAGTTTCTGAAGGATAGAACACAATTATTTTAAAGGAAATGCAGCAGCTGGGGGAAGCAAGAAAGCAAAAATGGCAACTTTAAATTTCAGGAGGTATGCTTTAACTACCCTAACCAAAAACATTTGCTGGAGTTCAATTTTAAAGCGACATAACCCTGCCGGTTCTTATCTCAAACCCCCCCCCCCCCCCAAGATGTCTGCTTTATAACTGCAGAACACAAAGTGGTTTTGGATGACCACATGTGGGATCTTGCTTGAATACCTACTTTAGAGTGTGTGCCTCAACTCCAGAACAAGGTTATGCCAAGAGCCGAAATTTAGAAACCTACAAAATAACACCCCTGTAAAAACAAGTCTGTGTATGAGGGAGAGGAAAATACAAGTAAAGAACTGTGGGCAATGCAACTTCTTAGCCGATATGTAATCTGTTTTACAGAAGATATGACAGTGATCACATGCAAAGCAATTCTTCTGATATGAAAAACAACACTAACACTGCCAGCTTGTTCTAAGTCTAACACTCTATGAAGTACTGAACAATACTGAGTGTTATTCTAAACATGTTTGTGCACACATTGTACCAGTTCATTAGAATATTAAAGTGCAGCAGATACTGGCATCCAATGGCTTCGGCTGTTGTGCAACTACAGCTCCCAGCATTCTTTGTATAGATTATTTAAACCTTGACATGAAAAACCATCTCAAGGCAACAGACTTTACTTCTACGGAAACTTGGAAGTCAAGAAAAAAAAAAACTTTTCAAACAGTAGATAGAAAAGCCAGGATTCATGTTTCAGTATTAAAATCAGTTTCACTACTGGGAGGATCGTTTTCCATTTTTCTTCTGGTTTGTGAGCCTGAAAACTATACATGGTACAAAAACTAAAGACTAAATACATGGTACAATCTGTCTACCTAAACAATCAATTATATTGTGAAGTGTGAACTCTGATACAGCCACTTATGTCATTATGTTGGAGTCACTAAAGGAATGATGTATAATCGTTGCATCAGTTCTTTGATCCACTGTTTTGGTAATATTTTGGATGTCACTATGACCAAGACTTTAAAACTACAATTTGCTCCCTGCTGGCCGTGCAAAGATATGTGGGAAAATCTAGATCAAGGTATAACCAGGTCTTCCCAAGTTAAAGATCAGCAGCCTATAAAGAATTGTGGAGAGGAATCTCCATTTAAACTCAGTCACAGCTGGGATCTTACATGGTGCTGAGGGCTCCTACCAACTCCAATGCAAAATGACCAGAAAAAAAAAAAAAAAAAAAAAAAAAAAAAAAAGGAAGAAGTCACAATATACCCATTCCCAAAAAGGTACCTCCTTTTCTGAAACAGAGCAGAGCAATGGGGGAGCAAAGGAAAGGCGTATACATGATTCTGGTGGAGCCACCAGCATGGGAAAAAAACGGGTTCACCTTAGAGTACCCTTTTCAGGTGCTTTATTATTATTACTGTTTGTCATTTTAACAAATTCTCTTGGCTACTCCCCCCCACCCCACACAGTGTTCATTAACATAGGCACTTTACTGCTTTTATTTGCCTTCTGGTGGACTTATTTTCACGCCAAATTCTCTATTTTCCCCTGGCATTATCCTAGAAGTTACATTAAGGGGTTAATTCTTTAACTGTGGGGAGTAAACACATTTTCTTTTGGCAAACCTCTATATAATTTAGGGAATAATTACTAACTTTTAAGAAGAGGAATTACAATTGCTTTGGGAAGAAATGGTTTGCAGCTTATTCTGACATTGTTCTTTCACAAATATTTAAGGAACTTAAAAATAAATTCCCACAGGAAAATGCTACAGAGTGTCCTAGTATTACAGGCTGTCCCAACTAGACACCCACATAAAGGATTAATGACTTACCCTTCCAATCAAAGAAAAAGAAGAATATTCTGTCTATGCATCTACATGACATATTGTACAGACTATTGATTAGATTTTTTTTAAAAAGCCTTTACTACAGGAGTTTAAAAAAAAAAAAATATATATATAGATATATACGTTTTGTTTTTTTTTAAATTAGGGACCATAAAAACAATAGTGGAGAGGTTTCCATCTCTAGTCTCTCAAAACACGTGTTTTAGCATGGTCCAATTTCTTCAAGTGTACTGTATTTTTGTTTTCTGGTTTGGCTTAAAGTCCATCTAAACCCAATAAGTAAAATCTTATATAAGCTTTAAGATGTTGATGTAATTTCAAAAAGTGTTTTTCAATCTTTTAAATTAAGCAGCCTTCCATGAGACTGAATGCATACCATTGCATTTTTCCTTGATAGATTTCCATTAAACATTATTGGAAATGCATCAAAAATGCATGCTTTAGAGTGCATCTTGACACGTGTCATGCATGTGTTATTACAAGTGCACTGAAACAGGTGTTAAAACACACAATTGTTGCGTTTTGAGGCATGTCCATTGATTCCAACTAACAATGCATTGGGGAGGGGGGATAGCAAACTTTAACAGCATCTCAGTCTTAAGCCTCGTACACAAGATCGGATTTTCGGCAGGGAATTGTGTGATGACAGACTGTTGGCCTAAAATCCAACCGTTAGTACGCTCCATCAGACAACTGTTGTCCAACTTTTCGCCAACAAATGTTGGATGGCAGGTTAGTAAATTTTCGGCGGACAACGGTCTGTTCTCAGATTTTCGTATTGTGTGTACACAAGTCCCTCACACAAAAGTCTATAGTACAAACACGCATGCTCGGAATCAATGCTCACCAAACACAACATTAGCAGAAGGTGCCCAAAGGGTGGCGCTCAGGAGCTAAAACTCCACGTAGTACAACACTACGTCCGCGTTTGTTCGCCGACAGTTGTGTACCGTTTGCATGCAAGACAGGTTCCTGGCACACGCCCTTTGGACAAAAGTCTGACGCTTTGTTGGCCAACAATCTGATCGTGTGTACGAGGCTTTAGTCTGTAGGGTTCAATATTGAGTTGGCCCACCCTTTGCAGCTATAACAGCTTTAACGCTTCTGGGAAGGCTATCCACAAGGTTTAGGAGTGTGTCTGAGAATGTTTGACCATTCTTCCAGAAGCGCATTTGTGAGGTCAGGCACAGATGTTGGACAAGAAGGCCTGGCTCGCAGTCTCTGCTCCAATTCATCCCAGATGTTTTATCGGGTTGAGGTCAGGCCAGTTAAGTTCTTCCATCCGAAACTCGCTCATCCATGTCTTTATGGACCTTGTTTGTGCACTGGTGCGCAGTCATGTTGGAACAGAAAGGGGCCATCCCCAAACTGTTCCCACAAAGTTGGGAGCATGAAATTGTCCAAAATGTCTTGGTATGCTGATGCCTTAAGAGTTCCCTTCACTGGAACTAAGGGGCCAAGTCCAACCCTTGAAAAATAAGCCCACACCATAATCCCCCCTCCAAATTATTTTGACCAGTGCACAAAGCAAGGTCCATGAAGACATGGATGAGCGAGTTTGGGGTGGAGGAACTTGACTGGCCTGCCTCAACCCGATAGAACACCTTTGGGATGCATTAGAGCAGAGACTGCGAGCCAGGCCTTTTTATCCACATCAGTGCCTGACCTCACAAATGCGCTTCTGGAAGAATAGTCAAACATTTTCATAGATACACAAACCTTGTTTTCAGCCTTCCCAGAAGAGTTGAAGCGGTTATAGATGCAAAGGGTGGGCCAACTCAATATTGAACCCTACGGACTAAGACTCCCTTGAAGTTCATGTACGTGTAAAGCAGGGCTCGACAAACCCCGGGCGCCAGGTCGCATTTGCGACTAGAATTAGCGACCTGGCGCCTGGGGCGGCACAGCTGGGGTATCCTGTGTCCGTTCGACACCCCCCCCCCCTCCCGCCGCGATCGCGCTGGGCCGCGCCGGTAATTGAGGCCCCGGCTTTGCGGCCTACTGCAGTCCTATGGTTCCTGGTTCCTTCTGCAATCGGGCGCCCTCTGGTGGTGGCCGTTGGTATGACAAGACATCCACCAATGCTAATGGAGCAGCTTTCCCTACCTGTTTTCACTGCCTGCTCATCTCCTTCCCTTTACTTAGAACCCCCAAACATTATATATATTTTTTATTCTAACACCCTAGAGAATAAAATGGCGGTCATTGCAATACTTTCTGTCACACCGTATTTGCGCAGCGGACTTACAAGCGCACTTTTTTGGGAAAAAATACTTTTTTAAATTAAAAAATAAGAAAACAGTAAAGTTAGCCCAATTTTTTTTATATTGTGAAAGATAATGTTACGCCGAGTAAATTGATTCCCAACATGTCACGCTTCAAAATTTCATCCGCTCGTGGAATGGCGACAAACTTTTACCCTTTAAAATCTCCATAGGTGTCGTTTAAAAAATTCTACATGTTGCATGTTTTGAGTTACAGAGGAGGTCTAGGACTAGAATTATTGCTCTCGCTCTAACGATCGTGGCGATACCTCACGTGTGGTTTGAACACCGCTTTCATATGCGGGTGCTACTCACATATGCGTTCGCTTCTGCAAGCGAGCTCGGCGGGACGGGGCGCATTTAAAAAAAATTATTATTTTTTCTTATATATTTTACTTTTTATTTTTTATTTTTACACTGTTTTTAAAAAAAAATAAAAATTGTGTCACTTTTATTCATATTACAAGGGATGGGGCACATTTAAATTTTTTTTTTTTTTCTTATTTATTTTAACTTTTATTTTTTCACTGTTCTTTTAAAAAAAAAAAAAAAGTCACTTTTATTCCTATTAGAAGGAATGTAAAAATCCCTTGTAATAGAAAAAAAGCATGACAGGTCCTCTTAAATATGACATCTGGGGTCAAAAAGACCTCAGATCTCATATTTACACTAAAATGCATTAAAAAAAAAAATTGTCATTTGAAAAAAAAAAAAAATGTCCCTTCAAGAGCTATGGGTGGAAGTGACGATTTGACGTTGCTTCCGCCCTGCAATGACTTGGAGATGGGCGGGGGGGGGCCCCATCTTCCTCTCACTCGTCTCCATGTCAGGCCAGGGACAGATCCGGATCGCCTCCGCCGTTACCGACGGCCACGGTAAGCGGTGAAGGGCACCGGAGAGCGGCGGTAGGGGGGGCCCTCTCCTGCCGCCGATAAAAGTGATCTCGCTGCTAATCTGCTGCAGAGACCACTTTTATCTGAAAGAGAACCGCCGGCTCTTGAAGAAGATACCGGGGTTATGGAGCTAGCTGCTACCATAACAACGGTATTTCTCTTCAAAGACAGGACGTATATAGTCGTCCTGCGGGAAGGAAGTGGTTAATTAAAATGAATTTATTATTTGTCATCTCCCTGCTTGGGCCCTTTCACACGCGCTGTCTGATCAGGTTCACCTGTCAGTTTTTCAGGCGGACCTGATTGGATCCTTAGCGAGAATATGGTGGTCTTGTGTACCTGCATGGCAGGAAATAAAAGCAGTCACATTAGTTCTAGTCGTCTGTGTAAATTTAAGATTGGTTAATTTTTATATTGAAAATAAAGCTTTGTCGGTCGTTTAAAAAAAAAAAAAAAAAAAAAACCTGGCTCCTAACTTTTTTAGCTGGCTCCTAGATTCCAAGCAAATTTGTCAAGCCCTGGTGTAAAGGCAGGCGTCCCAATACTTTTGGTAATATAGTGTAGGTCCTAAAAGAATGTTTGATGATTCTGCCATGAAGGACCATGGTTTAGGAAAATAAAAAAAAGAAAATAGTATTTAATAAAACTGAAGTCATTGTAAAGACTCATTGAAAATAGGTTTCAGCAAAATAAAATTACACGGATATGAATTTCATTATATGTGCTTACCTTAATTGGCAAACTAGAGTCTGAGAAGTGCAATATAATGGTTCCAGTAGAGAAGCTTTATATTGATGAACATGGCACAATACTTCCCAACAATGGGCTACTGACCAAGCTGGATTGTACTCTCAAAAACATTATGCACTTTCCACTTGTACATTTTTTGGGGTTAGCCCCCTTTGAAATATACAACTACCCTGAGCAATACATTTTTTTTTTCCCCCAAAAAAATGATCACTCACAACCTTGAAATCAAATGCTCAGTGGCAGATTTTGCAAGACTTTGGGTGGTTCCTTAATCCCTGACACTACTATATTACAGTGATGACTCTCAGAACAGTTGCATCACACAGCATATGCTAGATTACGGGACACAATTCCTCTTTACATTGCTAGTTTTCATGATTAGTCCCTTCTGCACTGTAAAAGCTGACCTAAATCTAATTGAAGCTTTGTAACCTGATAATTGGTAGTAATAATACAATGCTCCCCTGGGGATTCCAGGCATTGCTTTGTTTAGCTGAAATTTCCAGGCTCTATAAGGAGATCAATCATGCTGTGCTGATAAAAGCCTAAATTCCTAAAGACTTGGTATCACAACCAGTGTCATATCTGCAAAATTTTACAGCCCCTGTCAAAACTGCTGCCAGCCAGTCAGACCACGCACAGTGCCTACTGGGAAAAAAAGAAGGTGCTGGTCTTCAGGATGTCTGCTACAAGAAAGAACACAGCCCACAAGACAAACGACCTGAAGGATCAGTGCTGCCCCTGTGTGCGTCATTACTCATCCTCTCTACAGAGAGCCTTAAAAACTGCAAAGCAGCCAAGGAATCCTAGGATTAAAGAACAGAAAACAGCATGCATCAAAACAGACATGACCCCTTTAGTAAATTATTACCTATAGGACAGAAATATAACATTTACTATAATCTGTATTCACGTTTTGCAAGAATGTTCAGTAATTTATCAAAATTGGACATGGCATTTTGCATACCATTATTTCATATCTGTACAGGCTCCTGAAAGCATAACTAAAAGGCAAAAACTACCTCTTTAGTTTTGTATTGGAAAGGTATTAGAACATCTGTCAGTTTTTATTGCTAGGGAGACTCACCCTCTCAATTTGTCCTGTTGATCATTAGCATTGAAAGTAAAAGAAAACTCCAAATTTTGGGTTGTCCCCAGAAAAGTAATCAAGGAGAAATCTTCCAATGGGGACACTACTTCTGGTGGCCTGGGGGGTCCCCAAGTCCCTTAATTAGCAGGGATTACCTCTTACGTTTTGGCTATGGGACAAGAAGTTAAGGTTAAGTGGTTGTAAAACCCTTGCTTTAAAAAAAATAAATACATAAATAAAAGCAAAACATGCCTATACTTGCTTGCTCTGTGCAATCGTTTTGCAGAGCAGCCCGGATCCTCTTCTGGGGTACCCCGCCGGTGGTCCAGGCCCCTCTTCATCAGGTGCCTCCCCCCCCCCCATAGAAAGCCACTTTCCCTGGGGGGCACCCGCGCGGGCTCGCTCCTGAGTCCCACAGCTGCGTCCATCGACACAGACAGCGGGACTTGGCACCGCCCCCCACTCCCAATGTTACTGAATTTGATTGACAGCAGCAGGAGCCAATGGCTCCTGCTGCCATCAATCTGTCCAATGAGGAGCGAGACAGCGGCTGAAGTCACAGTGCTTATGCACATTGCTGGATCGGATTGGGCTCAGGTAAGAAAAAGGGCGAGTCTGGGGGGAGCTGCAGCACAGAAGGTTTTTCACACATAGAATGCATTAAGATGGAAAACCTTGAGGCCTTACAACCACTTTAATCTGCCCAATGGAGCATAGATGGCAAAAAACAAAACAGGGGTTATTACCCTCCCTTACTCTATCCAAAATGAGAAGAAAAAAATTTTGATTGCTGCCAGTGGCGGACTAAATAGTGGAGATCAGTGCAGTAGTGTTTATCTAGTAAAGGGGGGTCAAATCATTACAAATTAAAATCAGTGGTACAAATCGACCTTAAGAGTCACGTCACGCCCACCAGCAACTGATCGCAAAAGTGAGCACTTGCTCTTATGGCGTTGCTCACTTGTTGGTTGAAACATTACAGACCTTGTTTGCCATAAAGGAAGCAGCTATTGGGATGACACCATGCTGATTTGACCACTGACAGACCAACACAGGCAAGCATTCATTCTGCTTTCAAATGCAATTTTTTTTAGTTATTAGTGAAGTCTGGTGAGCGGAGTTAGCTTCTGGTTTCTAATGTCTTGGTTACTCAGTGAGATCTCCTACCCATTCCTGTACACTGATGTACACACACACACACACACACACACACACACACACACACACATCTTTCATGCTTCAGCACCATGTGTTGCAATCAATAGAATAGAAAAATTAAGAAGCCAACAGGAATAGTGTCATCACCATAAGTTGACTACATCAGATGTGCAGAGATGGCATCAACAACATCTCCAGAGAAACTCCCAAGTGCTGCAACTCCTCAGTGTCTCCCAAAAATCAAAGTATCAAGTTTTTGGCGAACTAACCCTTTAAGGATGATTAATGTTTCCATGACTGATTCCAAATGAAGCACAATGGAGCTCAGTCACAACAGCAGATTTCTTTATTCAAGTCACTTGCGTAAAACAGCATTTTGAATATGTGGGAGTTTTCTACTCCATCAAGAGAAACTTAGATGCTGTTTTTAATTAACAAGTGACTGTGCATAAAACGAGCTCCAACTCTTCACTGAAAGTCAATGCCAGCACTTTCTACAGCCAGTGGAGTAGGGTTAAAATCTCTGCCAGTTATTATTTTGTTCAATGTTTAGATGATTCCTCTTATCTCCTGTGTGGTCACCAGGACACAAGACAGTTAAAGTCATTCCTACAGGGTCCAGACAGCAATAAAACATCAGGAGGTCCACTATACTCAAAACTTTTACCAAGAAAAAAAAAAAAAAAAAAAAGTCATTGCTGCCTTTTTTTTCTTTTTAGAATACACAGTGAGTTGCCGGCTGTCTTGTTGAATCAGTATTTTTTGCATCTTATGAGTTATCAACTGCATATGGAATAAGATGTTCTGACATTATCCTTCCAAATGACTCAAAGAATATTGAAACCAAAGACAACCAGACAAGTGGCATATTCAAAAGGTCAGCACTGGTAGCCTTTTTATTTCTCTCTCAGTATTGTTTCCCCTTTATTAAAAAAAGGGGAGGGTTGCGTAGGATTCTATTTGAAAACAAAAAAGTGCCAAGTAGCCTAATATTGTGTATGGTTTCTAGCCATTTTTGTCTTGGCTGATTTTCTTTACGTGCAATATTTTACCATTTTTCTGCTTCATAAATGGTCATTCTCAAAAGGGGGTTTTACAAGTAGGAAGGCATATGTAGCTAAAAGAACCTTTACAAAGAGTCCAAAAGTTACACATCCTGAGTGTTTTCAGGACCTTAGTGCAGTGCTGTGTACAGTTAACAGATAACCTTATGACACCAGCTTGGGGCAAAAAAAAAAAAAAAAAAAAATGACCGAGATAAGGCGGCACCATAGATTACAGGCTATGGAGGCTGCAAGACTTAACATAATGTACTGATAAAATATATGAATATCAAAATTAAAATCAATAAAGATCTTGAAAATCTTTTCATTACATATATCCAAACAGTTGGAATCATTTGCAAACTGACAATATGGGGAATTTGATCACAGAACTGGGTATAGCTATTTTTATTTCTACTGCAAAGCAATACATATAGAGGCAGGTCACCTTTAAAAACACACAGGCACTTACTCATTCCCTCCCCAACAATCTGTTCTGCTAGAAATACTTTGTACGTCCAAGTATGGAGAAAGCATGCAACTCCTTCCTATAGGATAGCAATGGTGCTTAGTGGTTGACCACTCAGGTATCAAGCTCTGTTACATAGAGGGAGAGAGTTCTCAGCCCTGTGTGCACTCAAAGCTGCAACTTTGCACATGCGACATCTCTTCAACTCTCAGAAGTCCATTTACATGCTAGCAGAACAGTAGGAAAGGGTGGATGTGCAGTTGGAAGTACAGAAGCTAAATGAGCATGCTACTTTTCTCTTTATAGGAAAAATATATAAACTATAGGCTTTATGGTAACCAGGCCAGGTACAACCTGGCAGCCAAGCGATTGGCTAGGATGGGTTTTTGCTACTGTACGGCAATTCTTGGCACACTGTGTAAGCCCCAACTTTAG
This sequence comes from Lithobates clamitans, assembly GCA_037952925.1. Lineage (NCBI taxonomy): Eukaryota > Metazoa > Chordata > Amphibia > Anura > Ranidae > Lithobates > Lithobates clamitans. Next base: position 487,887 of record JBBGZY010000780.1, on the reverse strand, counting down.
TGACCCGTAGCTTACAAAGTTCTGTCTTTTTCTGTTCCCAGTGGCTGAACAAAAACGGGGGGGTTTGGTGGCGGCTCAGGTAAGGGGGTTTAAAAGTTTGGGTAGATAGCATATGCTTTGCTTTAAAGCAATTAAAATGACACAGCTGCCAATCTTAACATGTTGATCCTGCATAGTGAGGTAGATCTTCAACAGGTGCTCAAACACTTCAATGCACAGTGAGGCTATAAATTGTAACAACCTCAAAAGACAGACAAGCCAACATGAAAGACTGCAATAGATTAGAGAAGTATAAAGATAAAAGTGCAAGAAAAGTCATTACCCCTTTTTAGACATATACATTGAGTCACTCTACCATTAAAAAGGTACTCAGTCACTTTACTAAAAATAATGACTCACTCTAGTCGGCTTAGCCCTGAAATGTTACCAGGATGACATGGGGCAGAGTCTGATGTTGCCAACTGAAACTATATAGGGGAACATGGAAACACATTTTATTGAAGTTGTTATTTAATTAATCGCCCTGTGTTCAGCCTGCAAGAGTCTTACCTTCCTCAGTTCCAAAGATATTTCACACTGTGGCCCCCGACAGCGCTACAGTTTTTGCATTGAAACCGTTTGCCAGGTCCTTATTTCACATGCACGTCGGGGGCCCAATCCATTCCCTTTGGGGGAGCCGTACTCTATAGGATGACTGGAGACCTCCACGAGTACAGACCATACATTGAAATGAATGGAGCTGCAGTGTGTACAAGAAAAGAACTGGAGCAGGAAGAATAGTAAGTATTCTCAGGTGGGGGATGATTAATTATAGGACAATTGTACTAAAATGACAAAATGGTCCTGTCTCTCCAAAACTTGCACAAGTCCCCATTCTCTCCAGTACACCCCCATCTCCAGTGACCTCCTAACTTCCTTGGAACTCTGCCTGCATTGCACTGAAACTAAAGCAGTGTTATCAGCCCTTCTAAGTGGACTTCTGTGGACTACAGAACAACCCACATGATAAAATATAAAAAGAGATAGAAGTATATTAAGTGAGCACTGTCATCCTAGGGCAGGAGATGTTATTGGCAGGATCACCAGGTAAAAAATAGGAAACGCTTATACAACCACCTTATCTAAAGCTGGTTAAGCTGCAAAATACTAAACTTTTGTCAATATAAATACAGGCTACCATGATAGCTGGGGAAATAATTTGCACTGAGGCTATGTGAAAGGGATGCTGCCATATCAGGGGAAAGCAATACTGATTAGACAAAATTTTCCAAAAATCATAAATCACTATTTTGCCTGATTCTGACAGATGGTATTACCTATTGATACCTCATGAGATCTTCACCAATCCTGGCAGAAAATGGCCAGATTGGCCAACTCATCAATGGGTGGTACCTTGATGACCATCATTATGCTCATGACCATGATTGCCTCCTGTGGCACTGCAGAAATTTGTTCGATACAGTTGAGGTACCTCCTCAGGTTATCTGGTCTAGAGGTAGTTACAAGCACTCAGGCTGGGTTCAAAAATGTCTGGCTGCTGTTTGCAGTCCAGAACGTTTCTGTTCACGGATTTAGGTGCAAATTTTTGCCCTAATTTGTAACTAAACCAGACCCAAAAATGCACAGGACCCTTTTCAAAACTGCACCACGGCCGCCATGGACATGTGTGGACTGGCTCCATCGAAAGCCAGTCTTATTCACATGTTATGCGAATTGGACACAGTTAAAAATGCATCCAATGTGAACCCAGCATTAGGCATGTCGGCAGCCATTGATGGGCCCAGAGATCTTGCTAAAAATCATACTGGAAAGCCTTAACATGACCCTGGGATCACAAAAAAAAAAAAAAAAGAAGAAAAAAAAAAAAAAAAAGGGAAGTATCAATTCTTGGGCACAAAGTACTGCAAGCAAGAATCAAACATTAATTTACACTTCCAGTGAAAATAATTGGTAGTTAAAAAAAAATAAAAATAAAAATAATAAAAGATAGAAAGATCACACGCACCATATGATATGCATTGAGCTGTGTAAATGGATACTTTGTTGTCTTATTCTATTGCACAAACAATTAAAACACGTAGTGAACCCAAGGAATAGGAGTTGGATTTATTTCCATGTGCAGGTTAAAAGAGGTTGATAAAATGAAGTGTCCTCTTACAAATAAGTTATCTGAATGCAAGTTTATACATGAATCTCAGTGCTTGGTCCAAGTCAGTGACTTTTTGAACATTCAAAGTGATGAGGCGTACAAGATAAATAATTGTATCACTGACATCCAAGCATTAAAATAAAGCAGAGTGGTTTCAGGTTCAAGGACACATTAAGAGTAAAGAGTCAGCCCATCCAAAAGAAGTACAGTTATGGGTGAAGAATAGAGGGGGGATGGGATTCCCCATGGCCTTCTTAGATCTCTTACAGACCCCTGCAGTGAGCTACTCTGACCAAAGTTGAAATCTCTCTAGGGTTTCAATTCTCCTGCTGAATGTTGTGAAACGTAAAATCAATAAAGAATTCAACAAATGGATCCAGAACCCCCTGTCATAGCAGCAGCTGAGCAGACCTGGCAACTAAGGTGACGAGATCTGGCAACCAGAGTCCCAGGAGGGACAAATTAAGCCAACGGGTTTCATCAAGACTGCATCTACCCACAATCAAATACGCAACCATTTCCAAGGCCCAGTCATGTGCAAGGATCTTTGAAGACAGATCAGGAGACTTTTCAAGAAGTAGTGCTGACTGCTCACTTCTGTCGACATTCTCCTTACCATTTTCGCCAAGATCCTTAGTAGAAACCATGGGGATGATTTACTAAAACTGGAGAGTGCAAAAGCTGGTACAGCTGTGTATGGTAGCCAATCAGCTTCTAAGTTCAGCTTGTTCAATTAAGCTTGACAAAAAGCCCTGGTTCACACTGCCTTGACTTGTCATGAAACTTCAGAGTTCAAAGTCGCATGACAAGTCTTTCCCCATTAGCGGCAATGGTTCTAATAGGAGCGACTTGAGTCACTCAGGCTTAGAAAAAAGATCATGCACTACTTTTGGTCTGACTTCAATACAACTTGTATTGACTTCTGTTAAAGAAGTCATACACAAGCCGAGATGAAGTTATGCCAGCATGTCAGATTCAAAGTTGCAGCAGTGTGAACCGGGGTTAAACCTGGAAGCTGATTGGTTTGTTTGCAGAGCTTAACCAAAATTTTGCACTCTGCAGCCTTAGTAAATCAACCTCTATGTGACCAGTGCCAAGTCCCTTAATTAGACAAAAGGTTGGGATTGAAGGTCTTTTATAGTAACATCATAAAACAGTACTGGAAATATCCCAAATGCCAAGAAGCCAATCTAGTTGTTCTCAATGGAGTTTGCTCCCCAAATAAATCCTACCGGATTGGACAGTCTGGTTCCTGAACTCCATATTACATTTTTCCACATTTGTATGCCGTTATATTAGAAATTAGCTTCCATTAATTGACCGTAGGTTCACTTTAAAGTGCTATTAATCCCTATTTAAGATGTGGATAGTAAGACTTACATTGTGTTCCGTTTCTTCTGAAGTTTCTGCTACTCTCTCCACTTTTATCACCCAATGCCTTAATTGCTGACCCCAGTTTCCACAGTAAGGCGTGCCCTTGACTTGTAAGGTCCTACTGAGCCCCATTGGAGGCACCCTTATGTGCCCACTCATAGAATACTTGCAGCCACAGTCTGCACTGCATGCGCACAGGCAGACCAAAAGGGATCAAACCAATGTCACGATGGGTGTGCATGCACTAGGAATGATGGTACATGTAGTCCTCAGGAGACTCATTTACAATCAGAGTGCATGCGCCCAGACATTAAATTTGCTCCAGGCTGTGCCAGTAAAATTAATAAAAAGGTGACTGTTTAGTGGCACTGCTGCATGTAATCATTAACTGACCGGTGAATAATAGGCCAAGAGGATTGTATTTTTTAACTGAGGTTTCAGTACTTTAAAGGTTTTGGGTGGATTTACATCAGTTATTTGGCCATTTAAAACAAAAACCAAAAGCAACATACTAAATGTGTAAAATGTATAATGCACAGCACAATGTGACTAAACAAAGGCTGCCATTACTCTAGGCACACTGTAAAGAGTGGATATTCTGTATATCCCAGTGAAGAGTTCTGCCTGTGGATTCCTCAGGGTGCCATTCAGAGGCTGGACACAATCCTAGCTGTTGGCGTGTCCGGTTTCAGGAAACTGTGTCCTGTTAAACATTATTACTCACTTTCCTCATGTGAGCTCTGAGCTGTAAAGAAATGTACTCCAAGCCCTGAGGTCCTGATCTTACACAAAGGGGGACCCTGCTCCAGCTGATTGAGGGCACAGCACACCAGCCTGGTCACCGCCAGGTCCTGCTGGAGAGGAGAGTGATCTGTCTACATTGAAAACAGACGGGGAGGAAGTCAGGACAATACCGCTAATTAACCCTTACACTGCATGACGGTGACATGTCATCGCTGGCTCTATTCCTATCCAAATGGAAAATACACACACAGTATAGAATACCAGACATATATCATAGAAGTACTAAACACAAGCTACAAATTCATTTTAAAGAAAACAATATGGATAACCATAGAAACCTTTCAGGATTCTATTGAAAGTAAACATTTTATATAAATACAAAGAAAATATTTTTAACACAGCTGACTTTTACTACTGAGTATTTAAAGCCTCTCCTTGGGTCCCCTCTGGGAAGATTTATACTGTCCCATCAGACAGAAAAATGCTGAAAAACACAACATTTTACAGCTGTCACCAGAACAGGGGTGATGGTATGTCTATCAGGGTCACCAATTTCAGTAACTGTGTAAGAGGGATTTCCCCAAAATGGACAGAGCAATAAAATCGAAGAAGGCTCGAAAAGAAGAAGGCTCGAAAAGAAGAAGGCTCGAAAAGAAGAAGGCTCGAAAAGAAGAAGGCTCGAAAAGAAGAAGGCTCGAAAAGAAGAAGGCTCGAAAAGAAGAAGGCTCGAAAAGAAGAATTTCTAGCTTTATATAAAGTAACCCATCAGAACTATCCTTCAGATATCAATACCTTTACACACACACACTGTAGTATTACTATGGGGAACCATGAATTCCTGTACACACCTTACTTCCTGTCCAGATATCCCTTTGTCAACTGCCACACAAATGACTTATCCCAAGAATTCTTATTAAATATTTATATAAATCCTGTATATCATCTCATTTGCTCTATTTTCTAGTATGTTAAATATACCATTGAAAGCATATTAATATATCTGTATTGACAACTGCATAATAAACCAGGAGTCTTGTGAGCTGATAATCTTCTGTACTGTGTCTCTGGACTGAGATCAGCTAGCATTGTTCCCTGCCATCTCCATTAACTACAAAGCACACCCACATTATGGAGTAAAAAGGGATATGTTATATAGTTCTAACACTGAACTTTGGTGACAATACTGTTCAGTACTGATGTCACCCTATGACAGGAATGGTTAGTGGCAGGATTACCAGGTTAAAACAAAAGGAAAAAATGTATGGGGAAAAAAAAAAAAAAAAAAAAAAAGAGAAAAACTAATGCAGCCACCACATCCAAGGAAAGGTAAGCTGAGTTCAATGTGAACAAGGGCTAAAAGACATTAAAAGAAGGGGGTAGATCCCTTAAAAACTGAAAATTTAAAGCAGTATACCCACAAACAAAAATGTAATATATTGCATTTTACCAGTTTTAGATGTAGTGGCTGCATTAGTTTTCTCACCTGATAATCTGGCCAGTAACACTCTTCCTCTCTGACTAGATGGAGCGGTAACAGACACACCTTTTGATGGCAGCATTGTCAGTCTTGGAGGGGTAGTGTTAATCAAATCCATCTAAATCTGCTAGTCTAACAATTTAAAGGTGAAAGCCAGCTATCACAGCAACAGTTTTTCCATTTGGGATAAACGTTTTACATAAAATAAAAGCTGATCATTGTAAGCACCCATGTATGTGTTAAATAGTTTGTCCTATCCCTCGGTCACTTTTGCTGGACAGTTTGGTCTGTTAAAGTAAGTTGAAAAGTAACAGACTTACTAACTAGATCACCAGGGGAAAAAGACAAAAAAAAAAAAAAGAAACCAATACAGCAACCACACACAGTCTGACTGTATAATCTTCTTTATACCTACCAACAACTATGTAGTACAGAGGCCAACCTGTCTGGATACTGATTTGTTATACTAGGTAGATCTTTTTTCCATGATTGTGATAAATCTAAAGTGAGTGTATGAGGATAACATGTATGGGGACCCTAAATTTGGCCATCAATGGATCAAACTTCAGCCAGTTCAGCGGGGACCAGCTGAATGCTGATCTATGCATCCAAGGCCAATTCTGTTATAGAAAAAAAGTTGATATAATGATCGACTCCTCTCCAATGGGATTTTGGAAAACTTTCATTTAATCAGCATCTGCAGCCAATCAGTTGCAGGGCTGATTTGTGTATTCTGACAGCAGAGGAGTCCCCTCTGTCAGCATACAATAGCACAGCAGGGAGGATTCCCCCATCCACCTCTTGTGTAAGTGGGGGGTGGGGGGGACCTGGAGGCTGCAATAGTATACATTTTTGCACTTGGGTCTTTAAGGACTTTAGAAGAGAAATGTAACAATAGTGTAAATAAAAAGTATCCCATTCCCGGAGTTGTTGGTAAACAGAGATCTGTGCTGAGACAACAATGTAACAACAATAGAGGAGCTGTGTGGAGTCAGACAAGGTAATGAAGGTTGTAGTTGTAGAGAAGGCAGAGTTGGGTCATGAGCAGGTAATCTTATCCAGATGGGTGAATGGGATCCCTCTCCAGACAAAAGCAATGCCTGCCAAGCTCTAAAGTCGGGGGGGGGGGGGGGGGGGGGGGGGGGAGACGACATACACAAGTGTGAATGTATTGGGGGGGGGGGACACGACATACACCAGTGTGAATGTATATTATGGGGGGGGGGGGGGGGGGGAGACGACATACACCAGTATGAATGTATATGGGGGGGAGACGACATACACCAGTGTGAATGTATATGGGGGGGAGGACATACACCAGTGTGAATGTATATGGGGGGGGGGGGACATACACCAGTGTGAATGTATATGGGGGGGAGACATACACCAGTGTGAATGTATTGGGGGGGGAGACATACACCAGTGTGAATGTATTGGGGGGGGAGACATACACCAGTGTGAATGTATTGGGGGGGGAGACATACACCAGTGTGAATGTATTGGGGGGGGAGACATACACCAGTGTGAATGTATTGGGGGGGGAGACATACACCAGTGTGAATGTATTGGGGGGGGAGACATACACCAGTGTGAATGTATTGGGGGGGGAGACATACACCAGTGTGAATGTATTGGGGGGGGAGACATACACCAGTGTGAATGTATTGGGGGGGGAGACATACACCAGTGTGAATGTATTGGGGGGGGAGACATACACCAGTGTGAATGTATTGGGGGGGGAGACATACACCAGTGTGAATGTATTGGGGGGGGAGACATACACCAGTGTGAATGTATTGGGGGGGGAGACATACACCAGTGTGAATGTATTGGGGGAGGAGACATACACCAGTGTGAATGTATTGGGGGAGGAGACATACACCAGTGTGAATGTATTGGGGGAAGAGACATACACCAGTGTGAATGTATTGGGGGAAGAGACATACACCAGTGTGAATGTATTGGGGGAAGAGACATACACCAGTGTGAATGTATTGGGGGAAGAGACATACACCAGTGTGAATGTATTGGGGGAAGAGACATACACCAGTGTGAATGTATTGGGGGGGGGGGGGAAGGACATACACCAGTGTGAATGTATTGGGGGGGGGGGGAAGACATACACCAGTGTGAATGTATTGGGGTCTATTGTAAGATTTTGGGTGCGGGGGAGATATTCCCAAGTGTGAATGTATGGGGGGGCTCTATAGTAAGGTTTGGGGTGCGGGGGGAGATGTTCCCCAGTGTGAAGTATTGGGGGGCTCTATAATAAGGTTTGTGGTGCGGGGGGATGGAGATGTTCCCCAGTGTGAATGTATTGGGAGGTCACTTTATTGGGGGGCTCTATAGTAAGATTTGGGGTGCGGAGGGAGATGTTCCCCAGTGTGAATGTATTGGGGGGGTTCTATAGTAAAATAATAAGGGGTGGGGGGGGGGGGGATGTTCCCCGGTGTGAATGTATTGGGGGGGGTTCTATAGTGAAATAGTAAGGTTTGGGGTGCGGGGATGTTCCCCAGTGTGAATGTATTGGGGGGTTCTATAGTACAATAATAAGGTTTGGGGTGGGGGGGTGTTCCCCTGTGTGAATGTATAGGGGGGGGGTTCTATAGCAGAATAATAAGGTTTGGGGCGCGGAGGGAGATGTTCCCCAGTGTGAATGTATTGGTGGGGGGGGGGTTCTATAGTAGAATAATAAGGTTTGGGGTGCGGAGGGAGATGTTCCCCAGTGTGAATGTATTGGTGGGGGGGGGGTTCTATAGTAGAATAATAAGGTTTGGGGTGCGGGGGGAGATGTTCCCCGGTGTGAATTTATTGGGGGGGGGGGTCTATAGTAAAATAGTAAGGTTTGGGGTGGGGGGGTGTTCCTCGGTGTGAATTTATTGGGGGGGTTCTATAGTAGAATAGTAAGGTTTGGGGTGCGGGGGGGATGTGGAAGGAGAAGAAGGGGGAGCGGATATAACGGAACAGATGATGGCGGGAGGGGCTCTCCCCCATCCACACACCGGTCCCGGGGACAAGGGGCGGCGAGGATCACCCTCCTCCTCCAATACACGGCACTTACCTCTGCGGGTCCGGGAGGTAGAAGTCCACGGAGAAGCCGAACAAGCTGCCCCGGGGTCCGGAGTAGGTAGCGGGCTCATCCACCGCCAGGTTAAATCCATGGAGAAGAGGGAGGAGGGCGGCTAGGAGGACACACCGGGTATGGAGCGGGCACGGCATGGCTGGGAGGAACATGTGAGAACACCGGGAACTCTCCGCTCTCTCACTTACTTTGAAGCTCCAAAAAAAAAAAAAAGAAAAAAAAGCAACTACTCCAATGAAGAAGAAGCCCCGCCCAACCGAGATGCAGCGGGTGGCCCCGCCCCCTTCCCTCTATGGACACGCCTCTTTGTGCTGGATGTGGATTTCATTAGAGTCTCCTCGGTGTTTATCCCATAGACTCCGCTGTAATGTCATTACTGGGGACGGCTTTGTTCTGAGAGCCGATAATTGAATGATAGGTGTGACTGGAGGGGAAGGTACACAGCACAGTGTATGGGAAGATTGGGGGGTCCTGGGATGGACAGAACTGTACTGAGCTCCTCATCACACAAACACTCTGATAGGTCAGATCACAGATTATGAGGACTGGGCTGTACAGGAATTGGGGCTCATTCACTGTCATCCACCCCATTATACCCCAAACCAAGCATGTGATATACTGCAGATTACCAATCAGATGTGACGGCTGCATTCCTTTTCTTTTCTTCTATTTTCATCTGGTGATCCAGCCAGTAAGTCTGTTTTTCAAAAGAACAAGCTCTCTTCTATATCTGAGTTTGCATGGATGAGACAAATCATTTAGCACTGACATGAGTATTGACAATGACCATCTTTTTTTCATTCATGTAAAACTGTTTTCCCCAAAAAGGAAAAAAAAAACAGTTTGTTGTAACTGATTATAAAGTGTTAGGCCTCTTTCACACGAGGCATCCGTATGTCCGTTTTTCATCCTTCCGTTTTCGGATGAAAAACGGACATACATGTATCCCTATGGAGCGGCGGATGTCAGCGGTGACATGTCCGCTGACATCCGCCCCGCTCCGATCCGAAAAGTGTAACGGAGGAAAAACCTACTTTTTCCTCCGTTTTCGGATCGGATCGGATGACGACGGACACTACGGACCGTCATCATCCGATCCCCCCATAGGGGAGAGCGGCGCTCTGACAGGTCCGTCGCTGCACAGTGTGCAGCGATGCACCTGTCATCTTCCTGCTCAGCGGGGATCGGCGGAGCGATCCCCGCTGAGCAAGCGGATGTTCACGGGGCGGATCATGACTGATCTGCCCCGTGTGAAAGAGGCCTTAGGCTCCATTCACACTTGTGAAGCTTATCAAGTCCTTCCCCATGTTGTCCAATGATAACCATTCATATATGTGCAACTTAAAATTGCAGCAACTTCAAAGTAGTTCATGCACTACTTTGGTCTGACTTTCAATGCAACTTGAGGGCCATAGACTTCAATGTTAACCCTCAAAAGTTGCCGAAAAGTCGGACCTGAATTTTATACAATGCAAAAGTTGTGCAACAGTTGTCCATTATCACTGGTCAAAGCCAAAGTCGTATCCAAGTCACACCCATCCAAAGTTGTACTCCACAGTTTGCATAACTTTGGAGCCTAACCTACAGTTTGGTTTCAATGAATTAGTTTATTTAAATCTGTTAGTCTTTCTAACACTCCCCTCCAAGACTGACAATGCAGCTGCTCAAGGTTGCCCCCTGTGCTCCTTCATCCAGAGTGGAGCCCTCCAATACAGGAGGTGTGTTACTGGACAGATCACCAGGGGAAAACAGAGGAGAAAAAATAAAGAAAAGAAAATGCAGCCACTACAACCAATAAATGGTAAGCTGCAATATATTATATGTTTGGTTCTAGGTTTAACCACTTCCCGCCCGGCCCATAGCAGATGATGGCCGGGCGGTGGTTCAGTTATCCTGACTGGGCGTCATATGATGTCCAGCAGGATAACATGCCGCCGCGCGCCCGCGGGGGCGCGCATCACGGCGACCGTGTGTCAGTCTGACACACCGCTACACCGATCTTGGTAAAGACCCTCCGGCGGAGGCTCTTTACCACGTGATCAGCCATGTCCAATCACGGCTGATCACGCTGTCAATAGGAAGAGCCATTGATCGGCTCTTCCTCACTCGCGTCTGACAGAGGAGAGCCAATCTCCGGGCAGGGGGGTCTGCGCTGATTGTTTATCAGCAAAGCCCCCCTCAGATCACCACACTGGACCAAAACAATAAAAAATTACTGCGCTTCCCTATACCCCCAAGCTGCAGTTCTCATTCATAGGTAAGAATCAAATTAGTAAAGCAGTCAACAGAAGCGCGGTTCTGTTGACTGCACCACACTGGACCACCAGGGATCGCCACTAGGACCACCAGGGAAGGAGCAACATGTGGATGGCCAGGTATGTACCCCATGGCCATCCACATGTGCCCAGTGTGCCCAATCTGTGCCAATCAGTGCCCACAAATGGGCACTGATTGGCACCATTATGTTGTAGTGATGCCCAGCAATGCCACCCTTAGGGGCATCACTGCAAACAATCAGTGCCACCCATCAGTGTCCATCGGTGCCACCTGTCAGTGCCCATCTGTGCTCATCAGTGCCCACCTATCAATGCCCATCTGTGCCAACTATCAGTGCCACCCATAACTACCCATCAATGCCACCTACGAGTGCCCATCAATGCCACCTACGAGTGCCCATCAGTGCCGCCTATGAGTGCCCATCGTGCCACCTATGAGTGCCCATCAGTGCCGCATACCAGTGCCACCTATCAGTGCCCATCAGTGCCACCTATCAGTGCCCATCAGTGCTGCGTATCAGTGCCCATCATCAGTGCCCGTCAGTGCCACCTCATCACTGCCACCTCATTGGTGCCCATCAGTGCCCCTGTATCAGTGCCCGTCAGTGCAGCCATATCAGTGCCCATCATTGAAGAAGAAAACGTACTTATTTACAAAAAATTTTAACAGAAACAAAGAAAAACTTGTTTTTTTTTCAAAATTTTTGGTCTTTTTTTATTTGTTGCGCAAAAAATAAAAACCGTAGAGGTGATCAAATACCACCAAAAGAAAGCTCTATTTGTGGGAACAAAATGATAAAAAATGTGTTTGGGTACAGTGTTACATGACCGCGCAATTGTCATTCAAATTGCGACAGTGCTGAAAGCTGAAAATTGGCCTGGGCGGGAAGGTGTCTAAGTGCCCGGTATTGAAATGGTTAAAGTGTTACTAAACCAGCAACAGTAAAATCAGTCTGTTTATGCAGTAAAGCATGCTTGTTATACTCACTGTGGAACCTAAAGGGTTAATCCTCTGCATTGTGTAAACAGGCTGTTTGATCCCATGTTCTCTGATCCCCCCCTTCTTTTACTGTCCCCAATCCATCTGCTGATAGAACAGGGCCTTGGGGACACGCTGCACATGCTCAGTTTGGTGTGTACCCTGTTTCCCCGAAAATAAGACCTAGTGTGATTGTCGGTGTTGGCTGCAATATAAGCCCTACCCCCCCCAATAAGCCCTACCCTGTTTCCCTGAAAATAAGCCCTACCCTGAAAATAAGACCTACAAGGACTTTAACTATGGCTTATTTGGGGGGTGGGGCTTATATTGCAGCCATCACCGACAATCACGCTAGGTCTTATTTTCGCGGAAACAGGGTATTGCTAGAGAAGGAGGGCTTTTTGGAGGGTGCATGTGATAAGCACATGGCCAATTAGCACTGTCCAGACAGAGAGTCTTCACCCAGTCGTTTTTATGGGTTCACAGGCTTTGGCTATCTGATTGGCCAAGCCAGCGATGACATTACTCCTTCAAGGCCTGATTCACACCTATGCATTTTTAGTGCTTTTTGCATTTTGCAGATTTGCACTCCAGTCCATTTAACATGGTTTCCTATGGAATACGTTCTGTAGTGCAAATCTGCAAAATGCAAAAAGCACTAAAAATGCATATGTGTGAATCCAGCCTAAGAGTGTACGCGCCGGTGACATCACCGACTGCATGTAAAGTAAATGTCACCTAAACGGTGCACGTTTGACATTTACAGTACCTACAGTACCTATAGGTAAGCCTTATTATAATCTTAACTATAGGTAAAAATCATGCATGGAAGTTTACTCACACTTTAATATAGCTGTGTTGCTTTTGTTGCTGTGCTGATACTTGTTCTTTGCCACATTTGTGCAGAGCAGCTGAAGGGCAGATTATTGAAATGAAATCTAGAACCATGGTGGAGTATGGTGGGAGTGCCTTCATCCCAATATCTATAAAGAAATGCAACACCCTCCCAAGGAATAGCAGGGGACTATTATTGGCATCACAGACAAAAATTGGAGTTCACTTTGTCAGTGGTGCCAATAATAGTCCTCTGTTACTCCTTGAAGGGTATTGTATTTCCCTTATTGTAATGAATGGACTGCCCTATACACGAAGTGTGAAAACACATATATACACACAACACAGTACATATAGTGAATGGGAGCTTAGGAACTCCTATGAGTGACATCTCCCCACTACCAACATGGGCAGGGCCATCTTTAATATTGATTGGACCCTGGGCAAAACTTTTCATGCCCCCCCCCCCATGCAGTTTTGCTCTCCACCTGCTCTGAGACATACAATAAATAGCAGCTAGACTCAAAATCAGTTAACTGAACCAGGTTCAGTAATGGTACACTGTAACCTCTGGTTGCCAGAGGTTACAGTGTATCATTACCGCTCACTGACTGGTTGCTAGAGGTTACAGCACACATTACGGCTCACTGATTAGTTGCTAGAGGTTACAGCACATGATTTCTGCTTGTTGATTGCTTGCTAGAGATGACTGTGGATATGACCTGAGGGGGGCATGATATACATATCAATGCTGCTAGCCGCCCCTCTTTACATATGAATGCCGCCGCTATTTACATATGAATGCCGGTAATTTACATGTAAACACAGGGTCTGCAGGTGAGTCATCTTTACACAACAAAAGGGCAGAGCTTGGCAGCATTAGTAGCAGCACTTCACACTGAGATATTGGGACACAGCACAGGACTAAAACCTCAAGGGACAAGGGAAATTAAACCAGGATAGTTGGCAAGTATGAGACAGCTGCTTTGGGCCCCACAACAATGACAGGGCCCAGGGCAGCTGCCCCTTTTGCTCTGCCTTAAAAACGGCCCTGAACATGGGTTTGGTTCCTGTCCACCTTAGCATTTCCTTACTCCAGCTGACTTATCCATAATGTAAATGAATATCTAGCAGGGAAAGTAGAAGCCCCCACCATAATAAGTTATCAAGTAAATAGATTTCAGATCTATTCTATATTATCATTGTCACATACATGTGCATTTGAATGTGCCCATGAAACAGCAAAAATTTGGGCTCTTTCACATGGGCAGCCAGGGGTAATAAGCTGCCTGCTTTTATTACCAGGGGTAATAAAAGCAGGCAGCTGAGCTGAAGTTTTACCACCCACCAAAAACCTAACAACATTACATCTTGACAGGGCAGTACACAAGGCTTTGTGCTGCAGTATTTTTAACTCTTGCTGCAGAGTTTGACAAGCGGCACCATCTGTCAAACTTGCCAATTGAGAGCAATAGGGCTGCATCACAACCAAATGTAAAATTGCTGGTTAGCAATTAATAAAAAAAGGGGGAAAAAAACAAGGGCAGCAGTAGCCCCTCCTCAATGATCGCCAGCCACTGCTAAGCCACCCTCTGAAAAACGAACCACCACAAATCGCTTTTAAGAGGGTGGTAAGCAGCTCTAAATTGCCCCCTGGTCTCCTAATCTCTTCTTTATGAAAATATTACTGTTCTCAGAACATAACCACCCAGTGACAGTGTTCAGTAGAGGCACATAGTGAGTCATTGTTCTTGTAAGGAAAGTATGAATGAAGTCAGTAAAATGTCCGCATATGGAAGTAGGGACGCCCAGCCTATTCACTTATCACCCAGGCCTGAATTGATGTATGACCAAGATTACTCGCATGTTGGCCTTTAGCTCAGGATAAAAAGGAGTGCAGATGTCACAGATAGTGAGGATTTCTGGAAGTGGATACAGATAACGTTCGCCTAATCTCAGCTGTAAATAAACTGGATAAACAATTTGCTACTGACTCCCATGGTCTCATGGTGCTTATCTAGTGACTACAAAAGTGAAGACACAGTAAATCTACACTGCAATGTTATGCTTTTATACCGCAAATGATGAAAACAATTAGCATCATCTGATAAACAAGTACAAAGGTTAAAGAAGATATAAACCCGATCGCTAAAATCTCATATGGTTCCTAAAGCCAAAAGTAGAAAGCAAAACTTTATTTCATTTTGAATAGAGCATAGAAGGGTTATAACCCCTATCAGTTTTTTTTTCCATTGGCTGCCTCATTGGAGAGATTTCCCTTCACTTCTTTTCCCATAGTCAAAACAGGAAGTAAAAGAAAATCCCTCTAAAGTTAGGGAATTTATTACAGGTACTTATATAGCACCATCATTTTACATAATTGTACATTCACATCAGTCCCTGGCCTGCCCTCAAGGGGCTTACAATCTAAGGTCCCTAACTTACTTTCATACATAAACATACTAGGGCCAGTTAAGACAGGATCCAATAAGACTGCCAGTATGTTTTGGAGTGTGGGACAAAACCAGAATGCCCCAAGGAAACCCACGCAGGCACAGGGAGAAGATGCAAACTCCAGGCAGGTAATGTCATGGTTGGGATTTGAACCGACAACCCTAGTGCTGCTAGGCGAATGTGCTAACCACTTAGTCACAGTGCTGTCCATAATCCCAGTTGTCACCAGAAATAGCCCGTCCATTGGAAGAATTCCCCTCTATTCCTGTTCTGGTGACCACCCATAATGTGGGATTTCCTTTCACTTTCATCTGGGTAAGTTTTTTTTGTACTCATGGATATGGCCAAAAGTACGACAGTATTAGTCCACCCAAAACTGAAAAATACATCTGTCCTCCAAATTTAATTCACAGAGGGATGCTAATGGGCTCTGTGAGCTACTAAAGCAGGTCATAGACGGTTCAAATCTCAGTCGGTTCAGCAGGGATTCGAACCATGTATGGGCAGGCTGAATGTACCCAAGTTGATCGATCAACTTGGGTACAACCAGCCTGTTGGATTTTACATGTGATTCCTGCTAGCGGCTAATTTAGACACTAGTAGTAAACACTGTACTCTCCTGATGGAAATGGCTTCCCCCTGCCCCATCGGTAAAACACAATGGCTTGGTGGGAGGGATTCCCCCATCAACACTCACTGCAACCCCAGGATAGAAAATCGCTCCGTCTATGGCTGGTTTAGACTAGGTTCACACTATCTTCGCATGCGGCTCACAGCAGGAGTCCGGTGCATCTCCATTCACCATTTCAGGTCTGATTTCATCCTGAATTTTTGGCTGAATTCGGACCTGAAATGGAAAAGACACACAGGGCTCCTGTGCAAATTTGCACCGGAGCCACAGCGGAGATGTGTGAACCGGCTCCATAGAGAGTCAGTCAAAACCTCCTGCTATTGCAAATTGGATGAGGGGACCCTGCATCCAATTCCCAATAGTGTGAACCCAGCCTTAAGGAAATCAGACAACTACTGCCCTTCAGTTCCTAACTTAATAGTTAATGATTATTAGTGGAGCTTGTTTTAAATTTTATTTATGTAGAATGAAGGAGCAGGAGTGATGGCCAATGGCAAATACAGGTTGGGCCAGAGAGCAAAGAAACGTCACCACTGCACATCAATAGAGACGAGTGATTCTAGAGAGATTCAGCCAACCAGCATGCATTAAATAAATAAATAAAAAAGTTTTGGGTGGACTAGCTCTTTAATTAGTAGTATATTAACATTCAAGGTTTATGTGGATTAATCCTTTGGTTGATTTTTAAGATCTTGATTGCATGTTTTATACACAGTTCTCTATAAAACTATTAGTCCCTTTTACATGTATTCATTTCTATACTGCACCATTGCAGGATACAGAAGCTGCTGCCTGTATACTCGCCTGAATGGATTATATATAAATTGTCTGCATCTGGTAGGGATGATGACCTTCCATGAGACATGACTGTGACGTCATGGAACTGATTCACTAGCCAGTGAGTTATCGTGGAGTCTATGATGAATCAATCACCAAGAATATGACCTGGAAGCTGTAGTTCATGTCCATGCAGAGATCATTTGAAGAGCATGCTCTGACTCCAGGAACATTCATTTCAGTAGTAAACAAAAAAAAAACTAAATTAATTAAAGACAAAATTGTTTATTCATGCTGTCCAGTTCATACACTATACTAGATCTAAACATTTACAATTAAAGTGGTTCCAGAGGCTGAAGGTTTGTTTTTTTTTTTAACTTTATGCAGATAATGCATGAAGGTAAAAAAAAACCTTCTGTGTGTAGCTTCTCCCTCCCCAGCTCCCTTTATACTTACCTGAGGCCGATTTCGATCCAGTGACGTGCACAAGAGCAGCTGCTCTCCTGGCTCTTTTCCTCCTCATTGGCTCAGACACAGCACTGGGAGCCATTGACAGTTGTCAATCACAGCCAGTGAGGGTCTGAGACACACTCTGTGTGTCAATGGACAAACAGAACAGGGCTGAGGAGCAACGTGCATGAGTGCCCCCAGAGCAAGCGGCTTGCTCTGGGGGCACTCAGCAGGTGGAGGAGCCAGGAGCGCTGACGGGGGACCCAAGGAAAGGAGGATCTGGGCTGCTCTGTGCAAAACCACTACATAGGGCAGGAAAGTTTAACATGTTTGTTATTCAAAAAAATCCTTTAGTATCACTTTAGTATCCTTTAGTATCACTTTAAAGTATATCTAAAGTAAGGTTGCACCGATACCGTTTTTTTATCAGTGAGTACCAGTACCGATACTTTTGCGCCCATTCATTTTGTATTGACGCAAATTGCACCACAAAGTATCAGTATCGGTGCATCCCTAATCTAAAGCCAAAACTTTGTTCAGCTTTGGATAAAGTGTTGAGGGGTTAGAACCTCTGTCAGGTTTTGTGATGTCTGTGTACAGTAACTGCTGGGGATATTCACCCTCTCTGGTGACCTGCATCCCCAGTATTGAAAGTGAGGGAGAATACAAAATTAAAAGTTGTTACCAGAACAAGACACTTGTTTAAAGTATAGGTTCACCTTCGTTACAACCTCGCTGCCCATACATTGACAGAAATTTGTTCGGTTCAGCAGGGACCATTTTAAACCATGCATGGCCAGCTTAATCACTTTTATTAAAGTGGTTGTAAACCTCAGTCATGAAATCTGAGCAACGCACAGATATCTGTAGTGTTTACTTATTTCTCTCCAAAGTTCTAAGTGTCGTTTCTCTCTGGTGCTTTATTCCTCTGTTATCTCTGAGAACTTTTCCTGACACATGAGATAAATTTGTGTCGGGAAGGCAGAAGGGGTGGGGAGTGCTCAACAGACAGCTTGTCTATTCAGAACACAGTTCTTCTGCTGTGTGGAGGGGGGGCGTGTTCCTTTCCTCCAATCAGCTCTCACACACTGTAACTGCAGCCTCTCCGCCCCCTCCTCTGTGCTTCTGACAGATGAAGAAATATTTTTAACACAATCTGCCCTTTTGAAGGGGTGTAGAGGGGGTAAGACTGCAGACAAACAAGTAAAAACTATGCAGGAGGAGTTGTTTTATCTCTGTGTATAATCTGAGGTTGTTCACTTCACTGGGTATATGTGAGAGTTTACATCCACTTTAGGCTATTTTCACACTGAGGCGCTTTACAGGCGCTACAGCGCTAAAAATAGCACCTGTATAGCGCCTGTAAAGCGCCTCTCCTGTGTCTCCAGTGTGAAAGCCCGAGTGCTTTCACACTGGAGCGGTGCGCTTGCAAGGCGGTCAAAAAAGTCCTGCAAGCAGTATCTTTGCATTGCTATAGGAGCGGTGTATACACGGCTCCTAAAGCGCCCCTTCCCATTGAAAGCAATGGGGCAGCGACGCAAACCCGGCGGGAAAACGCTGCTGCGGCGCTTTGCGGGCGGTTTTAACCCCTTTTCGGTCGCTAGCGGGGGTTAAACCCACCCTGCTAGCGGCCGAATAGCGCCGCTAAAACAACGGTAAAGCAGGGCTAACTATAGCGCCGCTTTACCGCCGACACCTGCCCGCCCCAGTCTGAAAGTAGCCTAACGGTGCAATACTGCCCAGAGACCTTGTGAAAGTCCTGCTTAATCAGGCATTGGAATTTTACTATGATATCTAAATGGACTTTCAGCGTCTAGCACAGTCTTCACATTTTCCTGGATAGTAATAGCTGTTCATTGGTTGGCCTTTTGTTGCCTGAAGTTGCTGTTTAATCCTGAGAATAAACACATGGTTAAAACTCTTGCAGTTAAGTGGCATTGAACTTTAGTGCATCGGTATTATCAACAGCACACGTCGCCTACTCTGCTGCACTGCCGAGTTTATCCAAATAGCAGCATGTGCTACACAGCCCATTACACACATAATACAGGAGGGCAGCAATGGGACTGGGTTAACCCCTGCTAAGCCAGAGGCATTTCTGTGCTTTTATAGTATGTCTATTGGAAGATATCCATAAGGAGGGGGTGTGCTAGGAAAAAAAAACTCCATATGTGTATATGCTTCAAAAGAGTAAACTGTATGACATTTATTTTTTCTGTTACACTTTTTCGCCTCATGGTGAGCCAAGTATAAAAAGCAGTCACATTTACAAGTGGCCCATTGTATATGGAAATATAAATCTCCATTATTCCAAGCTCTAATTTGTTCCAGTAATGATAATACCCTTTCTAGGAGGTTTTTTCATGTTTTTTCTAGGTATTCCCAGGAAACCATGTTCTCAGGATTGGCCCTTGTAGATGCATTTTGGAGCCAGCCAGCCACCCACATCACCGCGTGGTCACCCAAAACTTTTTAAAGTTAACCTTATCTGCTAAAAGGTGCTAAATAGGCTCTCCCCAGATAGAAGACTTGAAGAGGAGTCAAATGGTACCTTTCTTATCACCATCACCTCCTCAGACACAGCAGGAGCCAGCAGTAAAGCCTGCTGAATTGGATGAAATATGAGCCATGGGTGTCCCTGCAAGCAATACCTCGGAGCCGCGGCTGCCTGAATACAATAGCCGGATGTGGAGATTTCTCCATCCACATGGTAAAACTGGCCATACACTAGTGCAATTTCATTCAAAATGTTTCTTTTTAAGAACCTTTTTGCTACACGTGACAGGAAAGAAAATTGTTTGATTTCCCCCATCAATACAGTCAGTATTGATGGGAGAATCCCTCCAATGGAGCTATTGTGTTCGGGGGCATGGGGAGCCATCCCGGCCGGGAGAACACACAGTGATTACTGCTAGCGGCTATAGCCACTGGCAATAATCGCATACGAAATCTGACATGCTGGTTGTACCCAAGTAGATCGATTGGTCAACTTGGGTACAATCAGGTTGCCCATATATGGTTTGAATCTTGGTCGGCCTCTGCTGAACCGGCCAAGATTCGAACCGTCTATTGCTGGCTTTAGTGGTATCAATTCGCTTTGAAGTTACACCCAAGCACAACCCCACCCCTACAAAAATAAATTTTGAGGCCCCCCCACCCACCATATACGCACATACGAACTTAAACGCACGCGTCGGGGCGCCTGTGCATGAAAACGTCAATTGCGATACACATGTCACATATCGCCAAGTGTGCCGGAGTGAGAGCAATAATTCTAGACCTCTGTAACACTAAACTGATGGCCTATAGGGGGCTTTTGAAGTGTCGCCTATAGAAAATATAGGGTACTGAAGTTTGTAGCCATTGCATGGGCTCACACAAATTTAAAGTAAAGTCCCACCCAAAAGTGTAATTTGTCTCCTCCCCCTTCTGGTGCTACATTTGGCACCTTTTGGGGAGGGAGCGGATACCTGTCTTTGACATTGCTTGACTCCAGGACAGGTAAGTGTCCAATTAGTAAAAGACAGCAGCTGCAGTATGTGTAGCTGCTGGCTTTTCATTTTTGCAGGGATTGGCGGACCTCCACTTTAAGGTTTGACATGTTGGGTATCTATATACTCGGTGCAACCTCATCTTTTATATTTCACCAAAAATGTGGGTAGTTTATTGTGTTTGTTTGCCCCAATATCCACTTTAGTGTGTTTTTTTACTGAAATTTTGCGTTTCCTAGACCTTTGCGGGAAGTACCAAAAAAAATTGTACGAATATTTGTACAAGTATTAGTACTGAATGGTCAGCTTTAACATGGATCAATTGATTTTCCCTCATTCAGCCTGCAGGCTGAACAAGAGAATATTGGGCTATGTATGACTACCTTAAAGCAGAAATTAACCACTAAGTGAACGCTTCCCACCGCCCCTCTTCTGCTCCGCCATCTTTAAAACTTCGGAGCATGTGTATATGCACCTCCAGTATCTAGAGACAAGCAGCACATATGTCCAAGTGTACCAGAATTTCTGCGTACAAATGGTGCCAACTTATGGCAGGATGGCAGTATGCCACCCTATGGCAGTTATGTACACAAGCACAAATCTATTGCAGTACCACTGCACATTTGCAGCTTAGAAACCCAATGCCTCCTGGGATAGCTACGTCACAGCTATCCAAGGAGGCAGCAGGGCCCGGCCTAGACTGAAAATTATATAAAAAGGTGAAAAACTATATAAAAAGGTAAAAAAAAGTAATATTTTTTTTTAGCTTTTCTGTAAGGGGGAGGATAAAATAACCTATGACGGTGTATGTGGAGTATAAGAACACTCCAATTATCCTTAATGACAGTGTTTATTTTAACATAGTTGCAACCAGCCATGGGTTTTAGCCTGATAGGTTTTACTTCCTTTTTTGTTCCCTGCAAAGTAAAAGCATAATGTGCTAGTATGCATCACATACTAGCACATTATGTGACACTTACATGCAAACGAAGCTCGCACTGTCCCCGGCTCTGCGACTGGCTCGCTAGTGACAAAACGCAACGGGGGGGGGGGGGTTTTCTGCACAGCACATGTGCCAATGACATCATCGGCGCAGTACAGGGTAAATATCTCCTAAACAGCGCACGTTTAGGAGATATTTACAGTACCTATTGGTACAACTTGAAAATGGAGGTTTACAACCTCTTTAAAGTGGTTGTAAACACTTTACTACCACTTTTACCTACAGGTAAGCCTATAATAAGGCTTACCTGTAGGTATTGTGAATATCTCCTAAAATTGCACCATTTAGGAGATATTCACTATATCCGCATGTGCCGACGTCATCAGCACATGCGCACTGAAGAAACGGTTTGATCATGACGCTTCAGTGGCTGTGCCGTGATTGGCGGCAATCATGCATGCACGGGAGTGATGTCATCACGGCTCTGGCCAATCACAGCACCGGAGCCGTAAATCCAGAGGTAACTCCGGTGGAAGATGTCCGCGCTGTACTCGGAGGGCTGATGCCGATCCAGGGCATCGTTCTGAGGTAAGCATGTCATAATGAGCTAGTATACATACTAGCTCATTATACCCTTGTCTTGCCGGGGTTTTTTTTTTTCGAGGTTTACAACCTCTGTAAAGCAGTTGTATTGTCAGCTTGGTCATTTTTACCTACAGGTAAGCCTATAATAAGGCTTACCTGTAGGTAAAATGAATATCTCCTAAACCTGTACGGTTTAGGAGATATTCACCTTGCATGCGGCCGCTGGCGTCAGTGGTGCATGCGCAGTGAAGGTCAGGCGAAGGTCCAGCGTATCGTGCCAAATCTTGTCGCAATGGAGGGCTCCCATGCACATGCGCGGAAACGACGTCATCGCGGCTCCGGCCACTCACGTCGCCGGAGCCACAAACCCAGAAGATATGCCAAGGGAACATGTCAGCTCCCTCAGCGGTGACCAGGCGGCCCTGTGGGAGCTTTGTTCTAAGGTATTTCATAATGAGCTAGTATGCTGTGCATATTAGCTCATTATACCTTTGCCTTATGCCGCGTACACACGAGCGGACATTACGGCGGACTTTGCCCGGCGGACTGGATTTCGTCGGACAATTCGATGTGTGTGGGCTCCAGCGGACTTTGTTTTCTCAAAAGTTGGACGGAATTAGATTTGAAACTTGTTTAAAATTTATCCGTTGAAATCGAGTCCGGTCGAAAAGTCCGCCGTCTGTATGCTAGTTCGATGGACAAAAAGCCACGCTAGAGCAGCTATTGGCTACTGGCTATGAACTTCCTTGTTTTAGTCCGGTCGTACGTCATCACGTACGAATTCGACGGACTTTGGTGGATTGTGTGTAGGCAAGTCCGTTCATTCACAAAGTCCGTCGGAAAGTACGTCGAAAAGTCCGCCGGGCAAAGTCTGCCGTAATGTCCGCTCGTGTGTACGCGGCATTACAGTTTGTTTTTTGTTTTTTTGAGCATATAACCACTTTAAGTTTAAAGTGTTTAGAAAATTAAAACAAACACAAAGAGCAAAGCTGAGCAAAACAAGTTAAAAATAAATAAATAATTCAATTGATAGAGAAAATCATAACACTAGAGTCACACATCCAGAAATAATGTTCAGTTAGGCAAACCTGGTTTAACCTAGGTCAAAGCAGGTCATTTCTATTTTTCTAACATGAACTTCTCCTTTTCTAAATGGAAGTATGGGGTTTGCTCTGGTGAAAACTCTTGCAGGAAAGGAATTTTTTTTTTTTTATATTGAGTAGCAAAAAAAAAAATGTAATTTTGAATGGTTGGTTTGATCAGTGTCCCAATTGGAGAGGTTTCTTTTCGCTTTCTCTTTTGACAAGCTCTGCTACATCAATGCTAAGGTTTGTCTGATTATAATATATTTTATTCAGTCTCTAATATTGGCAAAAACTCACAAGGTCATTGATGGAAAGAGACCAGGGACATCTTTACTTTCAATAATTAGAAAATCAAATGAACGTTACACTTGAAGACCAGGCCTTTTCATGCACTTTTTACATGTTACATGTAACAATCAGTAATTTTTGCTAGAAAATTTCTTAAAACCCCCAAACATTATATATATATATATATATATATATATATATATATATATTTTTTTTTTTTTTTTTTCAGAGGCCCTATAGATTCAATTGGTGGGTTTTGCAATTTTTTATGTTATACAGTATTTGCACATTATATGGTAAAATATAAAAGATGATGTTACGCCGAGTAAATAGATACCAAACATGTCATGCTTTGAAATTGTGCACACCTGTGCAACAGCGAAATACTACGTTAATTTTACTATCCATAGGCAAAGCTTGAAAAGCCTTTACAGGTTACCACTTTAGATTTACACAGGAGGTCTGGTGGTAGAATTACTGCCCATGATTTGATGTTTGCGGTGATACCTCACATCTATGGAACGATGCTGTTTGTGTGAGTGCAGGCCTGATGCATGCGTTCACCTTTGCACACAAACTTAAAAAAAATAAAAAAAAAATTGATCACTTTTATTGCTCTCACAAGGAAGGTAAACTTCCTTTGTACCAACAATAGGGATGTGACAGATACTCTGTATGGAGAGATTTGTGGTGTATAAGACCCCAGATCCCTCTGTCCTTAAAAACGTTTGATCACACCAAGATCGGTGAGATCAAATGCTTCTGATTTTTAAAAATGGCGCCGTTTACATCCAGGTAACCCGGATGTGACATGGCATCATCTCTTCTGGGTTACTATACCATAGAGCCCAACAAAGCCAGTCCGGTCTTTGTTGGGCTCTATGATCAGTCCGCGTGCCAGCTGGTCGACTGGGACTCCTGGTGGGATGGGAGATTCCAGTAAAGCCACGGAAGGCAGCAGGAGGAGGGGATGTCCCCTCCCACTTCTTATAAAAGCAATCCAGTGGCTAGTTAGCCACTAGGATTGACAAGAGAGCCAACTGCCGCAGCTGCAGGCATCATCCTGGTATAACTACTCGGGTACGTCGCTGGAGCTGAAGTGGTTATAACGAAAAATGTTTAATCAAATTCTACTAGCGTATGGCCAGCTTTAGACAAAGGCCGTCCATAGACGGTGCGAATCTCGGCTGGTTCAGCAGGATTCGTCCGGGATTCAAACCATTAATGGGCAGGCTGAATTTACCAAGTTGATTGATCAACTTGCGTACAACCAGCCTACAGGACTCGCTTGCAATTATCGCAAATGGCTGCTATAGCTGCTAGCGATAATCACTGTCTTCTCCCTGCAGGGATGGCTTCCTCTGCTTGCCCCTGGCCTGGAAAAGACAATTGCTCTGCAGGAGGGATTCCCCTGTCAACACTGCCTGTGTTAATGGGGGAATCCTGCAAATTTCTTTCTTTCTTTCCATGGTTGCAGGAAAGAAATGCGTACTGTCTTTTGCCTGCGTAAAGCCCCATACACACAGGCGGAATGTCGGGAGACAACAGGCGGTTAAAAAAAACAAACAACCGACATTCCACCCATGTGTATCTCAGTCTGAGCGACTATAGTGTGTACCCGTCTTAAGTGACAGAATGAAGCTTAGCAGCTTTTTATTCATGTAAAGAAAAAAGTAATGTATTGTTGTGTGGTAAAGCTGACTAGTGCCCTATTGATTTGTCTGAAGTGCTATCCTAATGATAGGTCTACTGTAAGTGTGACTTGGCCCTAACAATGAGCTTTCCCTTGGGGAAAACTTGTGTCAACTCCCCAAGAGAAACTGTTTGATTTGTAGTGAATATTATGTTTACTGAGTAATTGTAATGGTGAGTAGTTTATCCTTCTCACTAATTGTCAGTGACACTCATCAAAGAAGATCAATGGGTCGAAGATGAAAGACGGGATTATTTCCTTCTGATGGAAAAGATATACTCTGCTATATGGTATAGCATTATTATAAGCACATTTTAAAGCCTAAAGCTGGCCATACACTGGTAGACTTTCATATGTACTGTAAATGTTCAAAAGTTCCTCAAAACACGTTTGCTTTCAACACTCAATTGTGGAGTGATTGGACTTTCCTAAACGAAAACTGCGTCCACTGTTATGAATTTGTTTGTTCAAATATTCCATCCTGCTCCTTAAAATGTACTCATCTGTGTACAAAAAGGAATATTGATTTGACCCCACTAATTGTTCGAAAATCATTCTTAAATCGTAGAAGAAGATGGGTATTGATCAATCTGAACTAAGTCCTGTTCTAGATGTCAAGTCTGTGGGGGACAATACCAGCAATAGGTTGATTATTCCATCACTGTGATGCACATAGCCTGTGCAGGGAGAAGAGCTGTGGAGAATGGGGGCCCAGTAAGGTCAGCCATTTACGGTTCGAATCTCGGCCGGTTCAGCAGGAACTGGCCGAGATTCGAACCATTAATGGGAAGGCTGAAGGTACCAAGTTGATCTATTGATCAACTTGGGAACAACCAGCCTGCCAGATTTTCTTGCGATTAATGCTAGTGGCTGCTGTAGCCGCTAGCAATAATTACTATCTTCTCCCAGCAGGGACAGCTTCTCACGCCCACCCCATCCGCCCCCCCAGCTGGCTGCAGACAATGACTTGGCAGGAGGGATTCCCCTGCCAACACTGTCTGTTTTGATGGGGGAATCGTGCAAAGGAGGGGGCGGGTGGGGGAAGCCGTCCCCGCCAGGATCAGACAATGGCTCAGCAGGAGGAATTCCCCTGTCAACACTGTCTGTGTTGATGGGGGAATCATGCGAAGGAAAGAAATTTGCACCGTGTATGGCCAGCCTAAAGCCCCGTACACATGGGCCGAATGTTGCGGCGTGCGTTCCACCAGCCGCCTATGCAAACCCGGAAGAATCGTACACAAGAGGTAGACGTATGCGTATCACGTGGCCACCCTTACGCGTTTCGTCATCAAGACGTCATCTGAGGCGCGGCCATCTTGGTACTCCATACGTCTATTTATAGTCAATGGAGGTGCCGCGCTCGTCACTAGAGACAAACAATCCCACCCTCCTGACGAATCAGAAAGCCTAAACACCATACAAGGGTATATCCCAAGCACCATCTAGTGGGCAATTATTAGAATCACATGATTGGCACCTCCATAGATCATACATACAAAGCCTATACAAAACAAGCATTACATGATCTCTAATCCGTCAATGTGAGGAAAAACAGAGGGAGAAGTACTCCAGAAACATCAAAGCAAATATAGACATGTGTAAAAAATAAAAAATCAGCAAAAATTATAGATGGATAATAAAAAATAAAAAGTTTAAAAATGTATGAAATAAAATAAAAATAAATATATATTAAAAACTTCATACATGTACATTTGTAAATAAGAAATGTAATTAAAAATCAGCTACATTATATATAAAAAACATGTCAGGGAGAGAGCTGTAAGCTGTATAACTCCCCATAATTTAATAGCTCCAAAGGAAAAAAGGAGATAAAAGGGATGGTAGCTAATATCAAAAAGAGGGGGGGAGGGGGGAATTTCAGCCCACATATTATACCAAAAACCTGTGTGTGGGAATTACTACCTGAAACTACATAAAAATATATATATGAAATAAATCTCAGAAGTGAGAAAAAAAGAGATTAAAAATGAAGGTGTGTCTAAGATCAAGCCTGGCGCAAAGAAGTGTTAAGACTATGTGGAAAGCTTATTGGCACTAAGACCATAGGCTCATGTGTATGTCGGTCTGTCCAACAGAAGTTGATTGGAGTGTTCTGGCGGGGGGTAACACAACAGCGCAGCTGGGGAGATCGCTGAACTAACCTTGCATGGTTAGTACAGTGGCTCCGACTGGAGCTGACAGTTTTTTTTTCGTTCAACCCACGGGGTTGAATGAAAAAAAAACGAATAGTATGTACTCGGCTTAAGTCCACCTAATACAAGCTGCCTACAGGAATGCACAAGAGGATGGATACAAGACACCAATGCAGCAAGATGGTGTAAATCAGGGGTCTCAAACTAGCAGCCCTCCAGCTGTTGTGAAACTACAAGTCCCATCATGCCTCTGCCTGTGGGAGTCATGCTTGTGACTGTCAGCTTTGCAATGCCTCATGGGACTTGTAGTTTTGCAACAGCTGGAGGGCCAACAATTTGAGACCTTTGGTGTAAATGTTGCTCCAACTCTACACTAGTCTCTGCCTCTGTTGCTCCACTCCTGGCCTCTTCTGCTCACCTGGGTTGCATACCGCCAAGCATCATAGGACAAAGACCCCTGTCCTGTCTGTTCTGTGACCAGACTGTAGATAGCTCCATAAAAAAGATTATAAAGAAAAGGAATTAGGGGGGGGGGGTTCAAATGTTCTAAATTAAAGTTCAATCTATCCACCCACTGAGGACCTAATACAGGCATTTGAATGGACTAGAACTACATGATGTCATACAGTGGTCTGGAGAGGTTGAGTGGGAGAGTGAAGTTCCACCTATGGTTGAGCAGCACAGGTGTGTAGCAAGAAGGAGAAGCAGGCAGCTGATCTAGGAAGCAGTGATGGTGGCAAGTTATGAGGGTCCTGGTTAGGTGAGGGAACAGATTATTTGTAACCTTTCTCCCATACAGATCTACAGATCTCTTTGCACAGAATTTGCCACCGCAAGAAAATACAAAGTGGGTCACGGATTCCACCACACAACCATAAGCCAAATACATCTTCACTGGAGCTTTTTTAATGCAGTCTTGCAGATCTAGTGCAGATCCTGATAGATCTACAGTATAATGAAATTTGAGCAAGTTACCAGAGATAGAGAGCAGAGGGAAGACACCAGAACCCAGCATTCTTTTGAGTAGCGAGCTTGCAGATGTCAGGCAGGTTTCCTAGGTCATGACACATTGGGTATTAGATGACTTGGCTCTTTGATAACACACAAGCTGTTCCACACAGGTGGGAAGATTTGGTCTCATCACCTTGAAATTAAAAATAATAATTGCAATATCTGGTTAGCTTTTTTTTTATAAATCTTTTTATTAGTTTTTATAGTGCAATACAAAACGTACTAAGGTACGTATAAGACAAACAACAACCAAACTAACAGTCTCAGGCACAATACCCACACAGGGGTAAATAAGGCACAATGAATAATACATAGTAAAACAGGGTGGCCTTACCGACTGTATCTTACCTATAAAACAATTAAAAGTAGTAAGACCAGTGTACCACTGACCAGGTTGGCCTCATCGATTACAAAATCTACCCAAACAAAACAATAAACCCTTGTCACGCTCACAATCATCAGAGAATGTAGGTGGAGTAGCAGACAAAAGTTATTAGTTGTCTACAGCCGTGGATGGTTCTGCTAGCCATTGCAATATCTGGTTAGCTTTAATTATACCTACAACTTTTATGCAACCATTCGGAATATAAAAAGCTTTGGAAGAGCTGTAAGCTAGTAGTAAACACTAGTTACCTGGCTTGTATGCTGAATCACTGTCTTCCATACTAATGAGTTTGAACTACAAAGTTTTATGGCAGGGTTGGCACTTGGGGAGGTGGAGGGAAGTAGGCAGTTGCCCAGGACCCCACCCTTTTTAAGGGCCCCAGAAGCTTCCCTTTGCCCTCAAACCCCTCTATACATGAAGAGCTGCACTTTTACAGCAGCAGTGTTGTTTCCTCCAGAACGGCGGTTGCCAACCAGTGGTTCATGGACCACTGATAGTCCACAAGAAAATTTTGGTGGTCCCCAGGGATCTGCCGCAAATCAGCATTGTGATGGATGTATACCACCCAATGTTTTTTGTTCCAGTGTTGTTCTCAATGCACACTGACAGTCAATACTGTCAGCACGCATTGATACCCGATGCCTCCTCTGTAGTTCTGGCTCCTGTGAACTCAGAGGGAGGCGCTGGGAGTAGTGCAGAGAGTGAAAGGTGAGGAAGGAGGGGATTTCCACTGGCAGCGCTGATCACAGACTATGGGAGGGAGCATGTAGTTCAAGCACATGGCTGGATAAGGAGGTGAGATCCAATGATGAGTCTGTGTAAGACAGCAGTGTGATGCAGAGTGGTGGGGGGGCAAAGGGGGGCAGAGAGCCGTAGAATTATGTGTATAAGGCAGCAGTGTGATCCAGGGGGAGGAAGGTAGAGAGCCGAAGCATTGCGTGTATAAGGCATGTAAAATTCCTGTTAGTGGTCCGCGGGATTTGAAATAGTGAGTTTAGTGGTCCTTGAGGTCTGAAAGGTTGGTGACCACTGCTCCAGAATGACCACTCCATATCATGCAAAATACTGTGCTTCTGAATTTCTGTCAAAAACTTTTTTGGGGGAAAAATAAAGGTAAAAAGATGCATTAGAGTAGAGCATTCCCTGCCATATCCATGGTCATGCCAGAGAGCCTGCAGAAAGTCTTTGTCACAGACCTGATTTATCTATACCTGACCCTTGATGTTGGTAAATATATAGAGGATTGTACAATCAGATTGAATGTGTTAAAGGACATTGTAAGGCCTGCATCATGGACATTGTATAGTCAGGCTGAATGTGTGTGGCTAGGCTGGGTCATCTTCTCTTGTAGAATCTCTCTGCAGCATGTAGTCTATGTTCTACTTACACATATCCCCCTCAAGCTTGGCAAGTGAAGTTCTTGAAACGAGTACCATGAAATTCTTGTCATCTCTCCAGCTGCACTTCCAGCACAAGCTTCTGTTCCCTGCTCATCACACAGTGAGTGTGTCTGAAAAATCTAATAAATACCTTTCTCTTCCTATTACACTTCTTCTTTATGAGAAGTCATTAAACCACTGGCAGTGTACATGTGCGCAGACTGAACAAATCAGTCACTATTCTTCTTCATTTTTGGATGAGGCCATAGCCAATATTGCAGTATTGCCTATTTTCAGACATTCCTTGGTTCTATTATGTAATAAATGGGGACATACACTATATTACCAAGTGACGCCTGCCTTTACACGCACATGAACTTTAATGACATTCCAGTCCTAGGCCGTAGGGTTTGATATTGAGTTGGCCCAACCTTTGCAGCTATAACAGCTTCAACTCTTCTGGGAAGGCTGTCCACAAGGTTTAGGAGTGTGTCTATGGGAATGTTTGACCATTCTTCCAGAAGAGCATTTGTGAGGTCAGGCACTGATGTGGACGGGGAGGCCTGGCTCGCAGTCTGCACTCTAATTCATCCCGAAGGTATTCTTTCGGGTTGAGGTTAGGACTCTGTGCAGGCCAGTCAAGTTCCTCCAAACTTGCTCATCCATGTCTTTATGGACCTTGCAATTTGGTGGAGGGGGGATAATGGTGTGGGGGTTGTTTTTCAGGGGTTGGGTTGGCCTCTTAGTTCCAGTGAAGGGAACTCTTAAGGCATCAGCATACCAAGACATTTTGGACAATTTCATACTCCTAACTTTGTGGGAACAGTTTGGGGATGGCCCCTTCCTGTTCCAACATGACTGTGCACCAGTGTACAAAGCAAGGTCCATAAAGACATGGATAAGCAAGTTTGGGGTGAAGGAAATTGGCTGGCCTGCTCAGAGTCCTGACCTCAACCCGATAGAACCACTTTAGGATGAATTAGAGTGGAGACTGCGAGCCAGGCCTTCTCATCCACATCAGTGCCTGACCTCACAAATGCGCTTCTGGAAGAATGGTCAAACATTCCCATAGACACACTCCTAAACCTTGTGGACAGCCTTCCCAGAAGAGTTGAAGTTGTTATAGCTGCAAAGGGTGGGTCAACTCAATATCGAATCTTACGGACTAAGATTGGGATTATTAAAGTTCATGTGTGTTTAAAGGCAGACGTCCCAATACTTTTGGTAGTAACGTTTGGTGTAAGTTTCAGAACCCCCTACCCCATACACACACACACTTATTGGATCATGGCAAGCCCCCCCCCCCCCGTTGTTTTTCCTCACCTGTGCAGGATTTAGTTTGTGGCGTTACATGATCAAAAAAGCTTCTAAAAGAAACTTAAACTTGGGCATGATTACAAAGAAAGAGAAGGCATCACAAGTACCAGCTGGCACGTCCTGTGAGCTCCTCATGCCATTGTCACAGTCATTTAATGGTTTGTGTCACATTTTGTATAAAACGGGGCAATTCATTTTTAAGCTGTTTCTGTAGTGTGGACAGTTCAAGTTGTAGAAACTGAACTGGATTTTAGTTTTATAAGTTTGACAGTTAGGTCAGTTATTTGTATTGAACGTAATATTTTAATTAAAACCAGTAATAAAAGGGTGCGACCAGTTTTTTACATAAAACATTAGACATGTGTCTGTGTTTATTTATTGATGGTATTCGGGGCTGGTGCAAGGATTTTTGACACCCTAGTCGAAACCTCATTTTGGCGACCCCCCTCGGCTCCACCCCTGACTCCACCCGCTTTGTCCTGCCCATGTATACCTCACCTTTTTAAAGAAAGTGCCCATCAAATGCAGCCCACCAGTGCCCATCAATGCAGCCTCACCAGCACCCATCAAATGCAGCC
Organism: Lithobates clamitans; assembly: GCA_037952925.1. NCBI lineage: Eukaryota > Metazoa > Chordata > Amphibia > Anura > Ranidae > Lithobates > Lithobates clamitans. The sequence goes on along the minus strand of JBBGZY010000780.1, from coordinate 455,752 downwards.
TCACCAGGGCCCATCAATGCAGCCTCACCAGTGCCCATCAATGCAGCCTCAACAGCGCCCATCAAATGCAGCCTCACCAGGGCCCATCAATGCAGCCTCACCAGCGCCCATCAAATGCAGCCTCACCAGTGCCCATCAATGCAGCCTCACCAGGGCCCATCAATGCAGCCTTACCAGCACCCATCAATGAATGTTTTCTTGCTTCCATTCATTTAGGAGTTGGGACACAGACACAGTCCTCTGCCACCGCTGTGCCTTTGACACTATGTGCAAACGGAGCGGCGGCTTTCTGCTGATGCTGAGACTTAGTTACTTGCTGTAGAGAAAAGAGAGTAGGAACACCAGTGGCCGGCCGCCCTAGGCAGCAGTGCTGCCTAGTTTGCCTAGTGGTGGCACCGGCCCTGATGGTATTTACTGTATAACTGAGTTGCTGCCTACAATCCCATGGCTGGTTGACTCAGATCCCATTGTCTAAAGCTGGTAATAGACATCAAGGAACAGTTGAATGCGCAAAGCATGATCCATTCTGCTTGGTACAAGCATATCACAGTAGTTATTGGGCAAGTTTTTTTTCATAGGATAGAGCAGGAAATAGTTACAATTTTTATTGGGTTTTTATTGCTGTCTGTATCCCAATTGGGGTGATTCTGCTCACTGGGAAGGTTGCTGCATGAATTCAGAAGCGAATAGGCAAAACAATTTGTGTACAAAATCAGGGCTTTTTTCCCCTCAAAAATTAGGTGCAGGAACTCAACCATGTCCCCCCCAAAACAACCCCCTCCCCTCCCACATGCACACCCGCCAAGCGGCATCAAATTGTAGGCGTGGTCAAATTTCACTAACAGTGGGAGGGCATTAAATACCAATAACGCATTACATCCAGAGTGTAGAATTTAAGGGTGCGCTACGCAAAGAGTGCAAAGTTCAGGGGTGCTCTTCCACAGCTGTTTACATCTGCATCCCCCATTAGCATCTCACTTTTATTCCTCTTCAGCTCTATCCTCTGCACAGGAACCCCCTCCACTGACCTCATCTTCTCCCCCATTCCGTAAAAGCTCCACCATCTTCCATGTATCTTAATTTTGATGCAGTATTAAAGTGATCGTAAAGACTTCTTTTATATATAAAAAAAAATTAAAAATAACAAACATGTTATACTTACCTGCTCTGTGCAGTAAATTTACAAAGGGTAGCCTGGGTCCTCCTCTTCTCGGGTTCCTCTTTGCTGCTCCTGGCCCTTCCCTCCTGTCGCGTGCCCCTACAGCAAGCAGCTTGCTATGGGGGTACCCGACCAGAGCTGAAGCTCCGTGTGTCCATTCAGACATGGAGTTGCGGTTTGGCCTTGCCCCCTCTCTCCTAATTGGCTAACTGACTTTGATTGACAGCAGTGGGAGCCAATGACGCCGCTGCTGTGTCTCAGCCAATCAGGAGGGAGAGTCCCGGACGACCGAGGGACTCATGGACATCGCTGGATAGAGAGGGGGCTCAGGTAAGTATTAGGGGGCTGAGGAGGGCTGCTGCACACAGAAGACTTTTTATCTTAATGCATACAATGCATTAAGGTAAAAAACCTTCTGCCCTTACAACCACTTTAGGCTGAAGCACTCAGTCGGCTCTAGTACCTCCCTGTACATTGTAGGCAGCTCTGTCTCTCTCATTTGCAGGAAGATCCTCCAGTGGGGGCATCAGCATATGGACACCAGGGAAAGGAGATAACAAGAAGATGCAGCCTATAACATGACCCCTCCCACCCATGATTAGACTGGACTAGACTGCATTGCCCCCTAGTCACCTGCATCTCCCTTGTCCCTGTCCTGTACTCGGTGGGATCTACTCAAGAGATCCAATCTGTGGGAGCCACTGGGAGACAAGCTACCACTTGTAAACATAGAAGTTGGACTTCTGTGTTTACAAGTTATAGTGGTGAGAAGGGAGCAGAGAGCCTGAGCCAGAGGTGGCGGAACTGAGTTCCACCAAGTTCCAGCTGAAAAAAGCCCTATACAAAATATTAAAAAATACTTTCCTAAGCTCACATGTTATCATATTAGCAACCAGTGCAAGCATTTCCATTGTCAGCCTGATTTATAATTTCCAGCTTGTGTGTATGAGATAATGGAATTAAATAACAAAAATCGATGAGTAAATTACATTCGCAAAAATAGTAATGAGCCTACTCACTGTATACCTGGTACACCTACAGTACTGTGCAAAAGTTTTAGGCAGGCATGAGAAAATTCTGTAAATCAAGAATGCTTTCAGAAATAGAAGTGTTAATAGTTTATTTTTTTTATCAATTAAAGGGTAAGTTCACCTTTGTACACTTTTTTTCCCCCCTAAATTCCAGCTCCCCTATGCACCAATATAGCATTTATGTACTTTTTTTGCAAAAATATCAAAGCTTTCCATTAAATCTACAGTCACTTACTTTTCTTGTCCTAATCCACGTTTCCAGACGTTTCCATTAGTAATGTCTTCTTCCTGAACAGACTTTAGGTCGTGACAGAGGAAGGAGTTGACCAGCTAACCTCCTTAGCACATACCCTGCATCATCCACCCACCCATTCCCAGGTGCACTTTTTTTAATGAAATGCAATCAATCAGTGATCACCTGTCTCACTAAATACACAATATACAATCAGATTGCATAGTGTATGGCCATGTTTATATACCTAAAAATTACTAGTTGCTCTTTCAGTGCTATTAATTGTTAACAGCAAACCAAACACAGAAGCAAACACACATTTTGCCATGTAAAAAAACGAGGGGCAAATGCTTCAAAATGCACAGTAAAAAACACGCAACCCACAAAACGCCAACATGTCCCATTAACCACATGTAGTGCAGCCAATTGAAATCAACAGGCTGTCCTATGTATGTCACAGGAAAAACGAGACACAAAATGTGCGCTCCCACTATGCTAGATGTGAATGGGGCCTGAAAGTGAAAATTGGTGCACACACACAAGAACAACGAGGCTCCATTCACATCTGTGCATTTCCGAAATGCGCTGCACCAAAAATCGCACCAAGCTCCACTCTAAAAAAAAGTTCTGAAGCTTCTTTGGGGTGATTGCTGTGTGGGGCAGCCCATTCAGGTGGATGGGCTGTCCTATGTGTGATGAGTGAAAATGCTCCAAAACGCCTCTCCCCCTCACTAAAAAAACTACTGCAAAAAAAATATGTGGTAATGCGAGTTCCCGCTATGCAGAGTTGTGAACGGGGCTTGACAGCTGAGTGTTTATGTCCATTCCCTCCTATGTACTTGTATAAAGATGGCCATACACTATGCAATATGATTGTGTATTTAGTGAGAAGGGTGATCACTTATTGATTGCATTTCATTTAAAAAATGTGCACCTGGGAATGGGAGGGTTGGTGATGCAGAGTGTGTGCTAATGAGGTCAGCTGGTCAACTGCATCCTGTGTCATGACCTAAAGTCTCATCAGGAAGATGACATTACTAATGGAAATGTCTGGAAGCATGGTCAGGACAAGAAAAGTAAGTGCCTGTAGATTTATTAGAAAGCTTTGATATATTTGCAAAAAAAATACATGAATGCTATATTGGTGCATAGGGGAGCTGGAATTTAGAAAAAAAAAGTGTACAAAGGTGAACTTACCCTTTAACAAAATGGAAAGTAAATGAACACAAAAAAAATCCAAATCAAATCAATATTTGGTGTGACTACCCTATGGCTTCAAATCAACATCAATTCTTCTACACACACAGTGCTTTTTGAAGGAACTCAGCAGGTAGGTTGTTCCAAACATCTTGGAGAACTAACCACAGATCTTCTGTGAATGTAGGCTGCCTCAAAACCCTCTGTATCTTCATGTAATCCCAGACAGACTTGATGTCGAGATCAGGGCTCTGTGGGGGCCAAACCAAGTCTTGTTCCTTCTTTATGCTAAAGATAGTTCTTAACTACGTTAATACTGGACACATTTACCCCCTTCCTGCCCAGGCCAATTTTCAGCTTTCAGCGCTGTCACACTTTGACATTTGTGCAGTCATCCAACACTGTACCCATATAAAATTTCTAGCATTTTATTCACACAGATAGCGCCTTCTTGCAGTGGCATTTAATCATCACTGGATTTTTTTATTTTATGTTAAATAAATGAAAAAAGACCAAAACATTTGGAAAAACAAAAACATTTCTGTTATAACATTTTGCAAATAAATAATCTTTCTTCATAAATTGAGGCCAAAATGTATTCTGCTACATTTCTTTGGTGAAAATAACCCAAATCAGTGTATATTATTTAGTCTGTAGGAAAGTTATAGCGTCCACAAACTATGGTACTTATCTGAAAGTTGATCAATCCTGATGTACTGATGACCGTCTCATTTCTTGAGGCCTGAAAATGCCAGGACAATATCCCCCCAAATGACCCCTTTTTGGAACCTAGACAGTCCAAGGTATTTAGTAAGAGGCATGGTGAGCTTTTTGAAGTTGTAATTTTTTTCTCACAATTATTTTGAAAGTGAAAAAAATTATAACAAAAATTCGTAACACTATTTTTACATTTTTTTTTACATAGTGTAAGTACAGCATCATCATATAACTGGTGTGGTGATGATCAGGGAAACACTGACTGGTGACAGTATGTAAATGGGCTGTTATGGGCCCCTTCTCTACCATGTGATCACTGTGACCAATCACAGAGCTCATCACAATAGTACACAATAAAAGGCATGAATCAAAGCTTTTCATTGTGTACAATTGTCATGTGATCTGGTTTGATCACATAACATGGTATTGGCAGTGGGCTGGTATAGTGATCTGTCATTGGCTGTATCTGGCGGACACAGTGGGTGACAGATTGGGCAGGAGTGCAACCTGTGGGCGTGTGTGAGGCTTGACTTTCAGAGGACCTCATATGACAGCCTCCTGCCCAGCCTATTGGAAGATTATGGGGCCTATTGTAAAATGAGGGTTTTAATGAGATTAGCTGTATGTTTGGGGTTGTTGTCTTGCTTAATTAATTTGGGGCCAATCATACTTCTCCCTGTAGGTATGGCATGATGGATAAGTATCTGCCTATATTTCTCAGCACTGAGGATACCATAGATCAGGCAACGTTGAGAACCATAGACACAGTGGTCGGCCAAGGAAACTTAATGCAGAAGATGAAAAACACATTATGCTTACACAATTCACTCTTACTGAAATCAACCCATCATAAATATCTAGAATCTGCCAGAAGGGGCAGACCTATAATGCCACTTCCTGCAAGGCAGGGCTCACATGAAAGGGAAATAAGGTAACTCCTTCCTACAAAGTATTGAGATCATGAACACTTTAGTCAGGAGTATTGTACAGTATAGCATAAAAAGTACAGGTCCCAGGGGTTAGGAGCGTGAGGTAGACACTTTCTCCTGCTCCATTAACTGGTACCCAGACTCTTTCTGTCCTGTCCGTGTCCTCATTGCCAAGCCACTGGTCCCTCTATGCTGATTGGCCAGGGGGTTGCAACCCACTCAATGCATGCTCATTGCTAAGCAGCAGTTTGGCTCTCATCTGCCTAGCCATCCCTAGCACCGATGTCTATGGCCATACACCTCTTCCTCTGATTTCTGTTGGCTGTGTGCTTCCTGGAGCGTCAAGGCCTCTGGTCTTGTTTTAGCATCAGCCTCCTCGCTCCCTTATTGGATCTCTTGATGTTGCCCTGCCTTGTACCTGGTTTACTCACTGGATTCCCTGCTGAACTTGACCTTGGATTGTTTACTGGAATATGCTTTCTCACTGCCTGCCCTGACCCCAGAACTGTCTATTAGATTATGCTTTTTTGCTACATGCCCTGACAGCGGAAGTGTCTATGGATTACTCTTGTTTGCTTTCTGCTTTGACTTCTATGGAAGGTTTACCACCATCTGTTCCTGCCGTGGTGACCACTGTAGAATTCTAGATTTCCCAGCACTTTTTCCTAGTGACAGTGGTTACCAAAACAAACAGAATAGGTAAGTTTCCAAAGGAAGGTTGCACATAGCATTACAAACGTAACAAGGGTTATAATGCTCAATGCAACCTAAAGTTTGGCCTTTAAGCAAACTTAAGACCATGGGTGGCCCTCCAACTGTTGTGAAACTACAAGTCCCATCATGCCTCTGCCTTTGAAAGTCATGCTTGTAGTTGTCAACCTTGCAGTGCCTCATGGGACTTGTACGTTCGCAACAGCTGGAGGGCCACAGGTTGAGCACCCATGCTTTAGACCAGGGGTCTCCCAACTTTCTAAACAAAGGGCCAGTTACTGTCCTTCAGACTTCAGGAGGGCCACATCGTGGCCAGCGGGAGTGGAAATTTTTCTGGCACCAGTAGGAGTAAACATCACCACATTTGGTATTAAGTTAGAGGAAAAGTGCCCCATTGTTGGTATCATAAGGAGGAATAGTACTCTATTATTAGTGTCACTGGGAGAAATGGTGCTCCATTGTTGGTGTTCGATGGCAAAATTGTGTCTTGTATCAGTGTGGAGGATTAGTGCCCCAAGGGCCGGATAAAAGCAAGCAAAGGGTTGCATCTGGCCCCCTGCCGCAGTTTGGAGACCCCTGCTTTAGACTATACCTACAGAGGTTAGAGCAGTATTAATATACAGCTACCTCTTTGCTGCAGGGTATTCTTCTGGCAGTTACCAATTTAGTTTATGATATCAGGCCAGTGAATGGGTTTCTTTAAAAAATATTGTAGCTGAGAACTTCCCCAGTCCCAAGGCGCTCCCACACCACCTATCCTTTGTTAGAACCGGCTGAATGCAAAGCTGGGGCTGCTGCAAATGGAATTATGCTCACAGGGAGGCACAAAAAAAAGTTCAGGACATGTACTTCATCCACTCCTGGGCTTGTTCTCAAGGCTTTAATAATAATAATTATCTTTTAAATGATATTTTTTTTAGTGTCAGATGCTGGAAATTCTTACTTTAATTTGTCCTTTGTAATGTAACTGATTTTGAACTTTTGTCATTTCATAGTAAAATCACAGTTTTTAGTTTAATTTGTGAATATAAAGCATATACTGTATTCATACAAAACATAATTCACATATTTTATATACAAGTTTAAGGGAACACAAGGATAACATGTGACTAACAGTCTGTGGAAATACATGCATACCATACAGAACAGTGATTTACACAGATATACTGTATATGCACTCCTTTATAGATGGCAAGTACCCCATGGAGTAAGTCAGCATTGTATTTTTTATGTATATATATACTTGTACCCTTATTTGTGAAAAAATGCTTTCCACACATTTTTTGTTGTTTTTTTCAGTATTTTTTTTTATAAAGCAGTAGTTTTCAAAGCTTATCCCAAACAAGAAGAAATCAAGGGAAGTATACAGCATATATGACAGCAGCAGCAGTAGCATTTAATTACTGTAGGATTAAATGCAAGACAACACAGACTGTCTGTATTTGGGGCCGCTCACCTGTGTGGCTGTTCATGCAGCCACTGCGTCCCAGTAGACATGGGCTGCATGCAGCACCTGGAGGCTGAAGCCACTCAAACAAAGCTTTCGTTATAAACCAAAGGTGTCTGCGTCTGTCTGAATGAGGCCATAAAGTCTATGGGTCCAGTAGATGTCAGCCAAAATTACTGGGCAAAAAGTGGGTAAACCATGGACCCCACATTTTCTTAAAACTGATGATCCAGTAATTTCACTGTAAGTTTTTTTTTAGAGAATATCCAATTAGAAACAAAAAATAATTAATAAATTCTGCAATTGACTTAATCGCTGTTAGTGCATGTTTTGTGATAGTTTGTTGTGTTGCTGTGTCAGAACATAAGTCATCAGGGAGAATGGATATTTCAGAAGATTATTTTGCTTTATCTTAGGCATGCTTGCATTCTTTATGTTTTTAGATAAATTAGGCATTTTTAAAAATCTAATTAATAGACATTATTTATTATTTGTCAGTAACTTTTATTTATTACTAAAATAAGCAGCTGTACCCTGATTTAAAAATAATCCATTCCGAAAGAACTTTGTAATAAGACATGCCTGAAATACATATACCATAGGTGGAGAAACTGATATAGAATTGTGTATACTGTATTATTAGCACTACATTTCAGATGAAATGAATGATGTGGCTCTATTTGTAAAGCCAGGATAAGGACACATTCATACAGACAATTCGCAATCCCTGTGATTTCTAGTGGCTGCAATCTACTGATTCCTGAATCTGGAATGACGTGTGTGTTCAAAGAGCTATGGCTGCTCAGTCCGTACAAAACAATGACAATCTGATGGCAACCACAACTATTTGTGATAGTTTGCACAGCCAGCGATTACTTGCGGTGATTGTGGCTGAATGCCCACAAAATGCAGGTAATCATTAAGCCGGCCATACATGATGATGCTTTTTCTTTCCTGCAAACACGGTTTACAGGAAAGAAAATCAACCGATTCCCCCAACGGTGTCAGTGTTGATGGGGGAATCCATTCCCTCCTGCAGAGCCATTGTGTTTCCACTGGTGAAGGGGACAGAGGGAGCCGTCTCCTGGGAGAACTCAGTGATTCCTGCTAACAGCTATAATAGACGCTAGCAATAATCGCATGTACAATCCGACAAGCTGATTGTACCCAAGCTGATCAACTTGGGTTCATTCAGCCTGTCCATACATGGTTCGAATCGAACCATCTATGGCTGGTTTTTGCAATGTGAACAGTCACAAAAAGCTAGGGTCGCTATCCGCATGTCATTGTTTTGGGCTGAGCAACCACAGCTCTTCGCACATAACCCATTCCAGATACAGGGATCCGCAAATTCCTGCCACTGGAAAGTGCAGGCTGTGCTAATCGCTCGTGTGAAGGTAGCCTAAAGCCAGCCATAGATGTTGTGATTTTTGCTCTTTTCCCCCAACAACACAGTCAGTGTTAATGGGGGAATCCCTCCCGCAGAGCTTTTGTGTTCTCCCGGTGGAGGGTGCCCAGGGAGTCGGGAGGCCACATAGTGATTATTGCTAGCGGCTATAGCAATTGCGTGAAAAATCCTAAAGGCTGATTCTACTCAGGTTGATCAATCAACTTAAGTACAATCAGCCTGTCCATACATGGCTCAAATTTTGTACGATCCCTGCAGAACCAGCCAAGATTCGAACAGTCTATGGCTTAAGGGGCCTTATTTTAAAAAAAGTGACAGCTAAGTCAAACAAGATTTAGAAATTACAGTCACTTGGCTGAAAATAAAGATCCATATATTTGTGTTTAAGCTTTTTGAAATGAGCTTATATAAACTTCATTTAATGCTAATGTATCACCTGTGTTCCAAATGCTGTACAGCAGACCCAATCAATGTAGAAAAGACTTTTAAGCCTAGTACACACTGCTAGTTTTTTTTTTTTCGTTTTAACCTAGCAGGCTTATTAAAAAAATCTGATGTTAGTACAGCTGTCTCCTCTGCTGTTCTATTGTGTTCTGACAGGGGAACGCCCCCCCCCCCCCAGAACACTCCGGCCAGCGCTCTCAGCCATCGGCTGGGAGCGCTGACCGGGAGCTGGTCGGTAGACCTTTTTAGGCTTCTATTGGACTGGCTGCAGTACACAACTACCAAATGCCACCCAATATTCGGCTGTGTGTACAGCGCTTTAGAATCCATTTACCAGGTGCAGTGGGACTGCATTGGGCGGCTATTCCAGCACAGTCCCACCACACCTCCACTGCAAGGCAAGGCAAAATGCCTGGTCTCCAGTGTGGCCAGTTCACACCACTGTGTTGCAGTGGTGTGCGGGTGGTGTGCACTAAAAAAAGTAGTGCATGCACTACTTTTTTCCAGTGAAGTGTGGGTCACTGCACTCTGGCTGATAGAACTGTGTGACATTTCAATAAAGTTTGTTTAGAAAAAAAAGTGAACAGTGTGATGCACCAGTATTGACGCATCAATATTATGCTGGCCTGGCCAGACAGCACCACCCACCAGCCGCTGTGTTGCAATGCGGCGGCTGGTGTGAACAAGCCCTTACATTTTAAATTCAAGTTGACATTGATTACTGAGCAATTTGTGGTGGACAATCAACTGTTTTCTGTCTGAGAACTGTACATAATTTTGCAAGGGGACAGGCTCACATATAGTTTAGTTTAACAATGCAATAATGTTTTGGACTCATGTTACTGTATCGAATTAGTTTCAAAAGTAAGTGTGCATACTTACTTCACTTTAAGGCCTATTATCCAGATGGACCTTTACCCTCACTAAAATGAAATGCATTTGCCAAATGACAAACATCTTGTTTTATCCTTATGAGAAATATGCACTTTTCGTTGACCCAAGCAAAGTGATGGATAAGAATATGACCTCAGTGAGTTGAAAGATCATTCCTGTCAGTAGGGGTTAATGGATACCGCACTGCATCCATTGAAGGAGCCATCGTATAATTAACCTCTACAATTCAAAGTGACTACATTTTCTGCTTTGCAGTTTGTTGTAATCATTTTTGATTTGCTTTTTCTAGATAGTAGAGTAGACAGAACTATAACTAAAGAATTGTTTGATTCGTTTGGGTCATAACTTGTAACAAAGCAATAGAGGTCGACCGATATGGGTTTTTCTCTGGCCGATGCCAATATTTAGAAATCGCGGTGGCCGATAGCCGATATATGATGCCGATTTTTTGGGGGCCGATATATTTGGCCTATTTATTATTTTTATTTTCCCTAAAATCTAACAGTTAGACCCCTTTCACACTGGGGCGTTTTTCAGGCGCTTTTGGGCTAAAAATAGTGCCTGTAAAGTGCCTGCAAAATGGCTCCCCTGCAGTCGCAGTGTCTCAAAAATGAATGCGCACCACTGTCGAATCGCTTGTAAAGCGCTTCGGCAGCGGCGCTTCAGGGGTGCATTTAACCCCTTCCTCGGCCGCTAGCTGGGTTATAAGCGCCCCGCTAGCAGCCAAATAGCGCCGCTAAAATGACGGTAAAGCGCCGCTAAAACTAGCAGCTATTTACAGTCAACAGTGAAAACAACCTTAAGTAATAAGTGATACAGAAATTTTTTTACATTTAAACATTTATTAAACAAAACAAACCTCCAATCAGTTCACTTGTATGTATAATTTAGATAACAAAAAAAAAAAACTATATCGTAAATATTAAATACACAAAAACAGGTAATCAAAACTTTTGAACGAAAAAAATGGGCTAACTTTACTGCTTAGTTTTTTTTTAAAATTCATTAGTGTATTTTTAAAAACAAAATTGCGTTTGAAAGACCGCTGCGCAAATACCGTGTGACATAAAATATTGTAATAATATTAATACATATAATATATAATATAACAACAGCTATTTTATTCCCTAGGGTCTCTGCTAAAAAAAATATATATAATGTTTGAGGGTTCTAAGTGATTTTCTAGCAGAAAATGCAGGATTTTTACCTGTAAGCAACAAGTGTCAGAAAAGATTTAGTCTTTAAATGGTTAAACGGAGAACTCCTCCACACAGAGTTCAGCTCATTGATAAAAGAACCAAGAAGAGATACAATGTTTCTTCTTATCAGATTTGGCAGGCTGCCCAGAGGAGACCAGAAGTCTCTTCAGAGAAAACTTCAGGCAACTTGCATTGACTTCTATTACAGTAAAAAAACGCCAAATATCGGCAAAGCAACAAAGATGAAGCCCTTAGCAAAATTACAATAAAGCTCTTTGGCTTTCTTACCTCCATATTGTGAGTGATCACAAATCATTAGACTTATGTTTTACCATTACCATACACTGGATCCCCACAGGGACGTATTATATTTTACGGTTGAATTGTAACACTATTATTCTCAATACCAGGGATATTGTTGGTCCTGGTTACTCCCTTACCCAAGCTTGCTCTTTGGTGCCAAAGTGTTAGGTCTGCAACCACCTTATTGTCTTTTTTGTTGGCCATTTTCCCTTAGGTTCTCACATCCTTGCACGCTCTTCTACCTTGGTCTGTGTGACTGCATGGTAAGGAGGTGCTAGGTGTGTTACATAGTGGTGCCATATCATTTGGACATTACTGTTGGCATTCCTACTGGTAACTTTTATCCACCTAGAATCTGGAACACTATAAAAAGGGTTCCATCTTTCTCTTCTGAGAAAGGATGGTATACATGTGCACCTGAATGATGGGCATTGGGGTACAAAGGAATGACAACTGCAAATAGGGGAAGGGGGTGCTGACTGTTTGTGGAATGGGTGATGGGCATCGAGTAAGACTTCAGCATTGGCCAGGCAGGTAAAATGGGTTAATTTGAAATCTTGAAATGGAAATTTTGATAAGTCAATGTGGAACCCAGATATCAAGGATTACTTGCCACAGATTTGTGGCAGTGTTGAGTTGTAAGTCTTGTTAACTTGCTGTCCGTTTTCACTGGTAAGTTGTACACTTGCAGAGCACTTGAAGCACAAGTTCTAATTGACACTTTTCAAATTTGTAGCAAATTTGCATGGCCAGTCTCTAGTAAGAGTCTACAGCAAGAGCTCTGCAAGTCACAGTGACCCCTGTGGTGGGAAGACTATTGCACAACATAACTGAACTAGCAGCAGACTTGCAGAATTTTTGCAAAGAAAGTCTGGAGTCATGCAATGTGGACTTGCTGTAATTGTGCAACAAACTTGTGAAGCCTGGCAAGTCTACCAATAGCTTATCAAGTCATTTTCAAATTTGCAGCTCAATTGCTTGCTATCTGGGAAAGGACTGGACAAGTGACTTCAGTTAGGGTGCAGAGTGTTAGCATGAATGAGGAGGAGATTACGCTAGAATGCTGGTTAGCCTTTTAAAGAAAATCTGTAATAAGGTCAATATGCAGGCTGCTATTCCTGACCTTCTTCTGAAAATGCTTGCTGTCTGGCTGACAATAGTTTTCAATGCTTTTTGAGTTACTGGCCCAAAACAAGCAATTTGATTGAGAGTTGTGACTTTACAATGACTTTGCATTTTTTTCTGTGATTAAAGAAAGTTTTAAAGTCAGAGAGAGCAAGGCAGGCAGTCAATACCTGCCTCATATTTTTCATAGTATAGCAACTTGATAATGACCCCATATGAGGGGTGTTGTCTGTGATTGGGTCAGAAGGGTGACTGGTTGGGAATTAGATGGGTACCAAGCTGTCATATTCTTTGTTATTCTACATAGTAAAACAGTACCCAACACTACAACTTACTGTATGTAATGCTTATTATGGAAACCCAGTTGTTGTACCTGTAACTGTATACACGCTCATTATATCATGAATGATTTAATTGTTAGTGCTGCATGTTTTTTAAATCATTATATGACCAGGCAATAATGGGGTTATTTGCTGCTGGGGTCCATGGTGGATGGATAGTTTACTATGGTTACAGTTATGCCCTTACCAAGCAATATATATTACATGCCCATAAGCAAAAGATTCATTTTCAAGCTCATGACATGTAAAAATAATAGACTATGTATAAAATGTTAGTTAGTACTAATTCATTTAACCAAATGTACCTTCTTCACCTTCCTGAATAGAAAGCAGATGGAGCATGAATATACTCCAAATTGCTGCAGGCACTGAGCCTGTCAACCCCAGCTGTCCAGTGTGCCGGATATACCACTGTTGTGTAAATAGTATACAGGTAAGGGAGATCTCATTTGGAAACCTGTAATCCAATAAACAGGGAATAATTACCCAGTCAGAGTGAGATATATAGCTCTATATTGTTTTCTACTTACACTTTATTTAAAATAAAAAAAAGGAATAATTTCATAAAATGTATTTTTGTAATGTATTCATTTTCTGTATTTTACTATGTTATTTCCTGTATTTGGGTCATTTTATATATTTTATCTTTTTCTATTGCATTTCATTGTATTACTGGGCATGCAGTGGAGTCAGCCCACATTACTGTTTTTGTGGCGTGTTACAGTGTTAAAAAACAGATTATACAAAAATAAAATTATGAACATTTTTTCCAACCCAATTGATACATTTTTTGTTAATATTGTTACATTGTTAAATGAATGCCTCCATCCAGGGGCATTCACTCACGAGTGATTGCTGCATGAGCGATTACATGCAAAGAGCTGCAATTAGCTGATGGAGCCGGCAGCCTCCCATTGCTTTTAAAATGGGCTGCCTCCCACAGCTAATCACTGGGAACCCCCACTGGGGTTCTTGCAAGTAATTGGTGTCTTGCACATTCGCAGTTGTAAATTCTCATCCAGCGCTGTAAACTTTTCTCTACCTTTAACTCTCGACTTCATCCTCCACAGCCTCCACCCACTGACTCACTCACTGCCCAGGAGATTGCTAATCACTTCAAAAACAAGATTGATACAATCCATGATGAAATCTCCACTCTACAGGTATCTCCCCCAGTTAAGACCCCATATCAACAGGTAGAATTGACACTCCCCTTATTCAAATCTGCTACTACAGACGAAGTTGCCAAACTCCTTTCTAACGCCCCCCTAACCACCTGGCCCCCTGGACCCTATTCCCTCTCAAACACTACGGTCGCCCTCTGACTCTATCCTACACTCTCTAACCCACATCTTCAATCTCTCGCTCACCTCTGGCATTTTCCCCAATGCTCTAAAACATGCACTGGGCACCCCCATACTTAAAAAGCCATCCTTGGACCCTACCAATCTTAACAACCTACGCCCTATCTCCTTGCTCCTCTTTTCCTCTAAACTCCTTGAACGCCTGGTTTACAACCAACTGAGTGACCACCTCATTAAGAATAACCTTCTTGATCCCCTTCAATCTGGATTTTGCCCTCAACACGCCACAGAAACTGCTCTTTTAAAACTCACAAATGACCTACTAACTGCAAAAACCAACGGACACTATTCTGTACTCCTACTTCTGGACCTTTCAGCTGCCTTTGATACGGTTGGCCACCCCCTTCTCCTCAAAAAACTTTACTCCCTCGGTCTCCTTGACTGTGCTCTTTAGTGGCTCTCATCCTACCTATCCCAACGAACCTTCAGTGTCACTTACAATTCTACTTCCTCCACTAATCTTCCCTTCTCCATTGGGGTCCCCCAAGGTTCTGTTCTTGGACCTCTTTTATTTTCAATCTACACCTCTTCCGTGGGTCAGCTGATCTCACGGCTTACAATATCATTTCTTCGCTGACGACACACAAATCTATCTCTCCACCCCTCAACTCACTCCATCAGTCTCCTCACGCATCACTAACTTACTAACAGACATATCTGTATGGATGTCACACCACTTCCTCAAACTCAACTTGTTTAAAACTGAGCTTATAATATTTCCTCCCCCATGTGCCTCTTCCCCTGACTTCTCTGTCAAGAGCAATGGCACAACCATCCACCCGTCCCCACATGTCAGGGTACTAGGTGTTATCCTGGACTCTGAACTCTCCTTTCGGCCCCACATCCAATCACTTTCCAAAGCTTGCCGCCTCAACATCTCCAAACTACGTCCCTTTCTAACCAAGGAAACCACAAAGCTCCTGATTCACTCCCTAGTTATCTCTCGCCTTGACTACTGCATCTCCCTCCTCATTGGCTTACTTTTAAATAGACTATCCCCCCTTCAGTCCATCATGAATGCTGCTGCCAGACTCATCCACCTTACAAACCGCACAGTATCTGCTACCCCTCTCTGCCAATCCCTCCATTGGCTGCCACTTGCCCAACGAATTACCGTATTTATCGGCGTATAACACGCACCGGCGTATAACACGCACCCCAAGTTTAGGAGGGAATTTTAAGGAAAAAAACTTTTAGGAGGGAAGTTTAAGGAAAAAAAACTTACATTTAAATGCCCATCAATGCAGCCTCATCAGTGTTCATCTGCAGCCTTGTCAGTGTCCATCTGTAGCCTTGTCAGTGCAGCTTTGCCCCAGTGCAGCCTTGTCAGTGCAGCTTTGCCCCAGTGCAGCCTTGTCAGTGCAGCTTTGCCCCAGTGCAGCCTTGTCCCCAGTGCAGCTTTGCCCCAGTTCAGCTTTGCCCCAGTGCAGCCTTGTCCCCAGTGGTCCGTGCAGCCTTGTCGCCGCCGACATACAAACGTTTAGTTTGTATTTTTAAACATGGCGCGGCGGAGTTCGGAGGGACTCAGGGGCGCTTGTTCAGCTGAACGAGCGCCGCCGAGGACACAGTGACTGGGCGGAGCCGAGATACACATAGCCGAGGGTTCTCGGCTATTCTCGGCGCCGTTCACAGTCACGCCCAGTCCCTATGATGGACCTCGGCTATGTGTATCTCGGCTCCGCCCAGTCACTGTGTCCTCGGCGGCGCTCGTTCAGCTGAATGCCCTTCTTTCTTCCCTTGCTTCACTGCGCCCAGGGCAGTTTCCTGCCCATCCTTTGTCCTGGCCTTGCTGTGAGAGGACAGCTATCCTCCCAAATTTAGAGAAGCTTTAACTTGCTGTGATGATTATATCATTAACTTGAAATACTGTAACTGACAAACTAAAAGGGTAAAAAAATTTCTGAGTCATCTAATCATTAGGTCCAAATGTTATCACATTTTTCAAGGCATCTTTAAAGTAGATGTAAACCAAAACTGGATGACATTTAGTTTGCTAAAGCACTGTGGGGGAGATTTACTAAAACTCGAGCTTACAAATTCTAGTGCAGCTTTGCAAAGAAACCAATCAGCTTCCAGATTTTATTGTCAAAGTATAATTGAACAAGCTGAAGTTAGAAGCTGATTGGCTACCATGCACATCTGCACCAAATTCTGAGTGCTTCAGTTTTAGTGCATCTCCCCCTGTGTATCATAAACAACAGCCATTTTTTTTCTTATAAAGTATTTTTTTCATCTTTTTGTTTGCATGGTGCTGCTAATCTCCTCCAGTCATTTTCTGTGTAGTATTACTGCACAAATTCTCTAGGGCAATGGTATAAAACTTGGAATTGGATGCCTACAGTGCCATGCTGTATCTTGCTTTGTGTATTAAACAACATTGTAAATCTGGACATAAATCAATAAGATGTTTGCAGATGAGGAGATGGCATGGGCATGTGACCTTGGGTCACCTTTTTGAATCAGAGCCTAGAAGAGTTGGCTATGTCTCCCTCTTTTTATGTCTTCTCACATTATTGCCGACACAGGGTCATATGTATCATGTTACCGAGTATACCGAAGGAGCATATCCAATTTTGGTTATTGCTAATAGCAGGGTTCCAGAGCATTATTCCCTTTGACACACCATACCTGTAAAGAAAAGGGATAAAACTGTTTAAGTTAGCGACAAAAAGCCTTTATTGAAATTAAATCTACTAAATAAAACAAAACTAGCCCCTGACTCACTGCCAGGTGCCACATATTTAATTAATCCATTTCAAGATTTACATACCTTTCTTTGCAAACTTTAAAAATGAAAGCAAAATAAGCCCCCCGACCTGTCAAATTCAACTCACATGACTGACATTTTGTTTTTGTTGGAAGTAAAGGAAACTGTATGAAGAAAGTTACTCAATTACACTAGGGAATATGCAAACCTGAGGCACAAAAGGTGGACTGCCCTCACTACCAAAGGACCTGATCTCCTGGTTATCCCATCTGGGGATTACAGGGTTTCTTTAAAATTATAAGATTCTGACACTGAAAATGTAAAGAATGAATCATTAAAGTATTAATTTATATATATAAAAAAAACAGCTTTGCTTATCAGAACACTGAAAGTGAATCAGATGGTTATAATGGATTCAGATCCTCCCATTAGGAATCAGTTTGGTATGGACATGATGAAACAAACACTTTTTTCTTTAGAACAGAAAAAGGTAGAAATCTGCAACAACGATTGTTATTAACCTTGCCATGTACATAGATCACCTGGAGGGGATTTTTATTTTTCAACAAAAGTGGAGTTACACTTTAAAGTACCTAAGGACAAGTGACAAGAACCAGCAGATCCGACCATTTATCCCAGAGACTGTCCATCATTTTTTTTGCATATCTGCCAAATGATCATGCTACTGATGATAGTCAGTCAGAAGGTGCATGTACATCCAATTATCATTACGGGTATATGAGCAGCCTTTAGGCTTTAGATAGGCAGATGATTCCCTTAAAGTGGTTGTAAACCCCATTCATGAAATTTGACCTAAACACTTATATCTGCAGTGTTTACCTATCTCTCTCTAAAGCTCTGTTTGCAAAGTGCTGTTTCACTTTGGTGACTTCTGACAAGCTCTCAGACACATGAGATAACAGCAGCTGAAAATGTGTGTTGGAGAGGGAGCTTAGCAGGGAGCCTGTCTATTCAGATTACAGCTCTGCAGGTTTCTTGGTTCCTCTCCCTATGTGGAGGGGGGGTGCCTTTCTTTCAATCAGCTCTCGCACAGTGTAAGCCCAGACTCCCCACCCACTGCTGAAACAGAAAGAAAGCTTTCTGACATGATCTGCACTTTCCAAAGAGTGTAGAAAGGGAAAGACAGTTACTTTAAAGTAACATGCTAGAAGACATTTTCCATCTTTGAAAATTCTGGGACATGCCACACTCAACTTGTGTCTAAGGCTGGATTCACACCTATGCATTTTTACTGCTTTTTGCATTTTGCAGATTTGCACTACAGAACGTCTTCCATAGGAAACCATGTTAAATGGACTGTAGTGCAAATCTGCAAAATGCAAAAAGCACTAAAAATGCATAGGTGTGAATCCAGCCCAAGGCTGGATTCACACCTATGCATTTTTAGTGCTGTTTGCATTTTGCAGATTTGCACTACAGTCCATTTAAAATGGTTTCCTATGGAAGACGTTCTGTAGTGCAAATCTGCAAAATGCAAACAGCACTAAAAATGCATAGGTGTGAATGCAGCCTTACAGTTGTAAGAAGTCCTTGTTATGGCTCCTTAAGGCTCCATTCACACTAGCGCGTTTTTTGATGCATTTTGCATTTTGCAGAAATGCACAGGAATTTTTTAACATGGGTTCCTATGGAACATGTTCACATCAATGCCTTTTTGTTTCTCTGCATTTTTGGAAAGGGTCAGGGACTTTTTTTCATGCAAAATGCAGCGTTTTGCATGTAATAGAATTCAATGGACAAGCATCAAAACCGCAAGTGCAGCGTTTTTGCAGCGTTTTTGATGCGTTTTTGGTGCGTTTTTGCCGTTTTTTTTTTTTTTTTAAGCCTGTAAAAAAAAACTGTAAAAAAAAAAAACGCAAAAACGCCGCAAAAACGCTGCTCAAAAACGTGGCAAGCATGAAAAAAAAACCTCCAAAAACGCTCAAAAGCAACATGCATAGGTGTGAATCGAGCCTAAAGAAACCTAAATGGCCCAGTTCTCACCTAAATGTTGCATAGTCCAGTAAATCAGGGTAGGATTAAGCTGTTTATGGCCATCCTTACATTATCAATGTTTGCAATAAATGTTACTGTATATGTCACTAGTAGCATTTGAGTGACAATACAGTAGTGAACATTTCCAAGCAATGAAAGGTCTTCTGCCTCTTCACGTTAGAAGAGGGGCTTTTTTTGTATAAAGGGAAGTCCCTGCTACTTTTCATCTAGTTGTTCCCTTTCCAAATAGAAAAGTAATGCTTTCACTTCATATACCTAGAAAAAAACCCCACCAAAATATTCAGAATAAAATGTCACAGGAAGCTCTGTTGCAAAAGTTAATATGAGCAAGTCAGGATCTGCCCGACTGTGGACAGGAGCACTTCCTTTTTTTTCCCCCAAGAATTGCATATTATATTTTCAATTCAATTTGTTGGCTAACACACAGGACCTCTAAGGACCTGACCTATTCAGTCCCAGGACAAGGTCATACAGGGTCCAAGGCAAAGATGAAAAACTTTGCCCCTCCTCCTTTGGGTTCATTATACTTGAGTCAGTGTCCTTTCAAGACACCAACATTTTCAAAATAATTCAAATTTAAGTTATGTGAACTTGGCACTGATAAGTACGAGACCACACACACACAGTTCACTATTTCTTCAGTCTCACCCTTGGTCTCTCCTCTGCTCTTCTTCTTTTCCTGTAGCTGCACAGGCCCAGTTTCCTCTCATTGCTTACTCCCACCACTGTCGCCTGCTGACACCCAGCTCTCCACTTTTTCCTGCCTGCCCCAAACTCCCTTTTTGGCTCGCTGAGCACCACCATCATAAGGGAGAGCTGCAAAGACAGCACGTGTGCATGAGGCCAGCCCACCTTAATGGTGTGACAAGCAGTGCGGAGGATGAGGAAGTAGCCAGTTGAGGGGAAGGGTACACGTGGAATTCAGAAGTATGCAGAAGGCAGAACAAGGCATATTAATAAGGTACAATATAATAGTATAGTATAATATTCGAACCTCTACAATATATATGTGCAATGCACACATATAATGAGCAATCCATTTATGGCAATAGTTGATTTGGGATTACTAATTCTCAATGCTCAAAAAAAACTGCAAAAAGTCTTTGTTTTAAAGCTGAAGCTCTGCATGTCTAGTTACACACAGAGCTGCGGCTCGGCCCCGCCCCCTCTTTCCCCTGATTAGCTTTAGCTCCGCACACACGGGCAGAATGTTGGGAGACATCGGCCGGTTCAATAAAAACTGGCCTACATTCGGCCTGTGTGTATGTCGGCCTGTCCGTCAGCAGCTGGCCTTTTGGCCGGCCTCTGTCGGAAGAGCATGCTGGAAAACCAGTAGCCAACCGACTTCAATGGCAGAGAGCGCTGATTAGAGTGTTCACAGTGGAGGGCCACCCCCCTGTCAGAATACAACAGCTCAGTGGGGGGAGATCATTGTACTAACTTTTGATGGTTAGTACAGCAGCTCTGACCGAAGCTGTCAGTTGTTTTTCTGTTTAAAATGCTGGCATAGTGTGTACCAGGCATTAGTGGCTGTGATTGACAGCAGCAGGAGTCAATGATTCCTACTGCTGTCTCAGCCAATGAGAAGGAAGAGTCCCCGGAGAGCCAAGGCACTTGTGCACATTGCTGGATCGAGAGGGGGCTGCTGCACAGAGAAGGTTTTTTACCTTCATGCATAGAATGCATGAAGGTGAAAAACCTTGAGCCTTTAGAACCACTTTAAGTTTTCAGACCCTTTACTCAGTACTTTGTTGAAGCACCGTTGGCTTTTGGGTATGACGTGAAAAGCTTTGCACACCTGGATTGGGGGATTTTCTGCCATTCTTCTTTGCAAATCCTCTCAAGCTCAGTCAGGTTGGATGGGGAATATCGGTGGACTGAGATGCTCTCTCCAGAGATGTTCATAAGTGTTCAAGTCAGGGCTCTGGCTAGGCCACTCTAGGACATTCACAGAATTGTGCTTTATCCACTCCTGTGTTGTCTTGGCTGTGTGTTTGGCATCAATGTCATGTTGAAAGGTGAACCTTCAGCCCAGTCTGAGGTCCTGAGTGCTGTGGAACAGGTTTTCCAGAACTCCATAATAATGTTTAGAATTTATTTTTCTAGTGATCTCCTGGTTTTTTTTTCTAATGATCTCCATAATATTATTAGGCGTTTTTTGTGTCAAGTTACCACAACACCATTATAATCCTGTATTTTATAACCTCAAGGAGGTTGGTTGGTGTTGGTGTCCCTTGTTAATTTGACATTGTATTTTTGAAATGTACCTGTCTACTCACAAACAAACTGTCCTTTTTTAATTAAAACACATAGCCAATGATTTGTGCAAAAAAATATACATTTATTAAGGGGTCATAACAAAATAAAGAGGAAGGCAACGCTGGATAAACTGGTGAAACTAGCGAAGCCTTTGTACGTCAGGGCACACATCAACTATTTGACATGCAAAATTGCTAGCCTGAGGGGTACATTTAATAGGGAGCACAATCTGGTCCAGGACTACAAGAGATCAGGAACAGCAGCAGATGACATATATGTCCCCAGGCTGTGGTCAGACAACAAAATAATAAAAAAAAATTACTGCGCTTCCCTACACCTCCAAGCTGCAGTTCTAATTCTCAGGTATAGAATTAAATAGGTACAATATATAAAAGACGTTTCGTCCTATTGGACGTTGTCATAGGAACCATCGTTCCTATGACAACGTCTAATAGGACGAAACGTACGTCGGCAGGCAGACGCGCTGACGTCATCGTTTCTACCCCACAGCGAACGGGTGTATGCAGGCTGGCCGGCTGATTTTATACATGCTGTTTTATTTGTTCTTTTGGTAAGTGCGCTACTTTACTTATATAATAAACTGGTCAAACGGATTCACACTATGGTGGATGTATTTTTTATTTCCCTGGGTTTCCATTGCTGAGCTAATTATTATCGATGAGTCCCGGGTGATCCTTCCTCTATGCTGAGACAGATGGTGGTGTCCCCATTGAGTGGATTTCTGGCATAAGCTTCATTACAGCTTACCTCTGGTAATCATATATCTTCATAGGTGGTGGATTCTCCTCACAAGATGTTTTTATTCACTAAAGTCTTCAATCACTATGGGTGGAACATATTGCAATAAGGACTGTTGATAATAGAAGTCACTTTCTTGTCACGGACTTTATTTTTTTTATTTTTTTATTTTTATTTTTTTCAATTGTTTTTATTTTTTAATTTTTTGTATGTGGTTCATAGCACATTTCTTTGATTATTTTTCACATTGTGTCGATATTTGAGTTCATAATTTTTTATTTTATTTTATTTTATAATGATCACTTTACATTTTTGAATTACTTGAGGATTCAATAATTGTTTGTATTTAGCGCGGTTCTTTTATATATTGTGGTCAGACAACAGCCTGCGTCTTTTGCCAGACCAGACTGAACCCAGCCCATCACTTTCTTGTCTTCCTTCCACGCTTGCTTCCACACTTGCTTCCAGGCTGTGGCTCTGATGTTGGAGTTGTGGCAGGAGGTGGAGGAGGAGGAGGATGGTCCAACTCACACAGGTGGGTTTTGCTTGTGCGTTCGCCCCTCAAACCCTTATTTAGGGCCATATATATCACTTCCTCACAAAAGAAGCATTGGCCCACCTCCATTTCCTGCCTTTTGTTGGCAGCCATGCAGGCATAGGCCTCAAGAAGACTGGGGGGGTTCTGAGGGCCACAGAAGCCTGCCGAATTAACCCAAGTGCTGACTCCTCCACGCTCCTCCCCTCCCTGGGCCTTTTTTCTTGAAGGTGGAGGGAAGGGAACTGGGATTCGGTCAGGCTACAGGGCCCGGCCACCTCCTGGCTGCCACTTACCCCGGCCACCTCCTGGCTGCCACGTTCCCCTGCCACCTCCTGGCTGCCACTTTCCACAGCCTCCTCCTGGCTGAGGCTTTCCTGTGTATGAAAAAGGGACATAGTTTTAGTTTATTGTTCATCAATCACACACAATTTTGAGAAATATGTTGAACAATGCTATACCTGACTCAAGCTGGGCTCCTCCATATCTTCTTCCTGGGTGGAAGGCCCAGGTTGGACTTCAGAAGCCTCAGCTGGGGTGGAAGGAAGAGTGGAAGGTAGGGTTGAGAGTGATGGCCTGATTTCAGTCTAGTCTGACAGAAATCATAGTCTGTCATAGTGCCACAGCCTGGGTACATAAATGTCATATGGTGCTGCTCCTGATCTCATTGAACCCTGGACTTTCTTGTGCTCCCTATTATAAGTGTTCCTTAGGCCACCAATTTTGCACTTCAAATAGTTATGTCCGCCGTGGGGATCTGTGGCTTCACAGATTCCAGCAATTTATCCAGTGCTGCCTTCCTCTTTAGTCGATTTTTATAAAAGGGTTGTTTTGTCTGCCACAGACAGGGCAGCTCTCTGTACAAATCAATGAATTGGGGGCGGAAATCATGATCGTTGAATTGATCCATTTTATGTGCATGACACAACACAAGACAAACCCTAATATCAGGCTAAACAATCCTAATCTCGTCCCAATATAGGCCTCAATCTCTAAGCAGTATTGGCCACTGATGCCCCAAGTTAAAATTGTACCTTCGTTAGAACGATCGGCGCTTCCGATACTCCTTCCTCCGCTGACAGATCGTACGTACGACGCACGCGTGTTACGCTTTTTATACACTGCGCATGCGTGAAACTCCGCCCGCTTCTGACCTTCTATCTAGTATATTCCCTGCCCCTTCTCTTTCGGCGCAGTGGGAGGGCACATGGTGGTCAAAGAACAAGTGCATTTGGATAGCAGCAGCAGCAACGACGAAAGGCCGGAGCCACGAACGTCCCGATCCTGAAGGAGATTTAACGCTTTAAATATGTCCTTTGTAGAGATGGTGGAGATGGCCGACTATGATGGGAAGCATGGACCTTACCCAAACCCAAATTTGAGAAAGGCCAAGATCATGGCTAAAGTTGTGAAAAGTCTGCACAGGAATTTTGGGGTACAACGATCCAAGGATCAATTGAGGAAACGATGGTCAGATCTGAAATTGAGGGAGCACGATCAGTACAGAAGGATCAGCAAACTGCTTCTAAAAAGTAAGTAGCTGTCGTGTGTTATTATTATTATTACTTTAGTGGTGCTCCATGTGCTTTTCTTTACTGTTGTACAGTTTAAAATGGCAACTTTCAGTTTCGTGGGCACAGTAATCATTCGTAGTAAACATTGTTTGTTCGCTCACTAATACAATGTTTTTGGCAGATGCAGGTTAACTACATTTGGTCATGCCTATTTGTATTCAAATAAGTTTATGACATTGTTGTCTAGATGGGTTTGTAACTAGAATGAAATGCAAACTTGATTCAGTGAAAGGAGAGGACACTCAGCAGCTGTTTACACATCTGGAAGCAGGAGCACTAGTGTGGGATACCAGAACAAACTTTTTAGGGTGTCCCACACAGGTGCTCCAGTAGATACTAGGGGTCTCTACATGTGTGATACTTTACTAAAAAAGTTTAGTATTCCAGCTTTAAGAAAGGTAAAAAATCATGTATTCAGCTTGGAACTCTGCCAAAACAGACAATTGTACGACACTTCCAAGCAATGTTTCATATTCCTGTTTCTGCCCTCAAATGTCTGTGTGCTAAGTATACCTTTTTTTTATTCACATAGGGGAGAAAAGACTTGGGACATCCGAGGACACCAGGGACCCACAACCTCCTAAAGAAGGGGAAATCACAAAACCACAACCAGAGGATGTGGAGGAAGGAGAGGTTTATGAAGTGGCCGAAATAGTGACCACAACAGGTGAGTGTCTGAGACCACAGCTTCAGGTAAGAGATGTATGCCTGCATATTTATAATACATTGTGTGTTTTTTTATTATAGGTGATGTGAATGTTGTGGAAGAAGAAACACATTTCACAAGTGCAAGTGCACACATACTCATTGAGGAGTTCATGGTGTGCAATAGGGATTTACAGAAGATCAAGGAAGACATCAATTATGTGGAAAAAAGACTCAAAAACATCATTTTAGGCAGAATATAAAACACACCAAAATTTTACTAATTGTTTTTCATAATTTTTCTAAAAATTTTGAAAGCCAAATTTTGAAGATGCACACAGTGTGTCAACATGTGCTATCTGCCATCATGGGATATCAATGTACATGCAACTCAAGTAGATGAGAAGAAGGGGTTGTACCCCGGAAACAGGTCCATTGATCCCTCATGATGGGAGCTTAAACATGTTGACCTTAGCTATTGGATCAGGAGGGAAATCCCTATTTTGACTCTCAATTTGTGTGCATCTTCAAAATTTGGCTTTCACAGGGGTGACATCACCCCATCTGATGAAGGCAATATCAACACAGTTTGGACATACTAATGTCTGATATTGCCTTCAATTTATCAAAGTTGAACTTTGTAAGTTCCTGAGTTGTGTATTGTTTTATAGTTTTAAAAACATGCCTATTTACTACAAAAAAAGATATTTCTAATGTTTAAAAAAAAAATTTGTATAAAAATATGTTGGTTTGTTCAAAAACCCTTTTCTAAACGCACACGTGAATGTGCACAGAGTAAACATTTTTATACTCAACAATGTGTGGCTTCTTCTTTCAATGCTCAATAGCAGTTTTTGGAATAAGTTGGTGTTTACAGTGGCAATGGGGGTTATTTACTAAAGGAGAATTCACTTTTCACTACAAGTGCACTTTCAGTGCAGTTTCAAGTGTAGTGCAAAGTGGATTTTCCTTTAGTAAATAACACCCACAGTGCTTTATAATTTGCAACAATCAGGCCATTTTCGTCACTCCAAAAAATTAATTCATGGTGCTGAATATGATGATTATTTTTAGCATTAATACATTACATTCATTAATAACAAAAACAAGGTGTGTGTGTGTGTGTGTAGTAGAACTCGGTCTGGTCGATTAATCCACCATCCGACATCCGGACATTCTTCCCCACGTCCATATAGAGAAACTCGTATGTCGCCGATACCACCGCCAACATCATAATACTATTAAACCCCGAGTTGGGGGGTGGGATGATGTGGACATGTTTCCCATCTATTGCCCCTCCGCAGTTGGGAAAGTCCCACCGCTGGGCAAATTGGGAAGCCACAGTCTGCCATTCCTGTGGCGTTGAAGGAAACTGTGGAGTAAAACCAGAAAAAAAAAAGAGTACTTTTGCACATAACATTGCAAGCAGATTAGACACAAACATTCTTGGCCAACATCAGTATAACATTTATTTAAAGGAGTATTTAAAAAAAAAAAGTCCACTTGTAAGATTCCTCACCCCCTCTGATGGCCCATTGTAAAAATTTTAGGGGGGGGGGGTATGTTTTGGACAGGTAACCCTCTCCACTTCATTGAGAGATGAATGCATGAATAATGTGTGTTACTTTGGCCAGCCCCTTCTTACTTTATACTATTGGCAGCCCACTGGACAAGTAATAAGTGTCATAATACAAAAATATAAATACACACTAACTAAATGTTAAAAGTGTAGCGCTAAAGTGGAAACAATGTGAAAAAGATGTGTAAAAAAATGTGTAAGGGTTTAGGATAGAGAGAAGTCAATTCACATTTGAAGGGACAAGTGACCTCGTCTGATCCTAAACCTAAAGTGAAATGAATGCAGGTGTAAAATCAAATATAACCACATCTATAAACACGTGAGATGCTCTTTCTTCTCAGAAAAGGCACAAACAATCACAAAAAAAAATTAAAAAATATATAGTAAGTTATAACGACAAATTCTTGAATGAAATGTCCAAATTTTTGGGAGTGAAGAAATACATGAATAGTGTCAAAAGTGTCCACAATGTTGGTGGGGAGATATAACTCCCAGGTAAACAATATAAACATAAGAAATTAGTCCATATAATGCATAGTGTAGTTGACCCAAATTGAATCCAAGGCAGGTAACATCACAATAAAAAAATCCAAATCAGAGTAAGGGATAGAATACTCTTACCGACTTCGGTGGACTCACAGGCCGTGGGCGGTGAGTCAAATAGGCTTGTACTGTCTTAAGATGGATGACAGTGTAAGAATGGCTTGTACGCCGGAAGATTTCCTCCTCAAAATGGGGGGCCAGGAACCTGCCCAGAAGGTCTGCGCGGTCACCGTCTTTGTCAGCAAGCATGGACCATGTATAAAGAAAAAACAAGGAGCCTCCACATGGTGTAAATCCAAAGATTATTTTTCAAATGGTGTTTATTAGATCACTCAAGATCATCAAACAATCCATAAAGAATAAAAATAGTAGAATCGATTCAAATAATAAAAAGTAGATATAAAAACAGTAAGCGTGGTGTAGGTGGCTGGGTACAGCAAGAAAACCCGACCGGTTTCGTCTACAAAGACTTCGGCTGGGGTATATGCCATCCCGCCACCTCCGCGCTTTTATACATACATTATAGTGATCAACTATGAACAGCTGTTACAGCATCATGCGCGCTGACTTCCTGAACCGATAGCGTGCGCTCCATTCAGGGTCATGTGTTACCTAAATTTACCAATGGGGAGATGAAATAATAGATCCGCCTCTATCAACCAAGCCTCGATGTGGATGCCATCTCAGCGTGCGCACTCATTGGATGGAAAAGTGCGTTCCTCAGTTATTCACCCAATACGGGCCACCGCCGTGTGACGTACATGTGACCAACATCACGTGATGGCGCCTGACGTGCCCATAGGTGTACATCATTGCATTCAACCGGAAGTGAAAACACATCACTGAGGCTGTTGGAACGCAACTGCGTTCCAAGCGGGTCGTTGAGAAAGGAAGTGATTGAAATATAAACCCAAACGAAGTACGGCAATCATTATAATCCGCCGTAATATTAAGTGTATGAACCCAATTTAGATTTAATCATATAAACCTGTTATTTACACTAGAATGTTCAATCCGGAAGTCAGTAGGCATTGCAGCCATATCACAATCAATAAGAACGGAAAAAACTATGTATCAAATGGCCATTCTTGTTCATTAAATGTATACATATATTAATGTCCCATAAAAGAACATGGGGCCATGCTGGAATACACACTTAACGGCATTTCCATCATTTAATTGAGAAAACAAATTTTGATTAAAATTGAATAGAATCTGAAAATAATGTTAAAAATAATATTAAAAATAGGACATAATATTGAGCAAAATAATAATTGTAGAACTAATCCTTATAGATAGGAAGCCACCTTGCCCTATTAATTAAGAACAGAGCTCAAATATGCCCTCGAACAAATTGGGCTTACTTTTACTACAGATATTGTAAATATGGCTGGGAACGAAATTGGTAAAAGGGAAGGGAGAAGGGGAGCTATAATCAAGATTGATTAATAAATGAATTGATGTCCCACTCCACATTTAATCCATGTGGCGTGAAACATCTTAGTTGGTGTATCCAGAAGGTTTCAAGCCTTGACACTCCTCTTATACATGACTCTCCTCTCCAGTGAGGGGTAAATTTGTCTATTATTTGGAACTTCGTGCCAGTGGGATCTCGATTATGACATGTTAAGTAATAATGGGGAACACTATGATTTGTACGTCCCTTTTTAATAGATTTAATATGTTCATTGACCCTTATGGCAAAAGTACGGATGGTCCGCCCTACGTACTGTTTCCCGCAAGGGCAAGTGATGAGATACACAATATACCTCGTCGAACATGTGACAAAGTGTTTAACAGCATATTCTTTCCCCGTGGTGGTTGATCCAAAAGTCTCGATCTTCCGGGATTTATGTGTATTATATTTACACACCCTACATCTTCGGCAGGGGAAGAAACCCTTCATGTTCTGGAAAAAAGAGGGGACCGAAGGGGGGTCTGTTATATTAGGTGCAATCTGTCCCCTCAGGGACATAGCACCTCTATAAATCACCCCTGCTTGTTCTGGGAGAACTGGTCCAAGAACAGTATCATTTTTTAAAACCTTCCAATGCCTATGGAAGATATCCTTAACCTGCTTGTGTTGAATTGAAAAATTGGTGAGAAAAGACCATTTATGTTTATTTTCTACAATGGGTTTAGGTTGTTCTGAGATAAGTACGTTTCTATCCACTAAGGAGACATTATGAATCACTTCGTCTATCTCTAATGCATCGTAACCCTTGTCTATAAATCTCGACTTCAAAATATTAGCTTGGTCAAAGTAATCAGTGAGTTTTGAACAGTTGCGTCTGATTCGCAACATCTGACTTCGGGGAATGGATTTCAGCCATGCTGCGTGGTGGCAGCTATCGATCGGAATGTACCCATTCCGATCGGTGGCCTTGAAAAAAGTCTTGGTAGTGAGATGGTTATCAACCACTGAAATCTCAAGGTCAAGAAAGTGAATGGTCGACCGACTAGCTTCATAGGTTAACTCTATCCTGATCTGGTTATTATTCAGGATACATATAAATTCATCCAGAGATTCCATATTCCCTTTCCATAGGAGGAGGATGTCGTCGATGTACCTAGCCCACAACACCAATTGTGGCGGGTCTAGGGCATAGACGACATCCTCCTCCCATTTGGCCATAAATATATTGGCTAAGCTGGGGGCAAACTTTGCCCCCATCGCTACCCCCTTCTTTTGGAGATAAAAATCTCCATCGTACCAGAAGTAATTGTGTTTGGTGGCAAAACACAATAAATCCATGATGAACCTGTTCTGAGTACTCGGAATTGTACCATTCCTGGAAAGAAAAGAGTTGACTGCTTCAAAACCTTAATTGTGGGGTATACAAGTTCCTGAGTTGTGTATTGTATTATAGTTTTAAAAACATGCCTATTTACTACAAAAAAAGATATTTCTAATGTTTAAAAAAAAAAATTGTATAAAAATATGTTGGTTTGTTCAAAAACCCTTTTCTAAACGCACACGTGAATGTGCACAGAGTAAACATTTTTATACTCAACAATGTGTGGCTTCTTCTTTCAATGCTCAATAGCAGTTTTTGGAATAAGTTGGTGTTTACAGTGGCAATGGGGGTTATTTACTAAAGGAGAATTCACTTTTCACTACAAGTGCACTTTCAGTGCAGTTTCAAGTGTAGTGCAAAGTGGATTTTCCTTTAGTAAATAACACCCACAGTGCTTTATAATTTGCAACAATCAGGCCATTTTCGTCACTCCAAAAAATTAATTCATGGTGCTGAATATGATGATTATTTTTAGCATTAATACATTACATTCATTAATAACAAAAACAAGGTGTGTGTGTGTGTGTGTAGTAGAACTCGGTCTGGTCGATTAATCCACCATCCGACATCCGGACATTCTTCCCCACGTCCATATAGAGAAATTCGTATGTCGCCGATACCACCGCCAACATCATAATACTATTAAACCCCGAGTTGGGGGGTGGGATGATGTGGACATGTTTCCCATCTATTGCCCCTCCGCAGTTGGGAAAGTCCCACCGCTGGGCAAATTGGGAAGCCACAGTCTGCCATTCCTGTGGCGTTGAAGGAAACTGTGGAGTAAAACAAGAAAAAAAAAAAGAGTACTTTTGCACATAACATTGCAAGCAGATTAGACACAAACATTCTTGGCCAACATCAGTATAACATTTATTTAAAGGAGTATTTAAAAAAAAAAAGTCCACTTGAAGATTCCTCACCCCCTCTGATGGCCCATTGTAAAAATTTTAGGGGGGGGGTATGTTTTGGACAGGTAACCCTCTCCACTTCATTGAGAGATGAATGCATGAATAATGTGTGTTACTTTGGCCAGCCCCTTCTTACTTTATACTATTGGCAGCCCACTGGACAAGTAATAAGTGTCATAATACAAAAATATAAATACACACTGTCCAAATTGAAGCACATTTTTACATTCTGCAATTACCCATCAAGATAACAGGAGAACAAAACTTTAAACAGTACCATTTGAAAGTATTCAGGCAGGCCCTTTCACTGCATGCTTTGGTTAATTCATACAGAAATCTGACCACAAAAGAGGTAGGTATAGTGTGTATGGGTTTGGCAAAGTCAGCAGATAGAGGATTGGTATCGGTTGACTTAGCGGTTGGGGGGAGGGAGGGTTCCAAAAAAAGCCTCTTGCACTCTGCCTGAATTTAAGGACACAAATAACATTTGTACACATTTTAGGGGGTGTTTAGGGTAAAGCACTACTATGGAGCTGACAAAATACATTGTTAAGTGACTAGGCTAAGTGTGTATGGGCCCAGGATAGCATGCTGGGGAGGTTAGTGAAGGCAAATATGCATGAAGAACAAAAAAGAAACTTTCAAAACTTCCAACATGCATGAGGACAAAGGGGACATTCATATTACAATCATGGTAATTAGGGAATGATAAAAGAAATACACTACATTAGCAAACACGAAATACATATAATGTGATGTTAAAGGAGAAATCTTATAAGTAATAGGTATTATAAATGGTATACCGCCCTTCACCAAAAACTAATACCTCCACCGCGCCACTATGTTTCACAAACTGAATGTGAATGTGCTCAAAATCAATCTATACAATAACCCACGTGGGGAATTGAATTCCCACACCCACTATGAAGCAGCCCCTTTAAATTATAATGCATATACTAAGTATTTAATCGGAGATGTCTGTAAACTACCCAAATCCTCCCACAGACATCTAGGAACTACAGACATTACAGACATCTCCGATTAAATACAAAGGAGAAATCTTACCTTAATATATTCCTTCTGCAGGACCTGAATGATGGCAGAACAGGTCTCTGGAATAATGATCCCCAGAGCCTGGGGGAGATGCCTGTCGAGAATTTGATGTCCTGCAGACTTCTCCCTGTCGCCAAGTAGCGCAATGTGGCTAATAGCCTCTGTTCGGGAGTGATGGCTTGCCGCATTCAGGTGCCTTGTAATATAAGGGGACAGCAAAGCCAACAAACGGTGAAAAATGGGGTCCGTCATCCGGAGTAAAATTCCTGAAATCAGGATTATTCTCACGGATCTTCCACAACAAAGGCATGTGCGAGAATTGGTCACGCTGGAGCAACCAATTCTTTGTCCATGAACTCCTCCTCCCCCTGTTCATGGACTGGACTTGGGTCAAAGTAAGAACCCCAACACCAAGCCCCTGCACAGCACAAACTCTACGATGAGTACATACCCGCAACATGGCTTCAAAACGATCGGCTGGTTAGAACAAACTAACAGAACGCACTGAAAATCAGAAAGGCCTGAGAAGAGCGAGCTGAAAATCAGAAATGAGCAGACAAGAACACACTGAAAATCAAATATGTAATATAAAAATACTTACTGAAAACCAGATGCAAACTGACTACACGCACTGAAAACCAGATACGAACCCACAAACTGAAGAGCAGTAACGATCTGAAAAGCATGAGGCTGAAAAACGCGAATCGTCTCTCACCAAACTTCTACTAACACGAGATTAGCAGAAGGAGCCCAAAGGGTGGCGCACTGGCTATTGAACTTCCTCTTTATAGTGCCGTCGTACGTGTTGTACGTCAGCGCGTTCTTGACGATCGGAATTTCCGACAACATTTGTGCGACCGTGTGTATGAAAGACAAGTTTAAGCCAACATTAGTCGGAAATAAATCACAGGATTTCGTTGTTGGAATGTCCGATCGTGTGTACGCGCCATAAGAGTCCTTCAGGTGCTTTTTTTTCAAGAGCCAAGCGGGTTGTTTTCACCTTGTCATTATAAGATACTGAGTGTAGATTAATGAGAAAAAAAAATAATCTAACTGTAGTATCAGGAGGCTGCAGCATAACAAAATGGAAACAAAGTGAAGGGAGTCTGATACTTTATGAATGCACTGTATATGCTTCATATTTATTAAAGTTGTTTTTAAAATACATTAATTAACATTAAAGAGTACATAATTGATGTAAAAAGTGTTTTTCTGTTTGTTTGGAATTCAGTTTTGAGGCAACTTAAAATTAAAAATAAATGTAGCAATTTCAACACTGAACTAAAAAATAACTAAAGTAATATTGTTGACATAAACAGTTACTGATGACTTTTATATTAAGTAGCCTGCTCAGCTTCTCTTACAATGAATGTCAGCTGCACTACATAAAATGAGGATCTGTTGTTCGGAATGTAAAATAAATAACATTTTATGGTAAGCATAGCAGCCTTTTTAACAAATGCATTTCTGTTGGGTATAGTACAATGGTCTTCCCTGTTCTATGTGAACCCACATCACCTTGAGCATTAATTTACTATCAACATAAGTAAACAGGCCAATACTGCCACATTGATTTTCTAACCTCTCCGTCATTTTAATGCATCATAAAGGACAGTCTATGGTGGTGGCTGAACAAAGAAAAACAGCATAAGAGCAGCCGTATCATATCATAGTAACTTACTATATTACCAAAATAAATGAAAAGCTCCAGAAAGATTAAAGTTACACAGAAAAGATACAGTGCTTATTATTTATAAATGCTTCCATGTCCACTTATTCTTTTCTATTTATTTTAAGATATGGACCTTTTAAAGCCTTGGTGCCCAATCCAAAGGGCCACATACAGCCCTTTGATATTTGTAATGCAGCCCTCGACCCCCAGCTGTCAGAGGTGAGAGGCTTGATTCCTAAGGAGGCTGTAATGGCAGCGATCTTTAGCTATGACCAATGTTTACAGGCCCCCTCTGTGTCCTGCAGCTTTTCTGCAGTGTTCAATCACACCTGTAGCATGTCCACAGTCTCTGGCCATCTCTGTAGTATGTTCACAGGAAGTCTTCTATAGCATTACATATAATGATCATTTTCCAATTATAGATCTCCTGTCAGATTTTTTTCTTTCAATCAATTTTTCTGAAAATGATTAAAAAGGTAGTGAACAAACTAATATAATAACTGAGGATAAAAACCTGATTTAAACTCCAACCTTCTCATATGGAAACATTATTTCATTGAACTCACTATATTCATCAGAAAAAATGTTTATTAAAAAAAAAGTAATGAAGAAAAACGTAACCATAAAATTGGTACCACATCACATAAACACTCATACTGTTAAAAAGCCAATTGTCCACCTCATGTACATGTGTAACTACGGTATATATTTATCTGACCCCAGGGTGTCTGTGAAAATAATATACCCTAACCCACTAGCTAGTGTTGCCAGTGGATAGGGATATACAGTTGTGCTCATAAGTTTACATACCCTGGCAGAATTTATGATTTCTTGGCTATTTTTCAGAAAATATGAATGATAACACAAAAACTTTTCTTTCACTCATGGTTAGTGTTTGGCTGAAGCCATTTATTATCAGTTAACTGTGTTTACTATTTTAAATCATAATGACAGCAGAAACTACCCAAATGACCCTGATTAAAAGTTTACATACCCTGGTGATTTTGGCCTGATAACATGCACACAAGTTGACAAAAAGGGGTTTGAATGGCTATTAAAGGTAACCATCCTCACCTGTGATCTGTTTGTTTGTAATTAGTGTGTGTCTAAAAGGTCAATGAGTTTCTGGACTCCTGACAGACCCTTACATCTTTCAGCCAGTGCTGCACTGACGTTTCTGCAGTCTGAGCCATGGGGAAAGCAAAAGAATTATCAAAGGATCTGCAGGAAAAGGTAGTTGAACTGTATAAAACAGGAAAGGGATATAAAAAGATATCCAAGACATTGAGAATGCCAATCACCAGTGTTCAAACTCTAATCAAGAAGTGGAAAATGAAGGGTTCTGTTGAAACCAAACCACGGTCAGGTAGACCAACTGAAATTTCAGCCACAACTTCCAGGAAAATTGTTCCGGATGCAAAGAAAAACCCAGAAATAACTTCAGTTGAAATAAAGGACTCTCTGAAAACATGTGGTGTGGCTGTTTCAAGATGCGCAATAAGGAGGCACTTGAAGAAAGACGGGCTGCATGGTCGAGTCGCCAGAAGAAAGCCATTACTACACAAATGTCACAAAGTATCCCGCTTATAATATGGAAAACATATGGAGACAAGCCTCAAAACTCCTGGCACAAAGTCATTTGGAATGATGAGACCAAAATGTAGCTTTTTGGCCACAATCATAAACGCTACATTTGGAGAGGAGTCAACAAGGCCTATGATGAAAGGTACACCATTCCTACTGTGAAACACGGAGGTGGATCGCTGATGTTTTGGGGATGTGTGAGCTACAAAGGCACAGGAAATTTGGTCAAAATTGACGGCAAGATGAATGCAGTATGTTATTAAAAAATACTGGAGGAACATTTGCATTCATAAGCCAGGAAGCTGCGCATGAGACGTACTTGGACATTCCAACATGACAATGATCCAAAACACAAGGCCAAGTTGACCAGTCATTGGCTACAGCAGAATAACGTGAAGGTTCTGGAGTGGCCATCTCAGTCTTCTGACCTTAATATCATTGAGCCACTCTGGGGAGATCTCAAACGTGCAGTTCATGCAAGACACCCCAAGAATTTCCAGGAACTGGAGGCTTTTTGCCAAGAGGAATGGGCAGCATTTCATCTGATAAGATAAAGAGCCTCATCCACAAATACCACAAAAGACTTCAAGCTGTCAATGATGTTAAAGGGGGCAATACACGGTAACTGGCGTATGTAAACTTTTGATCAGGGTCATTTGGGTAGTTTCTGCTGTCATTATAATTTAAAAAGAGTAAACACAGTTGATTGATAATAAATGGCTTCAGCCAAACACTAATCATGAGTGAAAGAAAAGTTTTTGTGTTATCATACATATTCCGGCCAAGAAATCATAAATTCTGCAAGGGTATGTAAACTTATGAGCACATCTGTATATGCACAGGATTTAGTAACACTGGACGAATGGTCCTGCAAAGGAGCAATTCAGTATAATTCTTTGATTGGATGTTATAGCACCTATGCAGCAATGCTTGGATGTCCTTGATGAGATAGATCTATACGGTTTATATCGAATGATGGAACAAAGTTCATGGATAGTAACAAAGTGGATTGTATCCAAACAGGGTTAGAATGGTGCAGTGATCTAGAGGAGGCTAATTAAACATTGTTCTGAAGGTGCAGCTGAATCTTTTTGAACTGGGCATTTCCAGTTTACTGATGCAGTAACTCACAAATAAGGGTCCCATATAATTGAAGAAGTGCCCAATGCAAAATAGTCCTTTATTCAGCCACCATTGAAAGGTTTTAATGTTTATACCTGGGGGGGGGGGGGGAATTGTGGGTTGTGGAATAGGTGTGATAAGGGCCTAAGTTCAGAAACCGAAGCAGGGAGTTTGTGTACCTGGTCACATAAGGCAAAGGAGTGCGATAGAGTGGGTGCAACGATCAGGGGTCTACGCTTGGGGAAACACCAAACAAGATAATCTAGTGTGTGGTGAGGGACTGCCTGCTGTTCCATATGGATCCAATCTGAATTAGAACCCCGGAAGTAGACCGTGGAAATTTACGCTAGTTGAGCTGCCTGGAAGTACCGCCAAAGATTAGGAAGGGCTAGCCCCCCTTGGGTTCGCAATCTGAAAAGCATAGATTTTTGGCACCGGTAGCCTTTTTTCCCCCAAACGAAGAGTATAATTTTGGACTGAAAGCTTTTCAGGTGATCTCTTTTAATCGGAATGAGTAGTGATCTAAATAAATAGAGAAGACATGCGAGCAGGGTCATTTTAATTGAGTGGATCCTACCTACCTAGGACAAATCATGTCTGAACCAAGAGTCAAGGTCTTCTCCAAGATTTTTGTAGAGGGGAAGGTAGTTATCCTTATACAAATAGTCTATATTAGGGGTCAGGTGTACACCCAAATATAGAATGGAATCGAAATTCCATGAGAAAGAGAAATGAGACAGTAAGCGGTCAACCAAGGAGGGTTCGACCGAGATATTCAGGGCTCTAGACTTAGACATATTGACCTGGAGACCAGAGGCTGCACCAAAATACTTAAGTAATTTAAAAATGTTGGGTACTGAGATAAGGGGTGAGGAAACAAACAGGAGAAGTTCATCTGCGAACAATGCACATAAAGGCCCGGTTCACACTAGTGTGTGGCGAGAACCTTGCGAATCCAGTGCGGGTTCCTGCATCGCACCTGAATCGCACAGTGGTTCACATTAAGACCTGCAAACTGCTATGGGTGTCAATGTAAAGTTAACATCACCCCCAGATTGGTTTGCAGATCTCAGTGCCAACTGTGAAAAGGTGCAGGAATTGGATCGCATAGGTTTGAACACCCATGCTAGTGCGGACCAAAAAATGGATCCTGCAGCATTTTGGTGCAAATGCGATGTGATTTCGGCCATACATTTTGTATGGCTGAAGTCGCATCATACAGACATTGCATGTGATGTGCACAGCAATGTGGTGCGAATCACATGCAGTGTCTGGGATCGCACTAGTGTGAACCAGGCCTTATGTTCTGTGGGGCCACAAAACACTCCCCGGATGTCAGGGTGGTTTCTAATTGCTTTGGCCAAAGTCTCGATTGCTATGGCAAAACTTAGTGGCGAAAGAGGGCAGCCTTGTTGCGTGCCTTTCAATATGTTACAGAGGTGTAAATAGTTGTCCTAGGAGGTGCACCTGCGCAGTAGGAGTAAAATGCTTGAAGTGTTTCTAGAAAGTGGAGGTCAAAGTCCCATCTCTCCAGGACTTCAAAGAGGTATGGCCAAGCCACCATATCAAACACTTTCTGTAGATCAATTGATAGCAGAAAGCCTTCTTGAGGAGGCCCCCCATCCCACCATGAGCGAAGTAAAGGGTTGTTGCAAAGGAGTTATAATAACAGACAGAAAATCCATCAGGGCCCAGGGCAGAGCCTCTCTTAAGAAAATGAATCACCTCCAAAACTTCCAGTTCCGAAATTGGTTTCTCTAGGCTAGAGGAATGTTGAGAGGCCAATTTTGGAAAAGGGATATCCTGGAGGAAACCAGTGGGGCATTTAGGGAGGACTGAGTTGTCCACCTTGTAAAGTTTTGAGTAAAAGTTCTGGAAAGTTTGCATAATATTTTGTGAATTCTGGGATAGCACTCCTGCAGTGGTATGGATTTTGGGAATGTTGAAAGAACGAGGCTTGGGGGTTAGTCTGGAAGCCAATCTTGGACCACCGGAGATTATTTTCACCCTCCGTAGTCAGGGCTAGATTCAGAGCGAGACACACCACGTCTAGTTGGGCCAATGAGGTAGTTGTGGAGTGTCATTCATGTGATTTGTTCATTGTTTGGAATTCCTTCTCAAGTTTTTTTATCACAGACCTCCTTTCCCTCTTGAGCTTAGCTGAAATCTGAATAATTTTACCCCTGATCACAGCTTTGTAGGCTGCCCACAGGGTTTCTGGAGATATTTCTCCGGATTCATTCTTGTGAAAATATTCCTTAAGTTCCATTTCTAAGACAGTGCATTGAACCGGATCGCTAAGTATGGACTCAGTCGCCACTCAGTCACCACCGGAATGGGCCATTGAGACCGGGCGGTCGTGTGAGCATGAGAAGGGCTATAGGACTATGTCTCTGATGAGGAAAGCAGAATGACTGAGGCAGAGACAAAAATGTGATCTATCCTGGCATAGGTTTGATGAGGAGCCGAGAAGTTAGTATAGTCTTTGGATTTTGGCTTAAGCTCTCTCCATATGTCTACCAAGCCAAGAGCAAGATAAATCCTAGCAATGCATAGGCTTTGTTTTGGAGAGCGCTCAAGACAGACAGAACCACTATGCCTTCTGCATGGGACAAGACAATTGGAACTACGGAGGAGAAGAATGCTGCCTGTCCGCGGTTAGGAGCGTAGTAAGAGAGAAAAGTGTAAACTTTACCGTCGATAGAACCTTTCATCAGTATATATCTCTCATTTGGGCCCTAATTACCTGAATTGGGGAGAAGTTCAAAAGTTTGAAGAAAAATACAACGTCCCCTCTAGTTTTGTCCACATTTGCTAGATAGAATTGTGGGTATGTCTGGTGAATAAATGAAGCACTGTTTCGCACAGGAAAGTGTGTTTATTGAAGAAGAAGAACATCTATTTTTTGGGGAGTGATAATGTTGGAATAATTTATGTCGCTTGACCAGGGAGTTCAGCCCTTGAACATTATGGGAAGCTATTCGTAGTGGGGAGGTCTCTAGATCAGTTGGAAACAAGGACCAGAAGCAGAGGTAAGGGCTGCAGGAGAGCGAGGCCTGCTTCAGCAATATCGGATTAGTCTATTTGGGTAGCCACCTGGAAAGCCTGGGAGCTGGAAACGGAAATCTTCCTCCATACAATGCACCCATGGTGACTGCGGGGAGAAAAAAGGGAGAAGAGAAGACAGAAGAGAAACCACGGGAAGAGGAGAGAGAAAAAAGTCAATAGAGAGAAATACCAAAACAACATAAACCCCCCAAAACAGCCCTTCCTCTCTACCACCAAATCCAAAGGAATGTCCGCCAGAACTGGGAACAACAGTCTATCCTGGCATGAGGACCTATGTGTTATGCAGAGTGAGACGGAAGAGCAAGGAACCCGCTCCGGCCTTGATCCTGCTATAAAATAACAGCCCTCAGAGAGCAGATATCCTTGAGACACACTCAAAAGTCTTAGATTGATATAACAATCTCTGGGATCATAATCGGTGGCGGGACCCCCAACAACCGGGGGTTACCACAAACAAGAGGTCCACGCTGCTCACAGGTGAGCCGGCTCCAAAAGTATGATCTCCTCACTGCAGGGTGGAGGGACCCAGAAGAAATAACTCATTAAGGGGACTCAACCAGCACCAGCCCTTCATTAGAAATAGTGAACATCGCATGACATTGTTGAACAAAAGTAAACAGGATATCCCTTGAGGGAATATAACAGCCCCTTAACAGCTAGAGGGGCACAAGGGAAGAACAAAATTAGTTGAACATAACAAAAAGCATAGTTCTTTCTATGTTTTACATGGATCACCAGAAAGGAGAAAAAGCCCTTTCATGAAGGGTGGGAAGCCTGAACAAAAACCTTCCTGGGTTGATGTTATCAGGGTCAGGGAGAGCGAGAGTACTTAGATCTCTTTGGTTGTTGCTTCTGCCACACGGGGGTGAGTGGGCTTGGTGGAAAGGGCCTCTTTGATGATCCGGAACTCATGTGGGGAGATGCTGTAGGTGGATCCTGGGAAATCAGGCCCAGCTGGATCATGAGACATTCTCCATCATGAAATGAGGAGAACCCATATGTTTTCTGTTGAATAATGAAGCTTAGGCGGAAAGGGAAGGACCTGTCATAAATCGTCAGTAATACCTTCATGCCCTTTCTGTCTGCTTCCTCTGGTCTGTGTACCAGCCTTTCGCCTGCACTCTCACACCTGCATGGTTAAGTAATCTTCCCTCAGCGTGGCTCCACCCTAGCCTCTACAGGATACACTATTTAACACTGTGCTGTCCAAGCCTGCCTTGCCCGAGCAATATTGTGTGTTTGGTTTCCTGTCTCCTGCTTGAGGTGTGTTCTAGGTCTGTTTCTGTTACCGATCTTAGCTTGTTCTTTGACTATCCCTGCCTGCTTGTTACACTGACCTTTGGCGTGTTCTCTGTCTATCCTTGTCTGCTAGTTGCCCTGACATTTGGCTTATCTCCTGAATATCCCTTGTTGTCCTGGGCTGCTGCTTCCTTCCTATCCTCCTGTAGCTTACCGTGAGTTGGTAGACCCTGGGGGCCGCGACCTGGAGCCAGTTGCAGCGCAGTCAATCTTCATCACTTGAGGCTCTGGTGAACATCTGGGGAATGTTATGCTCTAGCTCCCAGTGGGATCCGTGTTGGTGGTCCAGTGGACCTGCTTTTCTGAACCACCCAGAGTTCCATCCGCAGCAGTCAGCCATTGGGTCCACTACCTTAGCGGTGCACTACTGACCCCAAGGGTGTGCATCTGTCACCTGGCCTCAGGTGACCTGACAGGACCACCAGTATTTGATGGACTTCTGCGTAAGTGCCTGTAAAAGTGGTTTTAGGGTGCGTCTTTTCTGAATGGTGGTGGATGAGAGATGGCCTTGGATAGTTAGTTGGTCAATCTTCCTAGATATTTTCATGGCCTCCTCCTTCACTCTGTAAATATGAGGCTTAACAACGATATCCCTCGGAAGTCCATCATCCTTCAGGACAGGGGAGTCGTAGGGCCCTGTAGGCTCTGTCTAGTTCCATGCTGTGACTAGGAATGTCTGGAAGCAGTTTCTTGATGAAGGCACAAACCGAAGAATGGACATCCTTAACTGATTCGGGAAGTCCCCTTATCCTGAAATTGTAGCGCCTGGATCTGTTTTCCAGCTCATCTATTTTAGATAGGGCAGTGTCCAGTTGGTCCTGGAGGACCTGTATTCTAGTAGTGTTTTGATTGGTCCTTGCCACAGTGTGATCTGGTTTTTGCTCTATGGCCTCAATCCTTGTCCCCAGGTTTTGCAAGTCTGCCTAAATTGCTGTGGTGATTTGTGTAGCCATTTAGGTGAGGCCCCTGGCAAGCATGTTAGAAAAGGTGGACATTAGAGCAGTCATGGCAATGGGGCTGGGATAGCAGTACAGTGAAATTCCCCCTATGGAGCCTGGGCTGGCAGACATGTCCCCTGTGGGGGAATGGAGAAACTCATCCAGGGTTCTCTCCAGCAGGGACTCAGTGGAGGCTGGAGAGTGAACAGGACAGGCGGCGCCTGCTAGATAGTCTTAAAGGAGCGACATACACCTATGGCAATTTGTGCAGCCGTGCCAACCTGCCGCAGTATAACTGCAGCAGCTGGTCGGCTAGCGGTTAAGACTTCGGAGCAAACAAAGCCACATTCATTTAAATACATGTGAACAATATAAAGTACTGGGTGCATAAAGCCTGCCACATTACCTGTCTAAAGTTCATTTGGGCCAGCTTGGACCAAACAAGCTACTTAAAGTAACAGAAAACCTGGAGTTAGAATTTACCTTTTCATTTGGAGAACACACTGCAGTCTTTCGTGCACAGTGTGGGCTAGTTCCAGTGATGTCCTTCAGTTGGTGAAGAGGAGTTAATGCTCTCTTTTATTTATCAGCCCCTAACCATTAGACTATCATCACACACAAGATACTTCCACTGGCAGCCAACCTGGATGGCTAATACTTTCTGATGATTTCTTTGTGCCTGTAGCCAGTTTTCTAATGTTACAATCAGGGTCTTTTCTATAAAAACAACCATTAATTGTAACACTGGCAGGAAAAGTGTGGTTAGCTGACTTTCTGGAACTGACTAGTATTTTCAGGATAATGATGCAAACATGTAACCCAGACATACAGGTCATGTTAAAGAATTCCCAGACTGTAGCAATGGCTGATTTTATTGTTCCGCTGTACACTGTAGTATACAGTATATAATGTCAACACCTATGTTATTTGCCCTTTTGTGAATGACATTGTAAAAACATAAAGGGCTAGGTTTCTTATGGAGTATAAAACATGTATTTTTCAAGAGAAGCTGTCATTAGAAAAACCTAAAGAATTCCATCCTGATTTCTTCTTTCTTAAAAACATTAGTTGTTCTGCCTCTGCAATCTAAGCACTGAAGTGTGATCTCTATGATTGATCCAGTTTTGGCAAGATAGGTGTAACTTACAGTCTTAGTAGAATTAGCAGACGTTCGACTTGATCCAAATGACGTTTTGCTGATTGTAGAAAACTTTAATTGAAAACTTGTGCAGATCTTCACAGATGAACATTTAAGAGGTAAAAAAAGAATAGTTTGTCTAGTTCCAGCAATTAATTACATGTACTCAGAACAGAAAATAAAGATATACTGAAAAAAGGGTGGGACCAGCATCTCCTAGCTACAGAATGAGGAAAAGAAAAAATATTTTAAAGGTAAACAAACAACAATGGATATGTGACATGATATTAGTTGTCTTGCATTTACAGTATATGGTCACTTCTTGGTGATTCCTAATCTCACATTTTACAATAGTAGGTACATATATATATATATATATATATATATATATATATATATATATATATATATTAGTAAGTAGTTTTAATGAAGTGTAGCACCCTTTAGTGTGCTAAAAGTATAGTACTACGTTTTTCCTAAGAGTAGGTAAATTT
Organism: Lithobates clamitans; assembly: GCA_037952925.1. Lineage (NCBI taxonomy): Eukaryota > Metazoa > Chordata > Amphibia > Anura > Ranidae > Lithobates > Lithobates clamitans. The sequence continues at coordinate 412,559 of JBBGZY010000780.1, read as the reverse complement.
CCAGGTTTGGTTGGCAGCCAAGCCCGGGTGTGTTTTGATTTGAGTTGGGAGTAACTCAGGGCATAGCTGGATGACTCACAGGCATCACCAAGACCTCCCACTTATTTCCAGAATGTTCTAGTGTTTTCTAGAAAGGAAGGAGGAAAGGTGGGGTGGAGCTATCTAGGGGGTTCTAGGAAGCCCTGACCAATCCCCAACCTGGATTGGCAGGGGGGCGGCCTCCTTAAATACCTAGGGTCAGCCCAGCTGGGGAGGAGCTGGTGATTGGGTGGAAGATGGAGTGTTAGGCTGTCGGGCCTTGGAGGTAGCTCCCCAGTCTGGGGGGGGGTGACCTTGGGCCTGGGCTTGGGTGTGGACGGGTCCCTCTTACAACCCACAGTGGTTTCCTGACCAGGTGGCATAGGAGGAGCAAGAGAGAACAGCAGGAGAACACTACAGGGCAAGTCTCCAGGAGTTCCACAGAAGCAGCCAAGGATGGTGAGTGTTCACACAGTTGGGAGGACTGGGAGGCACACCTGAGAGGACATGGATGAGCAGTCTGGAATGGGTACAGAGCCAGTCAGGAGGATTGTGGTGGCATGGGCAATGGAAAGGAGCAGCTTCAGCCAGGGGGTCTGGCAGTGCCTAAAGAGGTGGTGTTGGGAGCAGTAGCCATGTGGACAGCTAGCACTGGGACTACCTACCATTTAGCTACACTAAAGGGGCCCACGGTCCTTGCCTGCAAAGGGCATCTTCTTTAGGCCTGGTTGAGCCAGTGTCAGGCCTATCAATCAGTACTAGCTGATCCAGGAAGTGCAAGTAAGTCATGTGCTGAAGGTGTTGAGGAGAGATAGTCTGCAAGAAAGTGATGGAGTTGAAGACTGGAGTTCTATATACCGGAGGTGTAAATATTTGTTCCCATATATTTTGCTGCAATCAGTTTGGGCATCTCATGAATATCCCCAACCCATCCAAGTTTATTGTGTGAACTGTGAACTGTGTGCCTGGCTGGGCAGGGTGACGGACCACAACACTCAGCAGCCCTTACAAGGGTACCGCTACAGAAGCATCTGACAGAAGGCCAGGTTTTACAGATTTGTAATTCCAAGGAAACCTGCATTTCAAAATAAAGAATGAACTCCACCCAATACAGGGGAAATCCCCTTCCTCCCTTGTAACGCCATGGTATATAGTAAGCCTGATTGAGATTGACTCTGATTGACACAGATTGCGCCCTGTTGTTCTTATCTGTTCGTCTAGAGATTCTTCAGTCTCTTCACAGGTGCTGCATCTAGTCCATTGAGATAAGCAGGAAGTTATCCTGAACGCTGCAAGTGGACTCTTTACTATTCTGCATGGACATTTATGTACACATGACACTTAATGCCCCATATACTCCATTACTACTGTATATCGTCCCCACACTCCCTGGTTTAATCCACTGGAACCCTACACTAGTGCCACAAAACCATGTGCATTGCACACAGTTTGGGAGCACCCCGTTCAAGTGAATTAGTTGAGTTTAGTGAACGGTATGGCCTTAGGTTATATGGTGTTTTGCATAAAAGTTCTGTTATATTCTTCTGCCTGCAAGAAAAATCAAACCTCGCGCTTTCTCTTTTAATAACCATTGCTGCTGAATTTGACACCAAGAAAAGTAACTTTGAGTATACATCTGCCTGACATCCACCTCATCATCTGCTCCCACACTAGCCTCCACGACTTCTCCTGAACCTCTCCCACACTCTACTCCAATCTGTCTAGTTCTACCCTGTCTGCATTAAGGTGATTACTGGAAACTCATTTATTCAGAGAAGCCTACCCCGCCTCCACCTAAAATCTGTACGTCGACCATAGATGTGCGCAGCCTATTGCATTAGGGTGTGCACCCCAAAGCTCAAACACAACACGCTCAAACACACATGCCTTTCTTTGTAGCCTCAGCTGCCTTGGACTGTGAATGAATGGGAAGTGCTCCTTGCTGAGCGTCTTCCTGTTCATTCACAAACTGAAGCATAGTAAACCCAATTTACTATGCTTCAGAGTGTGTTCACTGTGTTCATTTAGAAAAGGAAGGGGCTGGTAAGTGACATATTAATTAGCCCTTCCCCCACTCTCCATCCTGAAACATCCCCCGCAGCAGCCAGGGGAAGAGGAGAGGAGGGAAGCCAGCAGCACTGCGGTGGAGGGGGCACTACACAGGGGGGGGGAGCCCAGGCAGTAGGGGGAATCGGCACCACATAGAGGGATTAGGGTGTGCCCAGGCACACCCCCTACGCACACCTATGATGTCGACCACTTCCATCAGCTATTCCCCCACAGCTATTACCTTTTATACCACCTTCTCTTCCCTTTTAGCTTGTAAGCTCCATGAGCAGGGCCCCCCAAGTCCTTCTGTATTTAACTGTATTGTACCCTTTATATTGCAAGTGCTGTGAAAACTGTTGGCGCTATACAAATCATGTATTAAAATAATAATAAAATGTTTTAGTTACTTTTAACTTAATCCTGCGGATTAAGAGCATGTACGGTCCTATGATTTGAACATAGCTAAGGCGTACTATGGTGAGGGTAATGGCATTGTTCTTATAATGTTATAAAACAAAAAATAAATAAAAGAAGAAATAGAAGATATATATATATATATATTGTCTTATGGCAGCTGGGTAGTGTTTTGGAGGTAGCAGCCGGTCACACAAGGACAGGACTCATACATACACCAGCTGGTAATATGGCACAGAATCAGCACCGTTATAAAATCAGTGATTTGTTCACTGGAGCCGCTGTTTAAAATGCAGACGAGATGGGTGGTGCTGATGTCTCTTTCTTTTCTAATGTATGATCAAGGACGCAGCAAGTACTAGTGTCTGAGATCTGTCACCCAAATGTATACAGTAGTAATGCTTCCAGTATCTCAAAAGTAACACCAGACAGACAATGGATTGCTCAGACATTTCTGACAGATCGTTTAATACAACTTCAGAAACTTAGGACAAAGCAAAGGCTTGGGTGGAACATACAGAAGTGATTTAACACATAAACAATTCATTCCTCACTGATCCTGTGCTCTTAGCTCCTGGTTCAATAAAGGATACCATGACCTTAAAGGGAAAGCAAACTTCACATTCAAACAGGGTTTATGTCCTAATAAATGCCCACTAAAACAAAGTGCCTGTAGAGGATGCCTAAATGATAACATTCCATATTTGGAAATATATTTTTTTCTTTTACTTATGATATCAAGGAAGTCTCACCTTTATACAGGATGGGCGTACTGTTTTGACAGCATTTACTGCTTTTTTGACTTATGTTACAGTTGCTATTTATAAATAACATAAAGCGTACCTTAAAAACTAAACTACCTCAAAATGAATACAACAGCATCATAGGAAGGATGAATATTTACTGCTACAGGGACTGCTTCTGAAAGTGTCCAGGAAATTTCTGATGATGCATCTTCTGGATTAGAAGAAATTACCCAGAGTGTTACCCAAATCTCATTCATGTGCAATTGCTCAGAGCACCATGGAAGCTGGGAGTGCACCAACAGTGTAATGCTACACATTCATTTTTCATTTTATAATGTGCTGATGATCTATGAAGCCTTTCACATAATTCCCTCTAGTGTGAATTGTAATTTGAAAACAGTATAAAAATTAAATGTTTTTTCTGCATGTCCTTCCAAAGGCCACATATAAAACCAGGCTTAAATTTAAAACTACATGAGATGTGCAAGCATCATGGGCTCATAGTCCAAGTTTTGGCAAAGCAGATAATAGCTTAAGTGTGTCTCTCTGGCTCCTTGTTCCTAACAGAGGTCACAAATGGGTATAATTGAAAAATGATAAATGATTTTCCAGATTTTTTACAAATAAATATCTGAAAAGTGTAACTAGCATTTGTATTCAGCCCCCTTTACTCTGATACCCCTAACTAAAATCTAGTGGAACCAATTGCGTTCAGGAGTCACCTAATTAGTAAATAGAGTCCACTTGTCTGTAATTTAATCTCAGTATAAATACAGCTGTTCTGTGAAGCCCTCAGAGGTTTATTAGAGAATCTTAGTAAACAAACAGCATCATGAAGGCCAAAGAACACACCAGACAGGTCAGGGATAAAGTTGTGAAGAAGTTTGAAGCATAGTTAGGTGTATTCCAAGCTTTGAACATCTCACGGAGCACTGTTCAATCCATCATCCGAAAATGGAAAGAGTGTGGCACAACTGCAAACCTACCAAGACATGGCCGTCCACCTAAACTGACAGGCCATGTCTTGGTAAGTAAGGCCATGTCTTGGTAAGAGTCTGTCCACAGGACAACTATTAGTTGTGCACTCCACAAATCTGGCTTTTATGGAAGAGTGGCAAGAAGAAAGCCATTGTTTAAAGAAAGCCATAAGAAGTCCCATTTACAGTTTGCGAGAAGCCATGTGGGGGACACAGCAAACATGTGGAAGAAGGTGCTTTGGTCAGATGAAACCAAAATGGAACTTTTTGGCCTAAAAGCAAAACACTGGCGGAAAACAGTGGCGGAAAACTAACACTGCACATCTCCCTGAATACACCATCCCCACCGTGAAACATGGTGGTGGCAGCATCATGTTCTGGGGATGCTTTTCTTTAGCAGGGACAGGGAAGCTGATCAGAGTTGATGGGAAGATGGATGGAGACAAATACAGGGAAATCTTAGAAGAAAACCTGTTAGAGTCTGCAAAAGACTTGAGACTGGGACAGAGGTTCACCTTCCAGTAGGACAACAACCCTAAGCAGACAGCCAGAGCTACAATGGAATGGTTTAGATCAAAGCATATTCATGTTTTAGAATAGACCAGTCAAAGTCCAGACCTAAATCCCATTGAGAATCTGTGGCAAGACTTGAAAATTGCTGTTCACAGGCGCATCCATCCAATCTGATAGAGCTTGAACTATTTTGCAAAGAAGAATGAGTAGAAATTTCACTCTCCAGATGTGCAAAGCTGGTAAAGACATACCCAAAAAGACTTGCAGCTTTAATTGCAGTGAAAGGTGGTTCTAAAAAGTATTGACTGAGCTGAATACAAATGCACGCCACACTTTTCACATATTTATTTGTAAAAAAAAAATAGAAAACCATTTATCATTTTCCTTCCACTTCACAATTATGTGCCACTTTGTGTTGGTCTATCACATAAAATCCTAATAAAATACATTTACCTTTTTGGTAGTAACATAACAAAACATGGAAAGTTTCAAGGGGTATGAATACTTTTTCGAGGCACTGAATCTTTCTCTTTTCTGACTCTTCTACAATGTGCCTAGGTTTTTCTTCTTCTGGTTTTCCTTCTCTAACCTCAATGGTTGAGTCATATATTTGACAATACCACTCTCATCACCTGCTTGATGATATTTCTAATCTCAGATACTAGCCTATGTTATGTGACTTTTGTGCCTACGACTTGTAACCAATGTACTTTTGCAAATTTTCAAGAAACAAATTAAAAGAGAAGTGCGTGAAACCAAAATAATAAACATATAGTACATATTCAGCTAGATGACTGCAGCAGGCTCTACACCGAGAACTGAGCAATCAAAGACCACGGACCACGGAGATGCCCTCCCCTCCAGCACTCATTGGAGCCAGTCAGGCATCTGGCAGATCCCTACATTATTGTCGGGATATCTTCCGAGCCTGGACTGGCTTTGTTACATCAGCTGACAGCTGATAGATGTAATGATATACAGTGGGAAAAATAAGTACATCCTTGGCATCAAAAGCTGATATATTGCTCCTTCAGCAGCAATGACTTCTTATAGGCGTTTGGTATAACTGCTCTCCAGTCTCTGACATCAATTTATGGGAAATTTTTGACCATTTTGTCCGTGCAAAATTTCTTCTGTTGCAACATGTTTGTGGATTTCTTTGCATGGTTGTCATTGCAAACCCACATCTACAAAATTTCTAGGGCAGTCCATAACGCTCTTTTTTTTTGAGACATTCCATGGTAGATTTTCTAGTGTGCATTGGATTAAAATCATGAAGAATAATTTTTGGCTTAAAGCTGAACTTCACCCTAAAGGGGAAGTTGCGGTTTTTGCCCTCCTCCCCCTTCTTTTATTTTTGGCATTTTTTTGGGAGGGGGAGCAGATACCTGATTTTGACAGGTACCCACTCCCACTTCTGGTTGTATTGTCACAGGCCAATCCACTGGAAGTTCTCCCACCCCTTCCTGCCTGCAACCTTCTGGGACATGTCACAAAGCACAGTGTGGCTCACACATGCGCAGTGGGCAGCCAGCTGTAAAGCTGTCCACAGAAAATATGTCAGTGTCAGGGACCCAGAAACCGGCGAAGAACCAGTTCAGGCGAGGACGGTGCTGTACCCCTGGACAGGTGAGTGTCCTTTTATTAAAAGTCATCAGCTACAGTATTTGTAGCTGCTAACGTTTAACTTTTTTTTTCAAACAGGGTAAAGAACTGCTTTAACTTAAAATTTTTGGGCAGATGGCTTTACATTTGCTATCTGCAGACACACTGGTCCCAGCTTCATTTTCACCATGTGACAAGTCCAACGGATGACAGCTGATATATACAATAGGTGTGGTCTCCCAGGTGACGTACTTAAACATACACTATATTACCAAAAGTATTGGGAGGCCTGCCTTTAAACACACATGAACTTTAACGGCATCCCAGTCTTAGTCCATAGGTTTCAATATTGAGTTGGCCCACCTTTTGCAGCTATAACAGCTTCAACTCTTCTGGGAAGGCTGTCCACAAGGTTTAGGAGTGTGTCTATGGGAATGTTTGACCATTCTTGCAGAGGCGCATTTGTGAGGTCAGGCACTGCTATGGACGAGAAGGTCTGGCTCGCAGGCTCCACTCTAATTTATCCCAAATGTGTTCTATTGGGTTGAGGTCAGGACTCTGTGCAGGCCAGTCAAGTTCCTCCACCCAAACTTGCTCATCTATGTCTTTATGGACCTTGCTTTGTGCACTGGTGTGCAGTTATGTTGGAACAGGAAGGGGCCATCCCCAAACTGTTCCCACAAAGTTGGGAGCATGAAATTGTCCAAAATGTCTTGGTATGCTGACGCCTTAAGAGTTCCCTTCACTGGAATTAAGGGGCCAAACCCACCCCCTGAAAAACAACCCAACACCATAATCCCCCCTCCACAAAATGATTTGGACCAGTGCATAAAGCAATGTCCACACAGACATGGATGAGCATGTTTGGGGTGGAGGAACTGGACTGGCCTGCACAGAGTCCTGACCTCAACCCAATAGAACACCTTTGGAATGAATTAGAGTGGAGACTGCGAGCCAGACCCACCAATCTTAACAACCTACGCCCCATCTCCTTACTCCCCTTCTCCTTCAATCTCCCGACTGAGTGACCATCTGACCATCTGACTTCTTTTACCCCTTCAGTCTGGAGTTCGCCCTCAACAATCCACGAAAAATGCTCTCCTTAAACTCACAAACGGCCTACTAAACAGCTAAAACCAATGGACTCTATTCTGTACGACTTCTCTCTGCTGCATTTAACACAGAGGAGCACCCCTTCCTCCTTAAAAAACTCAACTCCTTTGGTCTCTGTGACTGTAGTCTTCGCTGGTTCTCATCCTACCTATCCCACTGCTCCTTCAGTGCCACTGAATCTATCTCTTCACCCCCCAACTCACTCCATCTGTCTCCTCACGCATCACCAACTTACTAACAGACATATCAGCCTGGAAATCACATCACTTCCTCAAACTCAACCTATCCAAAACCGACCTCATGATATTTCCTCCCCCACGTGGCTCTTCCCCTGATTTCTCTGTCAAAATCAATGGCTCAACTATCAACCTGTGCCTGCATGCCAAGGTCCTAGGCGTAATCCTGGACTCTGAACTATCCTTTCGGCTCCACATTCAATCACTGTCCAAAGCTTGCTGCCTCAACCTCTGTAACATTTCCAAGATACGCCCCTTCCTAACCAATGACACCACAAAGCTTCTAATCCAGTCCCTGGTCATTTCCCGCCTCGACTACTGCAACTCCCTCCTCATTGGTTTACCTCTGAATAGGCTATCCCCACTTCAGTCCATCATGAACACTGCTGCCGGGCTCATCCACCTTACAAACCGCCCGGAGTCTGCTACCCCCTCTGCCAATCCCTCCATTGGCTGCCGCTCACTCAACAAATTAAAATCAAGGTACTAAAAATAACTTACAAAGCCATCCACAACCTGGCCCCATCTACATCACTAACTTGGTCTCAAAATGCCAACCAAATCGTTCTCTTCGCTCCTCCCAAGACCTCTGGCTCTCTAGCTCCCTTGTCACCTCATTCCATGCTCGCCTTCAAGACTTCTCCAGAGCCTCTCCCATCCTCTGGAATGCTCTACCCCAATCTGTCTGACTGTCTCCTACTTTGTCCACTTTCAGATGATCACTGAAAACTCATGCATGTCTTCAGAGAATCCTATCTGGCCCCCACCTAACAACTGTCAGCACATCCCCCACAGTTATTACCTCTTGTATCTCTTGACCCTCCCTCTTAGATTGTAAACTCTAACGATCAGGGCCCTCTGATTCCTCCTGTATTAAAGTGTATTGTAGTTGCACCCTCAAGTTGTAAAGCACTGCATAAACTGTCGGTGCTATATAAATCCTGTATAATAATAATAATAATAGTCAATGGGTAAAAGGAGGGAAAAAAGGAAAATGGTAGTGAGTAAAGTGGAATAAAAATCTTACAATCAATTGAATGCGGGGTCTTTGGATTACAGTTTTTATTAAATTTGATGATTTTGGTCACATTGAATGTTTGATTGTAACATTGAACTAATAGGTGTATGGCCACCTTAGGATGGGATAGAGGAATAAGGAATGGTTTACTTTAAAGTACTCTTGCACTTCCCTTAAGAGAATTTAGAGAGTAGAGAATGGTTAAAACCTCTGTTGGGATTTTTGTGTCCTCTCACCTCCTGTCCCAGAGAAACAGAAAAAAAAAAAGTGAATGGAAATTCCTTAGACAGCTTTCTGCCGAACAGGTGACCCCATTGAAGGTTTACATTTACCTCCTGCTATGCTGACAGCTATAACATTTTTGATTTCCAGTGACAATGGTCACTTGGACAAATGAAGAAGACGAATTCCAACAGCAATAAAAGCCTCTGTAAGGGTTTTAAGCTTTTCCTGGTCTATCCGAACCTTTTTTATACACACTTAAAGAAAGTTATGGCTGTAGCTTTAGCAAGGATTTAGCATGCTTAAGAATATACAGTAGCTAGGTCTAATAGACTTCTGGGCTGCATTCTGCCAGCACTAATTAAATGCCTATGTATGCCTGCTAAATTTACGAAATGTGTAATAAAAATGCTGAATATGATGCTGTTCACACTAGCATTTACATCTTAAGAATAAAAAATGCTTGTGTTGACTGAGTCAGGTCATATATGTAAAAAGCATAAGTCTTACTACTTGCCCACGGGATATACTAAGCTCCTGTGTTGACATATGTAAGGCAGAGATCGCCATGCAGCCTGTCCTATTCCTGGTCCAGACAGACACATAAACCTTTCTCAAAATAACAGCTGTTAAAACAGATTTAAGTAATAAAGTAAAACATGATAGATTGGAACATGTTAACATTTATATACCCATGTTGACTCAATTAATAGAAAAAGTGCTTTTTGTGGGGTCATAAAAATAATGACCATTCCACAAATGTCATTTTGTACTGACGCTGGGCAGTCTTACTGGCCGCTAAACTGTAATATTCATCTTATATGGCATACATTAATTCTCCTTAAACTGGACAGGATGAAGACAACTTTAATATGTCTAAAATGCCTTTCAGGGGGAAGAAAATATTAGAGAAATAAATAGTTCTGGAAGAGTATTGACACAGGTACTCTAATTACAGTCACTATGCAGGGTGATAGGAACTTGGTCAAGGTGACAAGGTTAGCACTGTACTGGTGGTCTACCATAAATGACTACAAGCCCCCACCCATCCTCCTTTAAGTGTTGAGTACCAGTCTGAATAGAGATCATCAAGAAATTACATTATGTCAAGTTATGTGCACATTTTACATTTTTTCTTAAAGTTTCTGGAGACTGAAGGTAATGGTTCATAAAACAAAACCCCGAAGATAAGGGTATCTTTATTAATGCTGAGGAAAGGACACTCTTTCTCTAGGGGGGGAGGAGCGGGCTAATAAGTAATTGAGGGAACATGCCTATAAGGCCTCATGCACACTGGATGTTATAAAAAAGCCAGTAGCATTAGCTGAAGAAAGCTGTAGCTGTAGAATTTGTTTTTCAGCATTTTTGCAGTACCGTTTTTCCGGCGTTTTTTAGTGTTTTTTAGCGTTTGCCTTTTTTAGCTTTTTTTTTTTAGCAAAACTATACTCCCACAAAAGCTTATGGCTCAAAAACGCTGATAAATGCCAAATAGCTGTGCTTTTCAGCGTTGTTTAAGCTTTTATCCGAGTTAGAGCGTTTTTACAGCTGTAAAACTCCTCTTAAAACCCACTAGTTCTGGGTTTTTTTCCAGCCAGAAAATGCCCCTGCCAAAAAATGCTGATAACAGCCTATGTGCGCATGGGCACATAGGATAACATGCTGGGGAGTTCACTGGCTGCAGAAAAAAAACATCTGAAGCCAAAAACAGCAGCTGTAAATACGTCCAGTGTGCATGAGGCCTTAAGCCTCATTCACAGGAGCAGGCGGGGGAGGGGGCAGTAAAACCAGGTTGTGGAGACGCGGTTTTGCTGCCCCCCCTTTGCCTGCCTGAACACTGACATCCAGCCCCTCATGGCTGTACACATGTGCATTGCAACATTGCAGGAGCAGCAAAAACTAAACAGCATGTCCTTTTTAGGGGGCATTACTGCTGCCCAGCACAACCAATAATAGTCTATAGGGCAGAACCGCAACACCCCGCAATGCATGTGTTTGTGGTGCAGAAGTGTGGCATTTACAGGGTTAAATCAGGTGGTAAGGATGTAACATATTGCCTCCTCATCGCCTGTCAATTATCCTCTGAAAAGCGATTCAAGTGTGGATCTATGTGGATCTATCTTCAAAGGGCACTGCATGTGAATGAGCCTTAAGGCAGCCCATAAATGAATTAATTTTCTTTCCTGGGTGGAAGGAAAGAAAATTGCTCAGTTCCTCCACTAACACATTCATTGTTGTTTGGAGAATGCCTCCTGCGGCGATATTGTGTTCTGCTGGTCGGGGAGGTGTGAAGAGCCTTCCTGAATGGAAGACCACAATGATTGCTGCTGGCGGCTATAGCCACCAGCAGTAATCACATGTCAAAAATCCAACAGGCTGGTTTTGTCCAAGTCGATTGATGGATTGACTTGGGTATAATCAGCCTACCCATACATGGATCGAAATTCTGCCGGTCTCTGCTGAAAAGGTTGAACTTCGATCCATGCTTAACGCTTGTTCATGCTTGCGGTTGGGGTCAGTAAAACCCCACAGTTTAGTTAAGGTTTTAACCCCCCTCAAATTTTCCCCTTTAGCCGGATCGTTCCTTAGTGAATAAAGCAAGTGTAAACTAGGTCTTAGGACTCTTTTATACAGGCACTGTAAATAGGTGGTTGGGTGCCATTTTTACCACTTGCCGTCTGCCTATCGGTGCCACTCAAAATGGTTAAAACAGGGAGCAGACGAAGGTATATATACTGCACCATTAGAATTGCCTCGTGTTGTAGGGAGGCAAAAAATAAAGCTGCCTGCAGAGTTCAGCAGGCATTGACACTTTGCAACCTCCTCCATGCACGCATGCAACAAGCTTGCCATAAGCAGACTGTAAACGCATCTATGGCATTTACAGCTCCTTTAGGGCACTGCTTCAAAGCATCAAAAGTGATAATTTATCATCTAAAGAAAAAAAAAAACTCACAGGGCATTTAAAAAGTGTCACCTGATTCAAATTGAACACCCTTGCAACACATCTGAAATGCTCATTAACACTATAGGTGCATTAATGCACGTTAAAGGCTATGATAAAATTCAACATCTGTATGAAAGAGTTCTCAAAGTGCATTTTAATCGCCATATGAATGAATTGTCTAAAATGAACACTGTTCAAATGTTTTTCCACTTTCAGTTATATGTCATATCATTCATTATCTCCAGCGTTTCCGTTAAAAGGAGCTGAAGGGTCAAAAACCAAACTGCCAACTGAGTGTGCGCCTACTGCTGTTTGAAATAGTTTTGATTTAAAATGAGTGTCTGGTCGGGGATACACATGAAATATAAGCAGCTGACATCACGCTATGCCTGGAGCTTATACAGCACATATTACCAGCCAGCATATAAACATCAGTCAACCTCCTGTACTGTATCAATGTATACAACAGTCCAGTTATTCCAGACACATTGGTTAGATGTATATAGCAGGGCCATTGACATATATTGCTCTCTCATGGCGAGCTTACATACCATCAGGGTATTTTCATATAACTAATTGTAAGCTGTATTGGTTCAACAACAGAGAATCTGTTGAATATTGAACAGTCTAGCTGGGGACCATGAGGTCACTTTCAGACGGGCTAAAACCTCACAGCTGGGGACCATGATTCAACAGAAGAACACCTTTCTTTAGGCTCACACTCCAAGATTCTGCTGAGGACAGGGGAATGTACAGTATATTGAGACCCTATGAGGGCTGTCCCTGTCCAAAGCTTCTACTGGCACCAGTGGCGGCTGGTGCTCAAAATTTTTGGGGGGAGGGCGCAAACAAACGGAAAAATTCAGAAAAATACTGAAAAAAAAGATCAATTGCAGCCTCACTGTGCCCATCAAATGCAGCCTCACTGTGCCCGTCAAATGCAGCCTCACTGTGCCCATCAATTGCAGCCACTGCGCCCATCAATTGTAGTCTCACTGGGCCCATCAATTGTAGCCTCATTGTGCCCATCAATTGCACCCACTGTGCCCATCAATTGCACCCACTGTGCCCATCAATTACAGCCATTGTGCCCATCAATTACAGCCACTGTGCCCATCAATTGCAGCCTCACAGTGCCCATCATTTGCAGCTTCCTTGTGCCCATCAAATGCAGACTCACTGTGCCCGTCAAATGCAGGGTCACTGTGCCCATCTATTGCAGCCTCACTATGCCCATCAATTGCAGCCGCACTGTGCACATGATATGCAGCCTCACTGTGCCCATCAATTACAGCCTCACTGTGCTCATCAATTGCAACTTCACTGTGCCCATCAATTGCAGCCTTACTGTGCCCATCAATTGCAGCCTCACTGTGCCCATCAAATACAGCATCACTGTGCCCATCAATTGCAGCCTCATTCTGCACATCATATGCAGTTCACTGTGCCCATCAATTACAGCCTCACTGTTCCCATCAAATGCAGCGTCACTGTTCCCATCAATTGCAGCCTCACTGTGCCCATCAATAGCAGCCTCATTATGCACATCATATGCAGTCTCACTGTGCCCATCTGTTACACTCTCACTGCGCCCATCAATTACATAGTCAGTGTGCCTGTCAAATGCAGACTCACTGTGTCCATCGATTGCAGCTTCACTGTGCCCATCAATTGCAGCCTCACTGTCACTGTGCCCGTCAAATGCAGCCCATCAATCAGCGTCACTGCGCCCATCAACCAGCATCACTGTGCCCATCAAAATGCAGCCTCACTGTGCCCATCATTCAGCGTCACTGTGCCTACCAATCAGTGTCACTGTGTCCATCAATCAGCGTCACTGTGCCCATCAAAATGCAGCCTCACTGTGCCCATCATTCTGTGTCACTGTGCCCATCAATCAGCATCACTGTGCCCATCAAAATGCAGCCTCACCGTGCTCATCAGAAAACAGCCTCACTGTGCCCATCAATCAGCATCACTGTGCCCATCAGAAAGCAGCCTCACTGTGCCCATCAATCAGCATCACTGTGCCCATCAAAATGCAGCCTCACTGTGCCCATCAATCAGCCTCACTGTGCCCATCAATCGCAGCCTCACTGTCAATGTGCCCGTCAAATGCAGCCCATCAATCAGCTATCAGATCGGTGCTGCTTAGCTAAGTTATTAGCTTACCTGTCCGTTCCGTCAGGCCGTGCTCTCCGGGTGGTGGAACCGCCAGTCAGAAAGGTGCAACAGGGTGGAACTTCCAACTTCCTCCCGACCCAACCCAGTGTGGGAGACCATCCTTTCTTCAGGCCAGATTGAGGTGAAGTCCTACACTCTGAACAGACTGAAACAAACAATCACTAACTATTCCCTTGATTATAGAAGGCGCCAAAAACTAAATTGACCTAGCATCCTATGCAAGGAGGGTGCTACACTCCCTAGTAACATTACTGCTCTTTTAAACTGGAGGGCCACCTCATTCCCTCCTAACCTGTACAAGATTCATATTACACCTTTCCATCAATTTCAGAAGGGAAGCTTTATTGTCCTTATTCAGAGAATTAATCCAAGCTTTGCTCTCAGCCTTCATCACGTTGTTGTCTATCATTAGAGGATGATCTGCTCTCTCCATGGGCCATAATAAGTGAGCCCCTGTCCTGGTTGGGTCTGTCACCAGCTACTACACTAGTAGATATATATGAAAATCCTCAGTACATTTAATGACTTGACATGTTGCTCGAAAGTACTTCAAAAAATCTTTAACATTCAATTTTTGAATGAATGGACTTCACTGAACAAAAGCTATATTCACTCCTAGAAATTCTCCTGCTCAGGAAAAATTTTCCATCCTGCTCCTTGGAGTTTTCTTGTCACTGCGGTTGAAAAACAACCATCAATATCAACCCATTAATTAGAAAAAAAGAAAAACCATCTTAAAACGAACATTTTTTAACTAAATTCTACTGGTATATGGCCAGCTTTAAGCCTCTTAGACACGATCAGATTTTTGGATGACCGAAAAATGCTAGTCTCATGTCGAAAGTGAAGAGGTTACTCACCATATGAAAATTCTGGTATGACAGAATACAACTTCAGAAGTGACGTATTGTGTTGATTCGTTTTGTATGTATTCTTTTGTTTCTGAGCATGCGTAGTCTTGAGCCTATGATTTTTTTGGACGAAAACCGTACTAATTAAACAAAAATCAGATGTTGAGTTCACGTATGACAAAAATGATATAGTCTGCACATCCAGCTTTTGTCTGACGGAAAAACAGAATCGGCTGTCGAAAGCACCATACTAACATTCCGAGAATCGGCAGATCGTTTGTCGGACGAAAATGTTCTTCCGATTTTAGTATCGTGTACACGGGCCTTTAGACTTTGTGTTGCTAGCTATCTCACACTATCTAAGCACATAAATTTTATCTATTGCCACTTTTTAATTAAAGGTTTGGACACTTTTTAATGTGCGATATCATCAGAGCCTTACATGTATATACATCAAAAGACATTAGTCCTTTTAACTTAATATTTCTCACTTTGTTGTCTCATCATCTATACCATTCAGTTCCTTTAGAGTAATTAAAGGACTGAACAAACACACCTCCACTCTGGACAGTACAAGTTTAAACAGAAAAAACAGACAATTTACTGTAAAGACTATTTACTCCTCTCCAGTAAAATGTAAGGAGATCCAGATTTTTACTTTTAAAATAAACATATACGCTTTAAGACACTGTTGGGCCTTGAAGGATCTTCTGTATACATAAGAGGCTATATTCAGATGTGCACAAGTTCAACAAACATTTATTGTATTAAAGGGGAACTTGTGCCCCACTCACGTGTTTTCCTATTATAGCCAGTAACGACTTAATAAATAGGCAGAATAGGCACCAGCCTATGGGCCCTACTCTGTTTAACTGCCCTGTGACAACAGGTCAAAATAATATTGATTTGTTACATAGTAGTTACATAGTTACATAGTAGGTGAGGTTGAAAAAATACACAAGTCCATCAAGTCCAACCTATGTGTGTGATTATGTGTCAGTATTTCATTACATATCCCTGTATGTTGCGGTCATTCAGGTGATTATCTAATAGTTTCTTGAAGCTATCAATGCTCCCCGCTGAGACCACCGCCTGTGGAAGGGAATTCCACATTCTTGCCGCTCTTACAGTAAAGAACCCTCTATGTAGTTTAAGGTTAAACCTCTTTTCTTCTAATTGTAATGAGTGGCCACGAGGCTTATTAAACTCTCTTCTGCGAAAAAGTTTTATCCCTATTGTGGGGTCACCAGTACAGTATTTGTAAATTGAAATCATATCCCCTCTCAAGCGTCTCTTCTCCAGAGAGAATAAGTTCAGTGCTCGCAACCTTTCCTCATAACTAAGATCCTCCAGACCCTTTATTAGCTTTGTTGCCCTTCTTTGTACTCGCTCCATTTCCAGTACATCCCTCCTGAGGACTGGTGCCCAGAACTGGACAGCATACTCCAGGTGCGGCCGGACCAGAGTCTTGTAGAGCGGGAGAATTATCGTTTTATCTCTGGAGTTGATCCCCCTTTTAATGCATGCCAATATTCTGTTTGCTTTATTAGCAGCAGCTTGGCATTGCATGCCATTGCTGAGCCTATCATCTACTAGGACCCCCAGGTTCTTTCCCATCCTAGATTCCCCCAGAGGTTCTCCCCCCAGTGTATAGATTGCCTTCATATTTTTGCCACCCAAATGCATTATTTTAGATTTTTCTACATTGAACCTCATTTGCCATGTAGTCGCCCACCCCATTAATTTGTTCAGGTCTTTTTGCAAGATTTCCACATCCTGCGGAGAAGTTATTGCCCTGCTTAGCTAAGTATCGTCTACAAATACAGAGATTGAACTGTTTATCCCATCCTCCAGGTCGTTTATGAACAAATTAAATAGGATTGGTCCGTCCCAGCACAGAACCCTGGGGAACCCCACTACCCACCCCTGACCATTCTGAGTACTCCCCATTTATCACCACCCTCTGAACACGCCCTTGTAGCCAGTTTTCAATCCATGTACTCACCCTATGGTCAATGCCAACGGATCTTATTTTGTACAGTAAACGTTTATGGGGAACTGTGTCAAATGCTTTTGCAAAATCCAGATACACCACGTCTACGGGCCTCCCTTTATCTAGATGGCAACTCACCTCCTCATAGAAGGTTAATAGATTGGTTTGGCAAGAACGATTCTTCATGAATCCATGCTGATTACTGCTAATGATATCATTCCTATTACTAAAATCTTGTATATAGTCCCTTATCATCATACTATTGATGTTAGGCTAACTGGTCTGTAATTCCCAGGGATGTTTTTTGGGCCCTTTTTAAATATTGGTGCTACATTGGCTTTTCTCCGAACAGCTGGTACCATACCAGTCAATAGACTGTCTGTAAAAATTAGGAACAACGGTCTGGCAATCACCTGACTGAGTTCCCTAAGTACCCTCGGATGCAAGCCATCTGGTCCCGGTGATTTATTAATGTTAAGTTTCTCAAGTCTAATTTTAATTCCGTCCTCTGTTAACCATGTAGGTGCTTCCTGTGTTGTGTCATGAGAATAAACACTGCAGTTTTGGTTACTGAAGCCCCCCGATTCACTCGTGACTACTGAGGAGAAGAATAAATTCAATACCTTTGCCATCTCCCCATCCTTTGTAACCAGATGTCCTTCCTCATTCGTTATGGGGCCAATATGGTCTGTCCTCCCTTTTTTACTGTTTACATACTTAAAGAATTTCTTGGGATTTTTTTTGCTCTCCTCCGCTATGTGTCTTTCATGTTCTATCTTAGCCGTCCTAATTGCACCCTTACATTTCTTATTGCATTCTTTATAAAGTCTGAATGCTGAGGATGATCCCTCAACCTTGTATTTTTTGAAGTCCTTCTCCTTTGCTTTTATATGCATTTTTACATTGGAGTTAAGCCATCGAGGATTTTTGTTCGCTCTTTTAAATTTATTACCCAATGGGATACATTGGTTAATGCCCTTATTTAATATGCTCTTAAAGCAAACCCATCTCTCCTCCGTATTCTTTGTTCCTAATATTTTATCCCAGTTTATGCCTTTTAGCAAGGTTTGTAGTTTAGGGAAGTTGGCTCTTTTGAAATTCAGTGTCTTTGTGTTCCCTTCATGTTTCCTATTTGTGTGATTTATACTGAAACTAATTGACCTGTGATCGCTGTTACCTAAATTGCCCAGTATTTCCACATCTGTGATCAGGTCTGTATTGTTGGTAATCAGTAGATCCAGTAATGTTTTATTTCTTGTTGGTGCGTCTACCATCTGACCCATAAAATTGTCCTGCAAGACATTAAGGAACTGGCGTGGCTTAAATGAATGCGCGGTTCCCTCCGCCCAGTCTATGTCTGGATAATTAAAATCCCCCATTATGATAACACTTCCCATCCTTGCTGCTAATCCAATTTGTGATAGGAGATCCGTCTCCACTTCCTCCCTCAGGTTAGGTCTATAGCAAACTCCCAGTATTATTTTCCCCCTAGCTTCATCCCTTTGGAGCTCTACCCATAAGGATTCCACCTCCTCACTAGCTCCCTCAGTGATGTCATCTCTCACATTCACTTGTACATTATTCTTGATATATAGGCATACCCCTCCCTCTTTTTTACCCTCTCTATCCTTGCGGTATAGGGTATACCCTTGAATGTTTGCCAGCCAATCATGAGAGCTGTTGAACCAGGTCTCTGAAATACCCACAAAATCCAAATCCTCCTTGTACAACAGTATCTCTAGTTCACCCATCTTGTCCGCCATGCTCCTGGCATTGGTGAACATGCCACATAGATTAGACCGGTCGCATATTGTCCTCGTATTGGGTGTTTCAAGATTGCAACTAGGACTTGCTACTATACTCACCTTGTGTTTTTGTGCTTTGGTTAACCTATCACTAATGCCCCCAATACTACCCTCTGGAATATCTTCCGCGCTGGCTATCACTGTCTCTGGACCCTCCCCCCCATCGCCTAGTTTAAAAACCCCTCTAACTTTTTGGCCATCTTCATTCCCAGCAGATCTGCACCCTCCTCATTTAGGTGCAGTCCATCCCTTCTATAGAACCGGTTACCGACTGAGAAGTCGGCCCAGTCTTCCAGGAACCCAAACTCCTCCTTACTACACCAGCTCTTCAGCCACTTGTTTACTTCCCTAATCTCCCTCTGCCTTTCTGGTGTGGCTCGATGTACCGGTAGTATTCCTGAGAACACTACCTTGGAGGTCCTTTTCCTCAATTTAGCACCTAAGTCCCTAAAATCGTTCTTTAGGACACTCCATCTGCCTCTGACTTTGTCATTGGTGCCAACGTGCACCATGACAGCCGGGTCTTCCCCAGCCCCTCCCAGTAATCTGTCCACAAGATCCGTGATGTGCTGAACCCGAGCGCCCGGTAGACAACATACTGTTTCAGGTCTTGGTTACAGATTGCCCTCTCTGTCCTTCTAAGAATTGAGTCCCCTACCACCAGAATCTGTCTTTCCTTTCCCTTTGCTGCCCCCCCACTCTCACTGGAGGAGTTCTTCCCCTGGCAGCTAGGAGAGTCCCTCATCTCCAGCAGTGCTGGTCCCTGACTGGTTTCACCAATGTCACTCAATGGAGCGTACTTATTGGGATGCTCCAGTCCTGGATCGGCCTCTCTGGCACTTCCCCCTCTACCCCTCCTGACTGTCACCCATCTATTCTTTGCTAGTGCCTGCACCTCTTTGTCTCCACCCGCCTCTGTGCTGGCCCCTGCCGGCACCTGCCGTGTACGTTCCTGGCTCACCTTTAGTATGGAGGGACTTCTCAGTGCTCTTGAAAGAAAATTACAATGAAGCTTTCTTTTTTTTAACAAGAAAACAATGAAGCTTTCTTAAATTGTTTACAAAAGATAGAAAAAATTAATCAACTCAAAGAAATGAAAACTTTACATTAACTCTATAGAGAAAATACTTTATTCATGTAATGTACTCAATAACAAGTTAAAGTACATAATCCATAGGCATCAGGTTCACATTACAGTTTGTCTCTTAAAAGCTCATCTTCTTTCAGCTGTCAGTTTGTAAAAAAAATTGCATGTAGGTGCAACCTACATAGGTGTAATGTACAGTAATCAATAATGATGGTCATCTCCATCTAGCGGCCGATGTGCACACTACTTAGTTCAATGTTATTCCTCTAGAGCATGTGCACGAGAAACCTCCAGAAACATGTGAGGGGACCCCCAATTGTCCTATCAAAGGGCTTGTTTACCATTGTGGTTGGGTGGTCAGCAAAAACATGTGGCTAAACTGTGTTTTCAACTGCTCCTCCTGCAAAATGCTAGATGCCCGCATGCAGCAATGCTTTGCAGCCACAGCACCAATTAAGCCATCTGTTGAGTTCTGTGGGCAATCCCGCCAGCCGAACATGACCTACAGTATTAAAAAGAGGCAACTGCCTGAAAACAGTATTGTGGTATTTAGGGGGGTCAAAACAAGCATTGAGGAGGCGACATATCGCCTGCTCACCTCCTGTAAAACCCCTGTGAAAATCGATCCACTTGCTTTTCAGAGGCACAGCAGTCCTTGCCTCTAGTGTAAACAAGGCCTTAGGATGTCCCCACTCCAGATAGAGAAGACACCTTTGGACAGCAGCATTGTCAATCTGGGGATAGGGTAGTGTTAAGCTGGCTATAGATGATTTAAATCTCCCTACTGAACTGTCCACCGATCGACTTGGGTACAACTACCATGTTGGATTTCTAGCATGACTCTTGATGGGGGAATTGAGCGATTTTCAAACCTGTGGTTGCAGGAAAGAAAATGGCATAATCTATTGCCAGCTTCAAATGCACTAGTAACACTTTTTGATTAATTTATAGCAACAGTTTTTTGTTTTTTTTTGTAAGGCCACCACATCAAAGAACCCGTAGGCATAGGCTGCAATAAACAAAATAATTGTTTTTGGGTTTATTACCACTTTAGGCACACTGACATGGCTCACTGAAATAAAAAAAAAGTATATGATAAGTTCTTATTAAGCACATTTGGAGCGCAGCAGTGTAGCCATATATCTAACCTTGGTTACAAGCCATATAGAATAAATCACACCAAAAAAATATGCATACTCTACTGTAAAAACGTATAATAAAATGGCATTGTAGAACACTGTAAAAACACAGAGGCACACATAAAATTCATATACAAAACAAGCTGTATAAATCAATCCTCGGTGTGCATTATTTCCTGAGGCTGAGTTTCCCATTCTTAAGCTAATACTACCCAGGAGTCATTTTTTCCTTTGTTCTGATTCTAGCAATACCGTTTATTGATATTTAATGTGTCACGTCTAGATTTAGCACAGAGAACAGCTCAGTATTCCCTCGGTGAGGAAAGAATCTCAGACTGCACATTTCCACATGTGTCTGGGCAGATGCTGACTAACTTCTCATCCTCTGCAAGTTTTCTCACTCCCCCATCATGGCTGATTTGCCCAGAGAGGTCACAGAGGAGGTGGTGGCAGTGGTGAGAAGAGAAGGGGACATGACGTTTACTATCCTGTTCCTTTGTCTTAGACCACACAAGTTTCCAACAAAAAACATATCATAGAGCTAAAGTGCTGATAAGGAGCTATCGGCCTGTAATTGGACTTGCTGAGAATGTTGTACTGCTGTCGTCACCTATCCCAGGAAGTGGTCAGCTTCTAGGATACGTGTCCACACATTGACAAAAGCTTTGATGGCTTTCCCCAGCAGTATAATGCTGGCCATATATGTAGCAATTTTCAGACAACCACTTTCAACCGGCTTTTGATTGCTAATAGGATAAAAGGTGAAAGAATGAAGGCAACCTACCATCAACTACTTAAATCAACCAGAAATCTGTGATCAATTGTTTCATTCAACCAGTGCGTTAAACAAACAAAAAAAAAAATTACCCGATTGCTCCATCCACACATTCCATATGGATGGAGGAATCCTCCCCACTGAGCTATTGTATTCTGACAGCAAGGAGACATCCCTACCATCAGAATACACTGATACATCAAGAAGGGAAAATCTGACAGGGCAGTTGTACAGAAGTCAATTGTTATGCCGCGCACACACGAGCGGACTTTACGGCAGACTTTGCCCGGTGGACTTTTCGACAGACTTTATGACGAACTTTCCGAATGAACAGACTTGCCTACACACAATCCACCAAAGTCTGTCGAATTCGTACGTGATGACGTACGACCGGACTAAAACAAGGAAGTTCATAGCCAGTAGTCAATATCTGCCCTAGCGTGGCTTTTTGTCCGCCGAACTAGCATACAGACGAGCGGACTTTTCGACTGGACTCGAGTTCGACAGATAGATTTAAAACATGTTTCAAATCTAAGTCCATCCAACTTTTGAGAAAACAAAGTCCGCTGGAGCCCACACACGATCGAATTGTCTGATGAAATCCCGTCCGCCGGGCAAAGTCTGCCGTAAAGTCCGCTCGTGTGTACGCGGCATTAGGTCAACTTCTGTACAACCTCCCTGTCCATACATGGATTAAAATTTGGCCAATCCCTGCTGAATGGGTTTAATTTCGATCCATGTATGGCCGGCTCTACACTTGCAGACAGGGTGCAGTAAAAATAGGCAGTTGAGCTGCAGTTTTACCGCAACCAACAGCCCAGCTAAAAGTGGTTGTAAAGTATGAAGGTTTTTTTCTCTTCATGCATTCTATGCATGAAGGTAAAAAACATTCTCTGTGCTGCAGCCCCCCCAGGCAAACTAATACTTACCTGAGCCCCATCTAGATCCAGCTATGTGCACCAGAGCCTCGGCTGTCTGAGGACTCTCCCTCCTCATTGGATAAGACAGCAGCCAGAGTCATAGCCTCTGGTTGCTGTCCATCACAGTCAGTAAGCCAATGAGGAGAGAGAGGGGGCAAGGCTGAGCTGTGGACACACCGAGCTGTGGCTTGGGAGTGAGCCTGCTCACCCCAATTGCAAGCGGCTTGCTCTGGGGGCACTCAGTAGGAGGGAGGGACCAGGAGTGCAGGTGGGGGACCCAAGAATAGGAGGATCCGGGCTTCTCTGTGCAAAACCACTGCACATAGCAGGTAAGTATGACATGGTTGTTATTTTTAAAAAGAAAAAAAGAACTTTAATATGACACTATAGATTGAAATACATAAAGTATGTGTATAGCCAAATCAGTTTTTTTTTGAAAGGGTAGGGAAGAATTAAAGCCCTGTCAAGTTTTTACTGCTGCCTGTGGTCCCATTAAGGAGGTACAAAAGTCTACATTTTAGGTGTTCTGGTGACAACTGTCTAAGAAAGGAATTCCCCTCTTTCTGCAGAGATTTCCAAGTACAGTACTTCCTTTTGAGTCTCTGAGACAGAAGTGAAAGGAATATCTTCCCAAGGGGACACCCATAAACTAGCGGAGTTTTAATCCTTCTCTACACTATCCAAGCTACACTCAACATACACTTTAATACATTGAAATAATAATTGCGAACAAATAGAATTCGATCGGAGCAGGAAAAGTAATCTGATGAGAATTGATCAAATTTTTCACTCTGTTCAACTCCATTATTCAGCCATAGATTGGAAACAGTGAATCATACATTTAATCCTTTGTAATTCTTGCTGGAAAATCAAATCAAAACTGTGGTGTACCAATCAGATTTCAGCGTGTATGGCCAGCATACAGCATGCTGTATCCAGCATGCCCATTCCACAGAGGCCGGTCATTAGACTAGCTTCTGTCAGACAGGGAGCTGCACACATAGGCCAGTTCCTGCCGAACCGACCGATACCGGACAATTTTCAGCACATGGATATCCAGCCTTAGGCCCATTGCATAGTTCAAAAAATAGCTCTAGGATCACAGGGTGAATTTGCACATGGCTTTCTAATGATCTGCAGTTGTAATTTACTAATAGGAAATGCCATTTCCTCTGCATCATAATTCAATTGTGGGACTTCTTGGACAAGTTTAATATCTGGAAAAGGAAAGAACAGATATAAAACAATTAACATTTTGTCTGTAAGACAGAAAAAAAGGAAAATATGCCTTTAACTGGAACATGGTGGGGTTGAATTACTAAAACTGGAGCACTCAGAATCTGGTGCAGCTCTGCATGGTAGTCGATCAGCTTCTAACTTCAGCTTGTTCAATTGGGTTTTGACAATAAGGCTGGGTTCAGATATATGCGACTGTGGTTTGCAGTCCGGAGTCCTGTGCGATTCAAGTGCAAATTGTTCCCTGAATTCACACCTGGACTGGACCCAAAAATGCACAGGACCCTTTTCAAAAACGTACATGTGTGAACTGGCTCTATTGAAAGCTGGTCACATTCACATGTTATGCGAAGTGGATGCAGTTAAAAACGCACCCAATTCGCATATACGTGAACCCAGCCTAAAACCTGGTCCCGCATCTTAGGCTGCTAAACACACCGACAAGGTGGGGAGCCCCTTCTGGTGGTCTTTTAGGGCCGAGGTGTTCTCTAATCAGAGATATTATTCTTCTTGTGGCATGCCTGCTGTGGAGTTCGGATCCAGCAGTTGAGACAGCATGGCGTCTATCTGTCTATGGAGGTTCTGTCACAGGTTTGGCAGCCCAGCAGCCTCAGATAGATCTGGACGAGAGGTGCTGACTGCCAAGGGGTGAATGAGCTCACCATCTATCCCTGTCTGTGACTGAAGTCTGCCCCCTTCTCTCTCCTTCCTCTTAAGTACACTAAGGTAAATCAGGGTTCTCAGAGCACCCCTTACATCAGAATTCCCCTTTACACCAGAGGCCCCAGTGTTCCCCTTTTACTGAGGGTTTCCAGAGCATCCCTTATGTTAGAGTCCCCAGAGCTCTCCTGTACATCGGAGTCTGCAGAGTCCCCCTTTACAGTGAAAGGGAACCCTGTGAGTTCAAAAGTAAAAGGGGAACTCTGTGGACCCTGATATAAAGGGGGACACTTGTTATTAACTTCATATGATTAGAAATGTTATTTAATAGCAAAATATATGTATAGTTTATACAATAACAAAAATTGCCGTGTGCCACTAAAGTGTTCGGGTATGACTTGAAGAAAAGGTGGCAACCCTACCCAGGTCACCAAAACTAGTGTCCCTATTGGCAGGCTTACCCTCTTTTCTTTTACAATGATGATGATAAACAGGACAAACAAAGAGGGTGAATCTCCTTAATGGGGGTGAGGGGGGGTGCTTGGGGTTACAGGCAGCAATAAAAACTGACAGGCGTTCTAATCCATCCCCACGCTATCCATAACTAAAAAAAAGGTTTTGCCTTTAGTTCTACTTTAATTTGGCATAGGGCACATAGTGCTTAATTTATTGGTGGAATTGCTGATATGTAGTAAATTTAAAGAGATTATTGGCCTTGTGTATGAAGCATCTGACTGTAGATGTTTCTCCTCTTACAACCAATCATCTTCTCCCTTTCCTGTTACAATAGTGGATTAGAAGATGTAAGAGAGATATTGATTAAATATAAATTCAGATAGTTCCTCCACTTAGTTCAAAATGCTTTATATTGGTCCAGCATACAAAATGACTGTTTTCACTTTATATCAGAGACAGGTATAATCTGAAAAAGATTGTGTTTCTAAAATGTTATCATCATAGAACAATACAGCGAGTTCTGTCTTTCTGGTTACTCCACGCACGAGTGGGTTAATGGAATCTCTATTAAGCAAGCAATCTAAAAACAGCCCCTTGCATTATTAGGATGTAAAGTAATGCAGTGACATCATAAAATTCCAGCTCTGTGACACCACTGGCAGGGGGGAGAGGGGTCTCCCGTGAAATTAGGGGAGGGAGCTCCTTCCTTGGGATCATTGCCAACTCTTACAGGAACGTCTGGATTGTGTCCACTCCTCTATTGCCAAAACCATGTGCAGCTCAAAAATAGCTAGTTTAGGACACAGTGAACTGAAGATTATAAAAGGACGCTGAAAGGAAGAATTGTTGTGCTTTCGTCATATTTAATTAATGCCAGATTTTAATCTACTGTGCTTCAGTGCACACTGACAAACAGAAAGTACAGTGCAGTGCGGCCCCTTCCCCCACCTCACATACATGTGATGTCATAGAATAATAAACACTCAGGATCAGAGCAGACATGCAGTTAATTAAAGGGTTACAAACTAACACATTTGGCTAATGCAATCCACAAATGGTACTAAGAGGGTGTGACTATCTGCCAATTTACCACACGTATCCAGTGACCTATTTTAAGGGCATGCTATACTCAACCATAGTTGTTTCAGATATACACACAATGTTGTGGCATTTGTTGCATGCTGTCCCAATGCCAGTTGAGTGCCTTTGTCAGAAATTCCACTCTGAGATAGTTTTGCAGCAGTTTTTTGCTCTGTCACCACCAAAATGCTGTAATGGAACCATTGCTCTCTTTCAGCTTTAACCCCAGTTTTGTGTTTATTTCACAGTATGGAAAACCCTCCAGTGAAGCAAGACAGCACTGTTTGGCATGACAATGGCTGCCCTGGTATGATGGGGAATTCCAGAACATGAGGATATCTCCCCACTGGAATGTCAGAGAGACTTAAGCCTCGTACACACGGTCCGACTGCCGTCTGACTTTTGTCAAAAGAGCGTGTGCAGGATTTTGTCTAGCGTACTAACTATCCGCAAATTGTCGTTCGACAAACACGAACGTGGTGACGTACTACGAGAGTATAAAGAGTAAGTTCATTTCTAGAGCGCCACCCTTTGGGCCCCTTCTGCTAATTTCATGTTAGTAGAAGTTTGGTGAGCATTGATTTGTGATATTTAAATGGTTCCTGATCTTCAAATGACAGTTTGGGAGTAGGCAGTTACATTAAAAACAACATAATGTAAAATTAACAAGGGACACCAACATAGTTGTATCTTTGATCTTAAAAACTCAGGGATAATGGTGTTGTGGTAACTTCTCCAAAAAATCAAACAGCAACCATAATATTATTATTTTTATCATTACAAAACAAATGCCTTTTAAAATACGTTTGGCATAACTACATCAGTGTCACCAGCAAAGCAGCTTCATTATTATCCCATTAAAGAAGATGAGAATGTGCGCTGCATTTCGACATTTCATCAATTGCCGCGTCACGAATGTTAATTCTAGATTACGAACGGTAGTTTACAAGACCAAACTCTTCCGGGTTGTTCCTTGATTCCAATCATGCGTGTTTGCACTTTCGACTTTTGTGTGACGATTTCTGTACTGACCATCCGAAAATCGGATGTTGAGCTGTCGTTCGTCAAAAATTGACAAGTCTGCTCATCCAGCTTTTGTCTTTCGAAAAATGAAAATCAAGCAAAGATGTAGAAAGGAGAATACTAATGGTAAGAATTTCAGACGACAGGGCCTCAAACGACAATTCCCTTCCGAAATTCGCATCGTGTGTACGGGCCTAAAGGCTGGGTTCACATATGTGCGAATTGGATGTGGGTTTCCTCGCATCCAATTCACATGGTATTCAAGTGTGCCCGGCTCACAATGGAGCTGGTTCACACGGGTCCAGGGTGGGCGCAGTCTGCATTCCAAAAGGGTCCTGTGCATCTTTGGGTCCAGTTCAGGTGAAAATTCAGGCAAAAATTCGGACCTGATTCGTACCTGAACCAGTGAACATGGACACATCGGACCCCATGCTGGAAAGGGAACTGCGGCTGCACATATGTGAACCCGGCCTTAATGTGGAAGTCTTGTTAAATGCCAACTATACTTGAACCTACTCCCAACCCTATTTTAAGCCCTATTCTAACTACCCTGTAGAGGAAAGATCTCTATACCTACCTATTCTGAGGGTGCTCCGGTCCAGTCACATAATTGGCTCCCAGTGCCAGCTTCAGTGTAGGGATCGCTGACAGTGGATGCCCCATAGTAAGCCTATGGATGACGTTACCACCCAGGCTCTGCAGCCGTTGTTAAAAATTTCTACTCTTCACTCAAACCAGCTGCTGGGGAGATCTTGTGACTAGACCAGAGTGCCTTCAGAATAGATATGTATAAACGTCTTTTCTTTACAGGGTAGTTAGAACAGAGCTTAGAGTGGGAGCGTGAGCAGGTTTAAATATAGTCAGTATCTGACTGTACTTCTCGTTTAGGTAGGCAGAATGTGTTTCAACTTGTCTTAATGAAAAAAACTAAAATAACAGGTGTCCAGTGCATTCTGTTACTGGGAGTGAGGTAACAGAGGTACACTGGATTTATGGATAGGGTGCAAGCTCCACACATTCCTCGTAATGCACACATACAGTATCTCACAAAAGTGAGTACACCCCTCAGATTTATGGAAATATTTTATTATATCTTTTCATGTGACAACACTGAAGAAATTACACTTTCCTACCGTGTAAAGTAGTGAGTGTAAATTTGCTGTCCCCTCAAAATAACTCAACATACAGCCATTAATGTCTAAACCGCTGGCAAAAGTGAGTACACCCTTAAGTGAAAATGTCCAAATTGGGCCCAATTATCCATTTTCCCTCCCCGGTGTCATGTGACTCATTAGCGTTACAAGGTCTCAGGTGGGAATGGGAGCAGGTGTATTAAATTTGGTGTTATCGCTCTCACTCTCTCAAACTGATCACTGGAAGTTCAACATGGCAAAGAACTCTCTGAGGATAAAAAAAAAATTGGCCTAGGCTATAAGAAGATTGCCAAGACCCTAAAACTGAGCTGCAGCACGGTGGCCAAGACCATATAGCAGTTTAACAGGACAGGTTCCACTCAGAACAGGCCTCGCCATGGTCGACCAAAGTTGAGTGCACCTGCTCAGCGTCATATCCTGATGTTGTCTTTGGGAAATAGATGTATGAGTGCTACCAGCATTGCTGCAGATGGTGAAGGGGTTCGGGGGTCAGCCTGTCAGTGCTCAGACCATACGCCACACACTGCATCAAATTTGTCTGCATGGCTGTCCTCCCAGAAGGAAGTCTCTTCTAAAGATGATGCACAAGAAAGCCCGCAAACAGTTTGATTAAGACAAGCAGATTAAGGACATGGATTACTGGAACCATGTTTTGTGGTCTGATGAGACCAAGATAAACTTATTTGGTTCAGATGGTGTCAAGCGTTCGTTGTGACAACCAGGTGAGGAGTACAAAGACAGGTGTGTCTTGCCTATAGTCAAGCATGGTGGTGGGAGTGTCATGGTCTGGGGCTGCATAAGTGCTGCCGTCACTGGGGAGCTACAGTTTGTTGAGGGAACCATGAATGCCAACATGTACTGTGACATACTGAAGCAGAGCATGATCCCCTCCCTTCGGAGACTGGGCCACAAGGCAGTATTCCAACATGGTAACGACCCCAAACACACCTCCAAGATGACCAATGCCTTGCTAAAGAAGCTGAGGGTAAAGGTGATGGACTGGCCAAGCATGTCTCCAGACCTAAACCCTATTGAGCATCTGTGGGGCATCCTTAAACGGAAGGGAGAGGGGTGCAAGGTCTCTAACATCCACCAGCTCAGTGATGTCGTCATGGAGGAGCGAAAGAGGACTCCAGTGGCAATCTATGAAGCTCTGGTGGACTCCAGGAGCTTTAAGGCAGTGCTGGAAAATAATGGTGGCCACACAAAATATTGACACTTTGGGAGCAATTTGGACATTTTCACTTAGGGGTGCATTAACTTTTGTGGCCAGGGGTTTAGACATTAATGGCTGTGTGTGGAGTTATTTTGAGGGGACAGCAAATTTACACTTTTATACAAGCTGTACACTCACTACTTTACATTGTAGCAAAGTGTCATTTCTTCAGTGTTGTCACATGAAAAGATATAATAAAATATTTACAAAAATGTGAGGGGTGTACTGTACATGTTACAGTTTGTAGTGACATGGGACAAGTCGCATTTCAGAGGAACTCTGCACCTTATTACTGCACACATGGAAGGCTCATCTCTAAGTCGGGGAGCTATCTTAATGTTTGATATTTCACATTACTGCAGTGTCCACCTGTTCCCGGACATTGGTGAGTGCACTCTGCACCAAAGGTATCCCTGTGTGCAGGAGGAGTAGGCCCCGTCCTCACACATTTTGCATAGTTGGAGAAGGATTCCGCCGCCATCAAAACTGTGTCGGGAACCTGAATAGGCCACAAACTTTGAGACACAAAGCAGGATTTACACTGCAGTAGAAACCTGTCAGCTGAGACCTAGCTGTGAAAATATTGTGTGGCACCTTTGCAGTAAAAGGGAACTGGGATAGGGCACTTAAAAGTTTAGTCTGCAGCATTAGCAGCAGAAGTCGTGTAATCATGGTAACCTAACATTGGTTCATTTTTAGTGGGCTAGTCCATGCTGTCAGGCAAAAGGCAGAATCGCATTTATGCAAAGAAAATCTCCTGCTGCATTGAAGTCCCTCTTAGGCAGCACACTGGTTGCAGAGCATGCCAAAAGCTCCAGAGCATACTGTGCAAGCTCTGACCAGTGGTCCGGCCTGGATACCCAATAAATCATTAAGTCCTTCTGAGAGAGTATGCATTAGCCATGGACCCAATATATTATGCAATTATGTGGTTGAGGCATCAACTATGATTACTTTCTTCAGCCAGATCTGGTTGCTATGGTTTAAAAACAACACTGAAATGCAGCTATGAGTAGGGTTGCCACCTGTCCGGGATTCACCCGGACAGTTCAGGTTTGGAATCATGCGTCCGGGTTTCAGGCTGCCTGAAACCCGGAGACATTAATCGGACTGGACTATGGCCTTCCAGCAGGGTTGCTGGCTGCAGTTGACTAAGCTGAGAGTGTCTGTTACCCAAAGCCAGCAACAACAATCCCCCCCCCCAAACACACACAGATGGGAGAGAAGAGAGGGCACGATCTGCACTCTTCCTCCCGCCCCTACCCCTCTGTGTCTGCAAATCACTCCAGTCCCCAGGGCTGTGCCTCAGAAAAGGAAAGTGGGGGTTGGAAATTTGAAGTCCAGCAGCCTTGGATACATCTGGATGAGAGGTGTTGACTGCCAAGGGGTGAGTGAGCTCCCCGGTCATCCCTGTCTGTGACTGAAGTCTCCCCCCTTCTCTCTCCTGCGTGAGTAAACTAAGGTAAATCAGGGTTCTCAGAGCACCCTTTACATCAGAGTTCCCCTTTAGACCAGAGGCCGCAGTGTTCCCTCTTACATCAGAGTCCTCTCCATACATCAAAGTTCTCAGTGTCCCCCCTTAAATCAAAGTTCCCAGAGCATCCCTTATGTTAGAGTCCCCATAATTCTCCCTTACATCAAAGTCTGCAGAGTCCCCCCTCACAGTAAAAGGGGAACTCTGTGGACTCTGACATAAAGAGGGACTCTTGTTATTAACTTCATATGATTAGAAATGTTATTTAATAGCAAAATATATGTATAGTTTTTACTATAAAAAAAAATGGCTGTGAGCCATTAAAGTGTTTGGGTTTGACTTGAAGAAAAGGTGACAACCCTAGCTATGAGACAGCCGCTGATACCACTGCTTCTCCTTTTGAGAATCAGAGGCACATTTGTCAAAAGAGGAGATCCTGCCACGAAAGAGGTAAAGAGGTTCTTATGTAGCACCTCAAACTGTCCTCCTAATAGTGGTCCTTCTATTAGGGAATTCCTATTAGCCAGCCGGCTCTTAAAAAAAGTGCATGCCCATGTCCATACTTTTTCACGAACATTAGCCAGAAGCACATGTGTGAGCACACTGATTCAGCAGTCAGCATTAGCACCAAACAGCCTATTTAGGGGAAGTGCTAACTCAGGGTCAATGCTAAATGGTCTTCAGTGTGTTCCTTACTCCCTGACTTCTGTTTTCTACATGTGATTCCTGTTATTGACCCAGCTTCCTCCTGAACTGATTTGGATTTTGCTCTGTACTACTGCTCTATCTGTTCCTGATCTTGACTTCATCACTGACCTTGATCCAGCTCCTGATTTGGTGCTTCATTGCTCACTTATTGTTGACCTCGGCTTGATTTTGACTACACCTCTGCCTCTGATTCTGCTCTACACCATTGTCCAGTGCCTATATACCTTTTGTGCTGATGCAGCTACCTGCTTCTACAGTATTTATTGCACTGCTACACACCTGCTGATATCATCCGTGAGCTCTGCCATATTGAAACCTTCACACAAACCAGAGTTCCCCTTTAACTTCTGCTGATTATCTTGCTGACTCCTCACTAGACGCCCCCGCATGTACGTCCTTCTGGATCTTCCTGGTTGGCATCTTCAGTTCAAGGTTTTGAAAGCTACATCTTCTGGCACTTGTGTTTCACCTGTCCCTTTGCACCCTCTGTTCCACCTTTAGGGGTGCTTAGGCAGAAGATACACGGAAGGCTACCCTTGTCATTTCAGTCTCTTGGCTTCCTAGTGCATAAAAGATCCCATGTGCCACAAATTGCATGCAGCAGAGGACTCCATGGTGTTACTGAGGACAACACTGTCATTAACAATCTCACCCCACCCATGTACAACATATGGGATTTGGGAGGGGTGAAACGTCCCCCTTAAAGTCTGCCCTATTTATTACTGCTCCAGCACCCAATCCCCCTCATTCCCCTCATATTTCTCCTTGGGATTCTGCTGCCCCTGCCCCACAGATATAGAGGGAGAGGGCAAATGTTTCTTTTGGCCCTGGGACAGTAGCAGGTCATCCTCTTCCTGCTTTGTCATACCAGGTATAAGAGGAACATCAGAGACACTATGACTCCAATCTATACCTTACTGGTGCTCACCAGATGCCAAAATGCTGTACACATTCCGAACCATGAGCGATTAATGTGAGAAGAAACCCAGCTACCCAGACCCAATCCTCGTGCCATAATCACAGAGGTGCTTAATATTGGTGTGTTTCTGCTGGTGCAGCCTCTGCGGGATGGCTACTGTTGAGTTCCAGTGCATGGGAGTGTCCGTGATTAGATGGTACTGCTGCCAAACACCTAAGGTGCTCACCAACTGCCTGGACTGAGGAACGACCTCCTGGAAGCTAGGGAATTTTTTGGGACACCACT
Source organism: Lithobates clamitans (assembly GCA_037952925.1). NCBI lineage: Eukaryota > Metazoa > Chordata > Amphibia > Anura > Ranidae > Lithobates > Lithobates clamitans. The sequence goes on along the minus strand of JBBGZY010000780.1, from coordinate 379,739 downwards.
GCACTACAAGTTTGAAGTGGTTGAAAAGGTTGTGATTTCTTTTTTTTTTTAAACAACCAACATGTTATACTTACCTGCTCTGTGCAATAGTTTTGCACAGAGCAGCCCCGATCTTTTTCTTTTTGGGTCCCCCACCGGCGGTTTTGACTCCTCCCCATGATAAGTTCCTCCAATAACAAGCCTCTTGTTATGGGGGTACTCAAGCATGCTCACTCCTGAGCCGTGATCCTGTGAATGGACATTGTCAGCTCCACCCCATCTCTCCTCATTGGCTCACTGGCTGTGATTAACATCAGCAGGAGTCAATGGCTCCTGCAGCTGCGTGAGCCAATGAGGAGAGAGAGACCCGGAAGAGTGGCTGCTCTCCTGCACATCGCTTGATTGAGATGGGGCTTAAGTAAGTATAAGGGGGGAGCTGCACCCAAAAGGTTGTTCACCTTAATGCATAGAATGCATTAGGGTAACAAAACCTTCTGCCTTTAGAACCACTTTGGGGACATTGCCTAGGCATGGGACATGATTAAATGCTTTTCCTGTATCAGCAACAAAGGGTAGTCCAAAATAAGAACTGTTGGATCTCCAAACTGTGAACACAGGAGAGTGCATGACAATATGTAGCCCACCATACTGGAATCCACATTAATTTAGCTCTCCCTGCACAACAGACTGTCAGCTCTCCCTGTATATATACACACTCGCTCTATAACCTCTTATAGTGAGGGTGCTGACAAATACCAAAGCTTCCATTATTGGCCATTCTCACCCTACTGACCACAGTTGAAAGTTTAGGTAGGGCATTATGGTTCCTATAAAAGTTGGATCAGTATATCCCAAACCTCCTGGATTTGCTGCAAACCCAATGCCCTTATCCCAACTGTTGAACATTGTATTAGGTGGTGTGCTCAACAGCCCCAGAAAGCCAAGTATATGGTTGAAAGCTAAGTTGGGGCTATTTGTGTGGTAAATGGCTCCAGAGAAAATTAGCCTTTGATTCCTGTGGTCTGAATGCTCTGGAGGTTTTCCAGAGAGAATGGTGGTTTCCTGGCAACCAAACTGTACTGGTCTACCACAGGTTTATATCTTGGATGGTACCAAAGGTGCTTTGGATAACAATGCGCCTTTTGTCTTTGAGTGGTAACAGACTAGGGAGCATTTGTGTCTGAGTCCTCTTTGTGCCATTAAAAGACAGAGCCTAGAGCTGGATGGACACCTATATTATCCCTGTGGGACTATGTGGACCTACCTCATTCACGTAAATAAACAGACTTTGTTGGACAAACTAAAGTGGTGCAACTACCCTAAAACAGACATCCTTAGAGTAGACTAACTTTTGTTTGCTCAATATTTAAAGTTGAACCCTTGTGGTGGGAATAACATGACGGATTCGGTATATCAAAGATTGAACAGTTTGGAATTGTAAAATGTTTTTCCATAGCTCTACTGTGAGGGAAAATGGGCCAGACAGTAAACTTTGATACTGTTACCAGCCTTAAGGAAGATGAAAGGCAACATCAATAATAATGCAATGTCAATTAGACACAGATTTTCCAGACAAGTTAGATCAGGGTTTCTCAACCAGGGTTCCTCCAGAGGTTGCTAGGGCTTGCTTGAGAATTGAGCAATTTCTGCCTCTCAGATAAGTTCTCACTGACGCCATTGATCCTTTTAGCTATCTTTATTCTATTTTCATCTGGTAAACCAGCCAGCAAGTCTGTTGTTTTTCAAAAGCACAAGCTCTCCAACTCTCCAGCAGAACATATCAATTTACATTTATGGGGCAAACCACCTAACACTGGCAGGTATGATTAAAATGATCAGCTTTTATTTATTCGAGCAAAACCTTTACCCAGATGAAAAAAAAATCTTGGCTGTAACTGATTATAAAGTGTGACATAGAGTTTGGCTTCAATTTATTAGTGCATTTTAATATGTTAATACATTTACCCCCCCCCCCCCAACAGTGTGACAATAGTGTTGTCTGCTGTGCCTTCTTTGCTCATTCCAATGTGGGAGCTACTGCCTAGGCATTAAAACACAAGGTCAATTTTGATGCCTTTCCCCCTGAACAAAACAAAAAAAACAAAAGCCGCCAAATAAAACTGTTTGACAAAAAAATAAATAAAAGTAAAATAAACTTGGTAGAATAGGTAGAAACTGGTAGGTTAATTGGTCCCTGTATAAATTGGCCCTAGTATGTGTATGTATAAATGTGCGTTAGGGACCTTACATTATTAACTCCTTGTGTTGTAAAGTGCTGCATACATCTTTTTTGGCGCTATAAAAGTACCTGTAATAAATAAATAAATAAACTCAGACCTGGCTCCCAACCACCTCTTGGAGAATGTCACTATGCCTTTTTGCTGCTTCCCAGTAAAGTTGGCTGCTTGAAATCCCAAGAGAAAGCACTCCAGCATTTTGAGGGGCATATTGTTGCAACTGTTTGAGCACCTCAAAGCAGCAGTGAGGCATGGATAAAATCAGATGGTATAGTCACACAAGCCAGGGTTGAAAGAGTCAGTCTGTCCTCTGTGTACTCCTAGAACCAATGAAGAGGAGTATAGGGAGAACCATCACTTTATTCTGCTAGAAAATCTGTTCTAGGGGTACTGACCAACACTGGCTGATCGTACATGATTCTATCAACAAAAATGCACAAGCTGTGCAGGGGCAGCAACTTGAGGACCTGGCTCTACTGAACAGGCGCAAAAGGCAGTAGTCTGGAATCTTTTATTATACATAGGAATATGTTACTGTCAGCATTGGCAGCCCAGGCAGACTAGCCTCTGGCCTATATTGGCATAGCCCTAAACTGTCCCTCATTTGGAAGGACTGCCCCTCTTTGGCAACCAAATCCCCCTATCTCTTTTTCTTCCTCAGTTGTCCCTCTTTATGGTCTGATGTATAGAACTCTATAAAAGTGTACTAATGAGCTACTAAGGCTTCTTGCACAAGGGGCCATCTGCCTTCCAGCATTTTAGTGCACTCGGGAGGGACAGGTGCAGCATTCAGCCCCTGCTGCAGGCAGTCTGTTAAAGCCTATGACAAGCTGCAGCTTGGTGGACTGTATGCTGTATTGAGTGGTACCTGTGGTACCTGTGTTTATGGCCGGAGGGGGGCAACGGCCCAAGGTCAGTACATTCCTGCTTTCTACACATACCAGGACTACAGGTACACTTTAAGGCTTCATTGGATTGCTGCATAGGGAGTACAATCTTTCTTGGTGATCATCAATATGTAACACTGACTCTGTTAATACAGACAGACCGGGTGTCCTCCCCTCCCTCCTTGACCAGCTGAAACACTCAGAGATATTTTGAGGACTCTTTTACGTGGGAAACTTCAACAAGTGAGACAGCTGCAATGCTTCTATTGCACAAACGTCCTGTAGTGAGTTGGATCCAATTCCCGACTTCCTAATCAAGATCTTTGCGCTGGCTGCTGCTAAAGTGGCTGCTGATATGTGGTTATTGTAACTGACACTTGTGTATATTATTGGCACGGTAGCAGGGGCACATGCACATAATCTTATTTGGAACAAGACATTCATTATCCTGAGTCTTTGTTGATGTGTTGTTTAAAAAAAGACAAGATTTAACATTATGAACTAACAATACACTTTTGTGTTTTATATATTGTTTATTTATCATTTTTTGCCGGATGTTTTCCCATTTATCTGTACTTTAATTATTTCACTAGTTCAGAATATAGTGGTGAAGGTGTCCATTACAGGAAAAAGTCATAAACATAGGGTGTGCCAAACATGGGCAGGTGACGGGTAGACCACAATCCTTCCTTGCCGACCCCCAGAACCTGGACAGGAGGGGAGGCAGGGGTGGCATTTACTGAAACCAGTCTATAATTTCCTCTTGCTGCAGCTGAAAGCAGGCTTCTTATCCCCCCCCCTGAGCTGGCTTTCAGTCGCCACAGGAGGAAAATATAGGGGATCCGTACCAGTATATGCCACCTCCACCACTCCTCTTCTTTCTCCCACAGTGCTGTTGGTTTCCCCTCCTCTTCTCTCCCACCAGCTGTTGCAAAGGATAATTTCAAGATGGGGAGCGGGGAAGGGGCCAGTAGTTTTTTAAACTAGTGATTGAAGGAAAGAAAATTGCATAATGCCGGCCATAGACTGTTACAATCTCGGCCAGTTCAGTAGGAACCGGCTGAGATTCGAGCCATGTATGGACAGGCTGATTGTACCCAAGTCAAAGGGCAGGGACAAGGATGACAAGGCAGTGGCCTAAGCTGGCCATACACTGGTAGATTTTTATGCGAACCTTCGTATGAAAAATCTCATCATTATGCTTGATAATACCAATAGAGACTTGGGAAATGTCGATCAAAAGTACTTTAAAATTTCATTTGCTTTTAACATTTGTTTTTACAATGAATGGAATTTACGGAATGAAAATAACATTCACTGTTATGCCGCGTACACACGATCGGACATTCCAACAACAAAATCCTGGATTTATTTCCGATGGATGTTGGCTCAAACTTGTCTTGCATACACACGGTCACACAAATGTTGTCGGAAATTCAGAATGTCAAGAACGTAGTAACGTACAACACAAATGACGAGCCGAGAAAAATGAAGTTTCAATAGCAAGTGCGGCTCTTCTGCTTGATTGCGAGCATGCGTGGAATTTTGTGCGTCGGAATTGTGTACACACGATCGGAATTATCGACAGATTTTGTTGTCGGAAAATTTGAGATCCAGATCTTAAATTTTGTTTGTCATAAATTCCCACGGAAAATGTCCGAGAGAGCCTACACACGGTCGGAATTTCTGACAACAAGCTCCCATCAAACATTTGTTGTCGGAAATTCCAACCATGTGTATGGGGCATTAGAGTATCGTTAGTTTGAGAAAAGTTTCCATTCTACTCCTTTTTCTGATCATCAATTTGACCCTATTAACTATTAGAAAATTGAACCAATTTTTTTGGAATTCTTTAGCATTATCAATTTGCAAATAGGATCTTCAGGTAAGAAACAATATTTACAAAAAACGATTTGCTCAAGGAAATTGAATACATTGAAGTATGATGCTAAACATACTAAACAATATACAGTATTTAATGTTTTTCATACATTTCAGGCCCCATTCATACTTGCAAATGGGGCTGTTATTGATTGCATGCGGGAGACCCAGTGGGGGTTCCTGGCAATTAGCTGCAGACAGAAGCCCCATTGAAAGCAATAGGAGGCTGACAGCTCCCACTGCTAATTGCAGCTGCTTGCATCTAATCGCTCATAGAGCGATTACCTGTGAATGATTGGCCCTGGATGCAGACAGTTTTCTTCCAGGGAAGATTATTCGCAGGTAATCTCTGCTTGGGCGATTACCTGCTAACTAACTGCTCCTTTGGTGATTAGCTGCAGGAGCTGTCAGCCTCCCATTGCTTTCAATGCGGTTTCTGCCCACAGGTAAACGCGAGGAACCCCCACTGGGTCGTTTGCATGTAGATGCTAACAGCGCCATTTGCAAGCATGAATGAGGCCTTAAGCCTAAGAAGGATTCCAACCCTCCTCATATTTTATTGTGTCTGGAGTTCCACTCTAGTGCTTAATATGCAGAAACAAATATCACCTGTGACATTTTCCTCCATATTACCAGCCACTTAGGAAGGTTTTTGGATCTTGATGAAAACTACCTCTGAAAGTCAACAATACTAACCACTGCACCTCCTTGTTGTAAGCCGTGTGCATCAAAGGAAATCGGCAACCATGTTGGAAACACATATTAAACATAGAACAGCCTGACACTTTTATTAAAATAAAATGCCAGTGGTGAGATGGCATACATGTCTGAGATATTTTCCCAGGCTTTCTTTATAAAGGAATAGAAAAAAAAGTTTTATGAGAACATTTCACGTGTTGATGGTTACAGAACTTATATAACATCTGGAACAAACACACAGATGTCAAATGAAAGCTACTTGCTCATTAATTCCACATGTGTCTTCACCATTGATTTCTGCTAAACCTTCTAAGACAAAACAATGTTTTCAATATCTGTTAAGTGATACCTAAACACAGACTCTCCAATTCTCCTAGCAATCTCAACTTTCTAAGATAAACTGTGTTTTCCTCTTACATATACCAAAATGCTTCCTTCTTCTGTCCAGTTCACAATTATAGTTTAGCTGTGCAGTCTTTAAAAAATGTGCAGTCTTTAAAGTGGATGTAAACCCTCACATATACCCAGTGAAGCGAACACCCTCAGATGATACACAGGAATGGAACAAATCTCCCTACATAAATTTTACATGTATATCTGCTGTCTTCAGCATTATATACTGTTTAGAGAGCGCACATCATGTTAGGAGATTTTCTTTTCCTGGTTAACACTGCAGTGAAGCCTGGGCATACAGCCAAGACAGCTGATTGGAGGAAAGGCACACACCCCCTCTCCTCATAGGTAGGGACTTTCAGCTCTGTTTGTTGAATGTTCAGGGCTCTGCTAATCTATTTATAGCATCCTCCCCAACACAAAACTCAGGCTGCTTTTATCATATGTGTCAGAGAATTTGTCAGGAGTTACCAGGCTGATAACAGAAGAATGGAGCAGGAGACAGCTACAGGACATAGTGCTTTGAAGATAGATAAGAAAACACTGCAGATATATGTGCTCAGCTCAAATTTCATGAATCGGGTTTTCTTCCATCTTAACATATCCTAGTTATTTCCAAAGAATATAAACCCCAGTTTTACTTAAATAAAGTTTATATATTTTTTTTTGGTTTAAATGTTTAACCAGTAGTGTTCAGAACTGAAGTGAAAAATGTGTCATAAGTGTGGTACCGTGTAATAGATTATACTTGATGTCTATTTACACTCTGAGCTCAAACCCCTCACTTCCTCCTTAAAGTGCCACTGGCGTGTATTAATTGCCTAATTTCTCTTATTCAGAAGTCTTCAGACCCTTCATATAATGTGCCTTTTCTCCCATTCCTTGTATCAATAGAGTGTAAATGAAGGGCACCATAGTGATGCCACCTGGTGGTATGGCCCATGATTCACTGCATTAACAGTATGCCCTCTGTTTTCAAGGTTGAATGGCACTTAATTACGAAAATTCTTGTAAGACAGAATACAACGTCCCGCGATGATGTAATGTACACCTTGCGGCATGTATGTGTTCCTTGATCATCCGATCGAGGGCGAATATTGCTGTACAAAATGTAAGCACATTATTTCTCAATCTGGGGAAGCAACTGTCAGCACTGAGAAGTCCCTCCATACTAAATGAGAGCCAGGAACGTATACGGCAGGGTGGGGAACCAGTCTCTATAGAGGAAGAAACGACACCTTACAGCATGTAGTCGCTGGTGTCGTTGGCTGCCCCTGCGGGGAAGGGAGCGGGCCATAAAGGAGAAAAAGGAACTAAGAATCATTGCGGGAGAAGTAGCAACAAAGTGGAAGAAAACTGGGCGATCGATTGTTTATGAGTGGCACATGGACTATTGATCACATGAGTGAAAACCCAAGGGAAGGGTACTGCCAGAGGCTGAGGGATGTTGGTACGCAAGTCAGTGAGACAGGCGGTGATGGCCTGTGACTTTGGGTTCAGCAAAGCCCCAGGGATTACAATCAGTCAGGTGGGAGAAGTTATTCAGAGTGACTCTTTCTCGGCTCAACGTGGAAGTACCATGTAGATGGGAAGTAGTGGTAAAAAGGTAGCGGGGAAGCTGCAAGCACACATTAAGAGATACGGACTGTTCTTGAAAAGTCATGCAGATGAAGAAGTCATTCAGAGTGACTCTTTATCAATTATTCTCTATCAAATCTACTTCCATCTTCCCTGATTGAAGAAATCACACAAAGTGATTTCCTATTATCTGCAAATGATTCTAGTTCTTCCATAAGAAACAGTGAAAAGATGATAATGTAACAAAAGAGCATCTCAAAAGAAGTCCTTCTCCCATCCCAGTTCATGTTAATTAATAAAGCAAGAGAAAAAGCATTATGGACTGTGTTTGGATTTTATGGGCTGCGATGGGTTAGGTGGTAAACGTGAATTGCGGATATAACAATTATTAAGCTGCTCCTTCGGGGGTAAGCGCTGCATTAATATTAATAAATCACTGGGTACTTAGGGAACTCAGTTAAGTAATAGCCAGACCATTGTTCCTAATTTTTACTGACAGTCTACTGACTGGAATGGTACTAGGTGATTGGAGAAAATCCAATGTAGCACCAATATTTAAAAAGGGCCCAAAATACATCCTTGGAAATTACAGACCAGTTAGCCTTACATCAATAGTATGCAAGCTCTTGGAGGGGATGATTAAGGGACTATATACAAGATTTTAGTAAGGACAACGATATCATTAGCAGTAATTAGCATTGATTCATGAAGAATCATTCTTGACAAACCAATCTATTAACCTTCTATGAGGAGGTGAGTTGCCATCTAGATAAAGGAAGGCCCGTAGACGTGGTGTATCTGGATTTTGCAAAAACATTTGACACAGTTCCCCATAAACGTTTACTGTACAAAATAAAGTTTGTTGGCATGGACCATAGGGTGAGTACATGGATTGAAAACTGGCTACAAGGGCGAGCTCAGAGGGTGGTGATAAATGGGGAGTACTTGGAATGGTCAGAGGTGGGTAGTGGGGTCCCCCCAGGGTTCTGTGCTGGGACCAATCCTATATATTTTGTTTATAAGTGACCTAGAGGATGGAGTAAACAGTTCAATCTCTGTATTTACGGATGATACTAAGCTAAGCAGGGCAATAACTTCTCTGCAGGATGTGGAAACCTTGCAAAAAGATCTGAACCAATTTATTTGGGCAACTACATGGCAAATGAGGTTTAATGTAGAAAAATGTAAAATAATGCATTTGGGTGGCAAAAATATGAATGCAATCTATACACTGGGGGGAATCTAGGATGGAAAAGGACCTGGGGGTCCTAGTAGAAAATAAGCTCAGCAATGTCTAGCAATGCCAAGCTGCTGCTAACAAAGCAAACAGAATATTGGCATGCATTAAAAAGGGGATCAACTCCAGAGATAAAACAATAATTCTCCCGTGCTACAAGACTCTGGTGATGCTGTCCAGTTCTGCGCACCAGTCCTCAGGAAGGATGTACTGGAATTGGAGCGAGTACAAAGAAGGGCAACTAAGCTAAAAAAGGGTTTGGAGGATATTAGTTATGAGGAACTGGTGACCCCACAATAGGGATAAAACCTTTTCGCAGAAGGGAGTTTACCAAGACATGTGGCCACTCAATTAAAATTAGAAGAAAAGAGGTTTAACCTTAAACTACGTAGAGGGTTCTTTACAGAAAGAGTGGCAAGGATGTGGAATTCCCTTCCACAGGCGGTGGTCTCAGCGGGGAGCATCGATAGTTTCAAAAAACTATTAGATAAGCACCTGAACGATCGCAACATACAGGGATATACAGTGTAATACTGACATAATACTGACATATACTCACACACATAGGATGGACTTGTGTCTTTTTTCAACCTCACCTACTATGTAACTATGTAACTATTGTATTGTAATGTATTGTATATGCTGGTTCTGGTTCTGATTCTGAAGCCATCAGCGATGTCACTTGCAGTGTTTGAACACTCCACCCACAACCCTTGTGTGCACATCAGAAGAGTAAGATATAGCAGTCATGTGACTGCTAAATAAATCATTATTTAGGGTATTCATAAGCTATTGTTTAAAAAGCCAAACCTCCACTCCAGCAATGCAATGTCCTTGACCTCCCTTACCATCGCCAACATCTTTTTTCTGGCCTTCTTCTAGGTTTGGCATCTTTGACCATCTTGATTTGCCAGCCAAGGATGATGTAGCATAACTTGCATTAATCTGCCCAGATTAATGCAGGCCCAAAGCTAGGGCACATGGAAATTAATTGTTTTCTGTGTACCCTGTTTACATCAAAAGTTGTGGTGAGATATGTTGAGGTGCGCTGTGCCAGAGTCAGTTCCCATAGGGGGGCAGTGTGATGCATGATTCAGTGCATCGCACTGCTTGTTTGTGTGGTTTTTCTTTTTTTAATTTCATTTGAATTGTTACATAGTGCTACTTCATTCAGCAGCTGCTGTGCAGTGACATGTAGTGCCATCTAGTGCAGTGCAGAAAAATGCAGCATTTCCCCACACTGCACTACACCACAGGGCACATCATACCACACCAGCATTGTGGTGTAAACAGGGCACACAGAAAATGTTTTCTATGAGCTCTAGCATTGACCTGCATTTATCCTCTGCAGAAAAACACAGGTCACTGCACATTGTGTGTACAAGCCCTTAAAGTTGGGTTCTGCTTATTCAGCTATATTGCCCGACTGAAGAATAAAATTATCATTAATCTTCAAATGGTAAACTAGTTCTCAATTTCAGTGACCTTTTTACCCTTGTCTGGAAGGAAATCCTTGATGTGTGGCTGCAGAGACATTATTTTCCAGTAACAGCATATTTCCTCATCTCTTCATTTTGCTATCTAAGTATCTCAATTTTTGCTGCCATAACCGCCATATTAAGTTTGTTCATTGCTAAAATCAAGAAATCAAGTGAAAGAGAGTTCCTAAGCCTGATAAGGCTTTTTGTTTGTTTGTCAGCATTTGAAGTGATTGAAGATAAAAGGAGACTGATGAAGTAGAGCCTTATCAGTTGTAAAAGTTGATTATCCTGTTGCTTGATGAGTGTGCTCCAGCAGTGTGATTACAGATGTGGACTAGGCCCGTCTTTAGGCGACAAGCAGTCTCTGTGCACCCCTGCACTTTGTGTGATTTTGCCCACCGCTGCCCATTGTTCTGCAGTCAGCTTTAAGTTCCTAATTTGGAAAGATTTTGATAATCATTGCAGACTCTGTGTAACTTGGCAAATTATTCTATACTTCTGTGTCCTGGCTTTATCCTCTGGAGAAGTGATTCACACTGTTCATTTTGTTTTACTTATGATGCAATGTGTGAAGTACAGCAGTCCTCATATACTTTATTCTGGGCTGTATTTAGCTGCCTTATGACAGCCTAAGACCTGTCACTTAGCATGAATCTCTGACACACATAGCTACTAATGAAAATATTACTTGTTGTGGAAACCAAACTCTCAGCATCACTGTTGAGCATCTCTGTAACAAGAATTGTGCAATATAACTTCATCCTCCCTTTAGTTTGGAACCTTCTAACTGTCTTATTTAATTTGCTTCTAAAGGATATTAAAACCACACCCTAGCCATAACTAACATGGAAAAAAAATGTCAAATGTTGTGTTCAATCATTTTAAATATGTAACTTTCATTAAAATAATGCCTTATGATCTTGCCATAAAGATCCTAATTCAGGTACGGTATGTCCTGTTAAAGTATGACAACTGTCTCCCATTTGCTCTCCCTGTCAAGTTCGTTGCTGATTGAGACCACAAGCCTTCATGCCAGCACACACTGAGAAAGCCCTGTCCTATTCCAGCCAATACTGGAACATATGCATGTAAACTGGGGTTGGTTCAAAAGGGTGGGAGCAGGTGGACAACACTGAAATACAAGAAAGGTTGAAAAACAGTTGAAGTGCTAATTTACGGGGGAAAAAAAAACTGTAATTATGATGCACAGAGAACAGAACAAATTAAATGTCCCCCAGTTAGGGTTTTCTATTTGAAGTGTATGTAACAATCATTATTTATTTGCGCCATTTTAGTCTTTTAAGTATAACATTGAAACCATGTTGCTTTATCTCTCCGCTAAGTGAAAAGAAAATATCTGTTAATCATGTAAAAAAAATCTAAAGATGTCCTGTATCTCATTCAGTCTAAATCTCCCTCCTCATTGTGATCTTGGCACTACAGAATAATTAGTCACTTAAATAGTTGTGGAGAATAGGAAAGGATCATGTACTACACATGTTCTTGTTTTTTTTTTTTACCCTGACTAATACTTTAAAGTGACACTAAAGTTTTTTTTTTTTTTATTAAAAAAATAAACATGTTATACTTGTCTGCTCTGTACAATGGTTTTGCACCGAGCAGCCCTGATTCTCCACTTTTTGGATCCCCCCACTGGTGGTTCTTTCTCCTCCTCTTCAACAAGTGCCCCCTTAAAAAGCATCTCTATTTGGAGGCACTCGTGCGGGCTCACTCCCCATCTGCGTCTATTTACAGACAGGGACACTCAGCCTACCCCCACTCCCTCATCACAGAATTTGATTGACAGCAGCGGGAACCAATGTCTCCCACTGCTATCAATCTTCCCAGTGAGAAGGGACAGAGACGAGAGAGCCGCTGGATCGAGATCGGGCTCAGGTTAGTGTAAGGGGGGTGGGAGCTCGGGGGATTCTCTGGTACAGTAGGTTTTTTTTTCACTTTAATGCAGAGAATGCATTAAGGTAAAAAAAAAGTCAGATTTAACACTGTTACCGTTTCATAATAATAATAGTATAAAACATGTAAAGTAGAGCATAAGTCAACAAGACTTTCAGGTTTCTCACATGAAAACCAGGAAAACATAGTAATGTATATTGTGGTACCAAAGTATTGCACATTTTTGTATCAAGTCCGTGGAAGTATTTAAGAAAATAAGATGTATATATCAAAATGAAAAACATTTGAGTCCATGAAGAGTATGATGTGCTGATAGTATGGACAAGCATATTCAAGAAGGAAGAACAGGAACAAAGAGATTATCAAAACAGGTGCATGCGTGAGGCTGAGAATGGTGGACGCTTGACTCTTCAGCTCCGCACCACGCCGGCACATCTCCGTTGACCCTGGTTCATAGTGATCCCACCCGCACTCACCACAGACCCGAATCAGCTCCCCACAGCACTGGGACCCGACCTTTAGCAGTAGATAGGCTAAAACCAGGCTCATGGCTGCCGCAGAACAAAGCCCTTCAGAGCTCCCAGGCTGACAGGATGGTGCCGATGCCAGCGCCGCCGAAGCACACACAGTAGCTGCCACGGCTTCAGCTTTCCTCTCAAAATCAGCACAAAGGAGGCTTCACCAATGGCTGGGACAGGTGAGCTGGTGAATTATTCCACACATGACATGGCATCATCACCAGCAGAGGATTTTTTTTGATCATATAAACTCTGATATGGATAAAGCCTTAGTCAGGGGATCTTCCGGATCTTCCTTCACATAAATTAGATTTGGATAGAGCTCAGAGGGCCTTGACTTAACCCCCGTGCTGATGGTCTGCCCCAAGACATCATCGTCAAACCGCATTATTATTCAGTTAAAGAACGGGTGATGTCCAATGCCTGAGAAATCATGGATTTACACCTACGAGAGCACCCTATCCAAATCTTTGCGGATATTTCCCCCACTACTGTGTAAAAACGCAGGACGCTCAAACCATTACTTCAGCCCCTTATAACAAATGTAATCAAGTATCACTGGGCCTTTCCTTTTTGCCTGGCCTTCACTTACCAACGCAGAAAGCATTCTTTTTCCACTTTCCAAGAGGGTGAAGTAGTGTTGAAGAAATTAGCCATAATTTCTGTGGATTCTTGGAGCTCACCGCATCCCTCGCAATCTCGTACTCCTCTAGACAGATCACCCCAAAGCCCTCTCTCACGGATTTGGCGCTCAACCAGAAGCAAGGCCAAGCTGAAAGCTAGAACTCCTTGAGAAGGACATGTACTTTCGGTTTCACACACCCACCTTTTGTGACGGTTGTCACCCCTTTTTGCCTATGCTGATCCGTGGGCGGGATCAAAGTTGGAACTTCTTAATGATCCTTTATGTAACATATATTGGCGGAGGCTGGTAGTGGTAGCCATTCACCTTGTTTGCTGCGTGATGGGACCGAAACCAAACTGGGCACAGGGTCCTCCCGACTCTGTGCCAGTTCCGAAAAGAGTAGGAGATTTGTCCCCAATGGATACTGTGCTTAAAAGTTGATCTTAACGCGACTGTATATTAACTTCCAGCTCTCATTGGGCGACTCTCTCTTGGATTGCTTTTTCTTTTTTCTTTTCTTCACTGCTTTTTTTACTAACTCTCATCTGCTTTATTTCCATTTTGCTGTAGTCCCACGGTTCCGTCCCGCTGGTTCCGACTCTCGAGGTACTGTATCCTGTAACCACCAGGGAAGTGGTAATTGATAGCTACTTTTCACTTGTGCACCATGACGACCACTAATCATGTCCACCCTTTCAAGTTTGTTTCCCACAACGTACAGGGCCTTAACTCACCAGTGAAATGCAGGGTGGCCTTCAAATATTAGAAATCTTTGAAGGCTGATGTGCTTTTTCTCCAGGAAACGCACTTCTCCCCAACTTAAGACCCTACATTTTTACACCATTACTACCCCAATTCTACCTTGCGAATGGACCCGGAAAGACTGGAGGGGTGGCCATTTGCTTCTCTAAGCGGGTGTCCTTTTCACTGGAGAAGCTTGTGGGTGAGCCAGATGGTCGCTACCTTTTGGTGGTGGGTCGTCTGGAGGGCACACAGGTAACTTAAATTTCTTACTATGCCCCAAACACAGGTCAGCTGCCCTTCTTTAGGAAGCTTTTGCACGAGGTGACCCCAGAATTTCAGGGCACTGTCCTGTTTGAGGGGGACTCCAATGTTGCCCTAGACTCCATACTTGATAAGGCAAGACGACCCTCATCCTCCCAGAGGCATTTCCCGAAAATTGGCTCTAAGTTGGCTAAAATGTTACGTTACCATAATTTAATTGATCTATGTCGGGAACTTAACCCATCCAGGAAAGACTATACTTTTTACTTGCATGTCCATGACACCTATTCTAGAATAGATCACTTCTTTACGGTTCCGTCAGTGGTCTCCTTGTTTCATACTAGCAAAATAGTAGACATGACGTGTCAGATCATTCAGCGGTTTGGACAGTATGCGATTCACTACAATGTTTTTCTGGCCTGGCCCCCTGGAGATTGAATGATTCCTAGCTTAGCAATCCCTCGATATGTTTCGATATTGAACAAAACCTCAAGGAGTACTTTGCTCAGAATGATCCTTTGGATACTTCTGTAGTAAATACCAGGACGGCACACAAAACAACTATTAGGGGACATTTCATTCAGATTGCGTCACGGCTGAAAAAACCTCTGACTCGCTGATCAGCCAAAAAGAACGCAAGCTGTCCAACTTGCTGACCCAACACAAGGTCAATCCTGAATTCGAACTGAGGGCTCAGATTGACTCGGTTAGATTGGAACTGAATCTTTGTTTAAAGACCAGAGTGGAAAAAAACCTTAGATGGACACAGGCAAAATTTTATACCCAGGCGGATAAACCGGGAACATTGTTAGCTTGCAAATTGGCACCCAGACCCCGCTGCAGGTCCATCCTTAAGATTAGACAGCCTGATAGATCCTTCACACAAAACCCACAAAAGATATTGGATCTTTTCCATTCTTTTTTTTAACAGAACAGAATCTTTTCCATTCTTACTTCACCGCCTTATATAAAGAGCCGGAGGCCCTAAAACCAGGAGCTATAGATGACTTCATAAAATATCTGTCTCTCCCATCCCTTTTTTTCTCCCATCCCATAGGGAGATAATGGATAGGGCTATTACTATAGAAAATGTAATGTGTGCAATTAAACAAGCTCATGCTTCTAAGAACTCTGGTCCGGATGGGATCTGCGCCTCTTATTATAAGAAATTTGCCCAGGTATTAGCACCCCATCTGTGAGAATTTTTCAAGGCCCTGAGGGACGGGTCCCACTTGGGTGGACACCTAAATAGAGCTAACATCTGTCTAATACCTAAGCCTGGAAAATATCACATTTCTGGCAAAGTACGTCCATGTGGACCAAGTGGGCTTTCTCCCAGGGCGACAAGCAGCAGATCAGATCCCTAGGGCCGTAGACATCATATCTTTACTTTGCTCTAATTGGGATGGTTTAGGACCCAGACGGGGAATGTTGTTATCATTGGACCTTCATAAGGCCTTTGATTCCCTCTCTTGGCCTTTCCTGATCCATATCTTGAAACACTGGAATTTTGGGCCCAAATTCCTTTCACTACTAAATGTACTGTACTCCACTCTCTCAGCTAACATTGTAGCTTTTGGCCACAAGTCGGACTTATTGCAAATTAGGACAGGAACCAGACAGGGCTGTCCCCTCTCACCACTCCTATCTATAGTCCCTTTGGAGACATTGGCTGTTGCCGTTAGGACCAATCCTAATATACACGGTGTCTTGGGTGGAGGCAGAGATCATAAATGCGCATTATTTGCTGATGATCTTTTATTATTTATCACGGACCCTGTCACGACCCTACCTAATCTGGTTTCACTTCTATCTAAATTTGGAAAGGTATCAGGCCTGCTGGTCAATCAATCTAAATCGGGGGCAATGGACATTAATCTCTCGGCCTCGACTCTGACGATATACGTGCTTCCTTTGCATTTCTGTGGTGTAAACAGGCCCACCCCTACTTAGGAGTAAAACTCACCCCGGACGTCTCTACACTATATAAGGCTAATTATGTCCCTCTTTTTCTTCTACGACTGAAGATTTAAAGAACTGGCAGAATCATGGTCTTTCTTGGATGGGCAGAATAGGTGCCATTAAAATGATGACTCTTCCCAGAATACTTTACTATTTTAGATCCCTGCCGATACTAGTTCCCACACCATTTTTTAAACAACTTCAATCATTAATTTTAAAATTTATCTGGAGCCAGGGAGGTTGCAGAGTGGCTCGATCTTCCCTATATGTTTCAAAAGGGCAAGGTGGACTGGGGGTTCCACACTTTTTGCGTTACTATAGAGCGGCCTAGTTGGTACAACTCTATCAATTTTTTTCTAAAACTTATCAGCCTGATTGGGTAAAACTGGAGGCACAGGCAAGCCCTTCACTCTCTATGGACCTTCTACTGTGGTTGCCCCCTGGGGAGTGTAGAGCCATTCTGAGTCCCTCTCCCTCTCATTCCCTGGCTCTCTGGGATAGGGTGTCCAAAATATACTCCCTAAAGTCGCCTCATACCCCAGTAGCCCCTGTATTTGGAAATCAGCACTTTCCCCCAAGACAACATCTGCAACAGTTTGCATGGTGGAATTATAAAGGTTTATACAGGATAGCACATTTTATACATCATAAGGGCGTTAGGAAGCGTTCTTCAAGTGGTCAATCATGGTGCACAAGGAAATTTTGAACACTTCTCTGGTGGAGGCGATCTACAAAGTATTGTCACGATGGTACCTTGTTCCGAGGCTAACTAAAATCTACCCAGATGTATCGCCTCTCTGTTTTAGGGGGTGTGGCCAGGAGGGCACCATGCTCCACATCTGGCGGACATGCCCGAAAGTCAAACGGTTTTGGATAAGAATTTTTAACCTGGTTTACACAGTGACTGGAGTGAATATACCCAAAAATTTTAATGTGGCCTTATTTTCTGATCTTTCGAGTGAACTGCCCAGATATCTCAGGAACCTCATCTTTTTTATTTTTCTGGCAGCCAAGACCAACATAGCGCGAGCATGGAAAACCCCCCTAATAAGTTTAGCACTAGTAAAAAACTAAATTTCCTGGATCATGATAAATTAAAAATGGACTAGTATCCTCCATGATCAACAGGATCGGTTTGAAAGGATTCAATATCTCCAGTCACCATGAGGGGTGAGACGGGGCAAAGGGTCAGTAGTCTGGAACGTGGTGATTGACTGTAAATCTCTTCTTTTCTTTTTTCTGCTTCTCCCCCCCCTTTTTTTCTCTTGCTCTCTTCTTTTACTCATCCATTCAATTCTCACTTTGCCCTACTTTGGATTCCCACATGACTGATAGTGGGCTCTAATGTTATGTTAAGCCTAGCCTATATTAGACACTGAGTTTTCAATTACGGACTTATGCTAAGAAGTTTGGTTCCACTACACAAAAGTCCCCCTGCGGGGGAATTTTCCCTATTTTCTGTCTTCTCCTATACAATGCTTCTCAGAATGATATAAGCATAATAGCCTGGACTTGTTATAAATGTTAATAATAATATTGTTTGACATACAGTGGTTTTCTATGATCTGTGAGTTCTAGACATCTCTGGAATCATCAGCTTGCTTTCGGGAAAGGGACGATCATGGTTGATAAGTTTGATCTGGTATGGTTGTACAATGATCCAACTACACTGACCTGACACCCACTATTGTTGACACTGTATTTATGTTATGGCGAACCTCTTTGTCTGTAAAATTAATTTAATAAAAATCATTGGAAACAGAAGATTATCAAAAAGAATAGGAGAGAAGTGGAATGAGGAGTGTGGAGAGGCAGGTGAACTGGGCTTGCAGTGGGATGATATGGGGTGAAAGAGGAGTCACCCTGAGGAAATAAAAGCTACCATATGTCCTGGATTAGGACATGGAATGGTTAGGATAGCCGTTTATTTTTTAGAAAGTTTTAATATTTGCTGATTCCCTATGCAAAATCCACGGACTCCATGTCTAAAAATAAAGCTTGTAACTATCATGTAGTTGTGCAGTTAACTTTTCACATCTCTCTAACCCACTCTGTTATTGATGGGCAGACAATGCATTTCCAGTGGTGGAGAATAACTACTCAGGCTGCTAAAAGAAAGAAACAAAGAAGCCCCCTCTTGTAGCAGGAGGTGAGTCCTGTGAGGATATCAAAAAGGGCAGTTTGAGGGATTTGAGGCATTATGCATAACAAAACATATGAAAGACAACAGTCCAAAACGTATTGATGAGTAGACAATCCCACCAAATCTTACTCATAGTGATATTCACTCCTCCACACTTCCGGCAGACACCTAAGTTGGATCTTATTCTATGTATCTTAAAAGAGCATCTATACCACCTGGTTAAAAGTATGCCCTTTACTGCTCTGAAGTACCTAGGGTAAATTTAAGGGGCCAAAGGCCAGATTTATCATTATATGCCTATAGACCAGCAGAAACAATGAGGGAATTTTCCCTGTAAAGTTATTAGCCACGCATTTTTTCCTATCATCAGTAAATCTGAAGTAATCTCACAAAGCCTTATTTACACACCATCACAATATACTAAGCCAAGTTAGGAGCTGTAAAAAAAAAAGAATATGTTCTTTGTAAAAGTGGTGATCCCAGCAGAGGAATGTTGCTCTGAATGCCAAAGGTTGTCCGCCTACAGTCTCCAGTGATGGAAATTCAGGCCTGGATACTTCTATCTCTATTACAATGTGCTTTTAAATTAATGGTACATGAACAGCATTTCAGATTTCAGATAAGGCTCAGTTGCCTCCAAAGCAGTGACATGACTATGGCCATAGAAGAGCTTACAACTGCTATGGGGCCCAGACACATGGGGACTGAAAACTGTCCGTCTGTGATTCATGCAGGTAGAAAACATGATAAATATACTTGGATACAATATTTTTTTGGAACCTATAAATCATTTTCTGTACCACTAGGGGAATTGCTGTTGAGGTTGAGAGGCAGGGAAGCATCAGAACCTCTGTTAAATTTGTACTGCTGACTATTTCCCCTTACTTCTCCATTTCTAATATCTCAGACATATGTCCAATAGACAGGGGGTAATGAAAAACAAGGGCAGCCATAAAAAAAGATGACAGTGGTTTCTAAGGCCCTCTTATTCTAAAGCTAATAGAAAGTTACACCTGGAGTTGAGCTTTAAAGTATAGCTGTCATATAACAGAAAGCATGCTATGACACTCAAACAGTTTTGCTAATTGTCAAATAATGATTGAAAAAAAGAGGCTGTATATCTTTTTACGTTTCTGCATATAAAAAAAAAGTTTGATGTGGCCTGTACAAAAATTGTATTTCAATACATAGTAAAATTCAATGCAATGCAATAACGGAAAAATGTCAAAGTGCTTTATTGCACAAGAAATTTTGGTGTGTTTTTTATGTGTATTGCGGTGTTATTTAATTTAATTAAAATATTGAAAGAGGTCCTGTTACAAAAAAAGTGCAGTGACTAGTACTTTCATAAGTACATAGGACCATAGGCTACAGATACATTCTACATTTTGGCATCTGAAGCTTCTCTATGTGTTGAGTTGAGTGTTGAGCCTGCACTGGAATTCCCAGAAATCAGAGAATGACATATTCCTCTATGAAAGCCCTCTTGGGACACTAATAACACCAGTGAACATTTGATAGAGTGCACAGGGTACCATATTTTGTGAAATTCTTAACTGTTTTTTGCTTACGACAGCCTCCTTACTAGTTACAAAACATTCTTAATTAACACTTTTTTTGATTAACAGTAAATATTAAAATAAATACAAATCAAATATATCTACCTTTTTTCATCTGCATTACATGGTGGATTGATGGGACTACTACAAAAAAGATAAGGATGCTTGTGTTTTCAGTTTACAGGAAATGGCAAGCACACTGCATTTCCAGGAAGATCAACAGATATTTCTGTACTTCCTGAAAATATTCTTAGAATGAAAAAAGAAAACTAAGCAGTCCTCACATCTAAGGACTAAAAAGCTACAATGTAAAATTTGTTTTTAGCCATGGGCTGCCTAAAATTGTATAATCAGTCATTTTATGAGAAGGTGGGCTAAAGCAAATGAAAAACTCTCTGCCATGAGATATGTGAATGCCTTCAAAAACAGAAGATATTTATGTCATTACAAATCCAGAAACCGTGTCTTTATTCCTCATTTTAGGGGAGTGTGGAGCCAGACAAATCATTATTTTATATTACACTGCATCAAGATGCACTGGGGCTGAGACATAAATGTCTTTGATCACAGTGCAGAAATAATGAATGATAATTTATATATTCATGGTAGACAGAGCCTATCGTCTCCTCCCAAATAAAGTGGTTGAGATTTGATGATAATCTCTAAATAACTTCTCTGGCTGGTATGGACAAACTGGCAGAGTAGCTCAATAGCCTGCTAGCTGTACAAGTCCCATCTAAAGAGGGCACAGTTCTGACAACCATTGGAAAACATTTAGCGGTGCTCCATGTCCACCAGTCCAGATGTTTGCATTGAAAATAAGGAGAACAGTTAACACACGGTTAGTGGACAGTGACCATTTGGAAAGTGATTACACACTGACTGCTATTTTACAGCCCCCAAAGCAAAATCACTTGATAAAAATTAAAATTTATTACCAGTAAAAGGAATAAAAACTTACCTTAGACCCTGACATTTGGCTACTTCATCTAAGCAAGGGTGACATCACTGGGTGTTTCAGAGGGGATCTTGGAAAACCTGAGAATCCCTAATCTTATATGAATGTGCTCATGGTCAGATGCCAAGAAAACATTGTAGGTGCTAGGTGGGTGATTAACCGCTTTCCGGACCGCCCCACATACATTTACTGCGGCAGGGCAGCCCGGGTGTGCAAAATCACATACCTGTACATGATTTCGGTCACTCGGTTTAGGGGCTGTATTTGTGTACAGCGTCGCACAATTGTCAGTTAAAGTGACATAGTGCCGTATTGCAAAAAATGACCTGGTCGAGAAGTGGGTTAAACCTTCTGGGGCTAAAGTGGTTAAACTGAGGTCAGTGATTTCTAGCCAAATACTTTGAACAGCTGTTATATAGTGATCATGATTAGCTAAGACCTAAAATGAGCCTTTCAAGGATATAAAATGGAAACACCCAGAAGTTCTAAAACTTGACATACCCATGCTTGTCCCAACTCAGTGAGTCACCAAGTAGCAAGGGTGGTTGATAATCATATATATATATATATATATATATATATATATATATACAGTAATGGCAAACAAATCAATAATGGCAGCATCGATATTGATAGGTTTTTAAGATGCCCATAGTTATGAAGTGAATGTTGCCTGAGCTGGAGAAAAACAAGGAGACAATTTAATCTGTCCATAGATGGTTCAAATGTCAGCTGATTCAGCAGAGACTGGCTGAGATTACAACCATCTTTGGGCAGGCTGATTGTACACAAGTCGATCCATCAGTTGACTTGGGTACAATGGAATGTCGGATTTTCACAATTGCTCCACGGGAGGGATTCCCCCACCAACACTGACTATGTTTGCAGGAAAGAAAATCGCATTATCTATGGCCTGCCTTAGAAAACCTTATTTAAAAACTATTGTTTTTGTCAGTCTCTTCTACCAAGACAATAAAAATGAATGCTGGGCAGAGCCAGGAATTAATGTTTATGCATACAATGCCCAGGCATTTGAGGGCTAAAAGGTTGTGGCTTTCCATTCAATTACCCTAGGTATTGTAAAGGCTGCATGAGCCCTTCTGGTGCCATGTTATTGCAGAAAGTGATACAAAATTCTAGTATTGTAACTTTTTAAAATATTACTATAAAATCTCAATGTACAAGCACACCTCTTCTACAGTTGTGTTCTTCCACATCGCTATTTCTATGGATACTAATTTAGCCAGCTTACCTCAATTTTAAGGACAAATACTGATGAAAGTTGTCTTTCTTTTTATTATTTTGACTAGCTTTTGCTATTGATTCCAATACAAAGATGTAATTTTATAGCAGGGGGTCAGCTCCAGTCCTCTAGGGCTGTGATCTTCACGCATTCTTAGAATTTCTCTAATTAACAGACAGCAGCAATTGTATCAAGGTTTCGTTTAGGAAGTAAAATTTTTATCTTTCCCAAATCCTGACCAGTATCTGGCCTCAAGGGCTGAAGTTAGACACTATTTTTTTGTAACATTAGAAAAAATTAAAGTTAACCTAAAATGACAAAGAATATATGGAAGCTGCCATTAAAATAAAAGGCTGACTATTAATATAGCCCTAAAGTAAAGTAATGGCTCAGGACCTAGCAATGCTAGTAGGGTCATAGCCAACAAAGGTGGTTGCCTAGAGCAGGCATCACTAAATGGCGGGCCATGGTCCGGATCCAAACCAAGCCATTGTCCCAACCGGATCCACCGCAGTGGCATAATTTAGGAGCTGGTTCTTCCTCTCAGCCACCGGTAACGTTGTCATCTTCACTGAGCTGACATCAGGAGGCAGCACAGCACTGATCGGAGGGTGGGATGCAGAGCATTCCTAGCAACCAATCACAAGCTGATTAACAGGAAAAGTTATACAACTCAGGCCCTCCACCCAGAACTTACCTGTCTCCTTATGCCACCTCTAGACCTGCTGTGCCTCCTGCCCTCTGCAAGGTAGGACAGGGAAGAGGGCTATTTTACTGCTATGAAGGACAGGGGGAAAGCCAGGGATAATGTGAAGGGAGGCTGAAGACTGCGATATGAAGGAGGAAGGGGGGTGATATAAAAGGGGGCCAAGGACAAGCACGCAAAGAGAGGCTGAGGACTGTAATGTGAAGTGGAGGACACTGCTGTGAAGGGGGGCTGATGTGAAGTGAGGGACTGTGAAGCAAAGGGGGATCTTGATGCGAAGAGGATCTGTGATATAAAGCAAGGGGGTTGTGATGTGCAGGGGGGACTTAGAACACTGATGTAATAACGATGCTAGGTTCACATCATTGCATCCTGCGTTCTGTGTGCAGGCAGCCCATTAATTTCAAAAGGCTGCTTTATACACAGAAATGCAGAGAAAGAAGTCCCTGAACCTTTTTTTATTTTGGGCACCGTGCGGTTTTGGTGTTTTCCCATGCGTTGCCCATGCGTTTGCCCATGAGCAGAGGTGCCGTTAAGAATCAAACCTGTTTCGGACCTCTGCTGGAAGAAAACTTTACTGACTGGACCTCCGTAAATTTTAATTCAATACCCCTGGTCTAGAGCGACAGGGCTGCCAGGGGCACACACAGCCAATCAAGCATCATGTTACTGCCAGGATACATTCTATTGTATAATAAAGGATTCTACAGCTGCCTACCAGTCCCATCAGGTTGGGTTCTCATTCGACTTTTTCCTGGAATATTGTAGCATGTACTTATCATTCTACCAGGTTGGGTCCGTACACCAGAAATAAACTGCTAGCAGAATAAGGCCTCTTTCACACGGGGATCCGTATGTCCGTTTTTCATCCTTCCGTTTTCGGATGAAAAACGGACATACATTCATCCCTATGGAGCGTCGGATGTCAGCGGTGACATGTCCGCTGACATCCGACCCCGCTCCGATCCGAAAAGTGTAACGGAGGAAAAACCTACTTTTCCCTCCGTTTTCGGATCGGATCGGATGATGACGGACACTACGGACCGTCATCATCCGATCCCCCCATAGGGGAGAGCGGCGCTCTGACAGGTCCGTCGCTGCACACTGTGCAGCGATGCACCTGTCATCTTCCTGCTCAGCGGGGATCGGCGGAGCGATCCCCGCTGAGCCAGCGGATGTTCACGGGGCGGATCATCACTGATCCGCCCCGTGTGAAAGAGGCCTAAGATGACAGTTTTCCCTACCCTTCCATTCATTGGTTCAAGGTGTACTGGCAAGTACTAGCACTAGGTTTTCAACATAACAAACAAAAAAATCACCGCGCTAACATAGAAAACCCCCAAAGAAGCAGCCGTTCAACTGTGAAATAATCACAACAAACAGGAAAAAACAAAAAAAACTGCGCTATATAGTGAAATGTGAAGAAACAGTATATGCAATAAACACACACATGTATATTAATGATACCAAATCAGTAATGCAAAAATAATAGCAAAGTTCATTAGTGTAGAGGAAATAGGAGAAGTCCCCTAGTAGTTCTCTGTGAGATTCCAGTGAAAAATGGAAAGCGAGCACACCATGCACAGTGAACCTCCACCACCAAGTATATGCGCTTACCAGATGGGAGGCATAAATAAGCACATCTCAGAACAACATCCAGGTAGGGCTGCTAGACAATGGAGACATTCCTCTGGATACCACTATGGATATTGAGCATGAAGCTGGATCTCGGTATGCTATCTAAGATCTCCCTCCATGTAGCATGGCTCCGACCAACCAACAACCCGAGTTACAAACATAAGGATGAAAGAAGGGCAGCCAGAGCGTAAATCCGATAGAGAACTTTATTTAAAATATAGTAAAACACTTACACTTACACAAGCGAGCGCCCGTTCGTAGTAGATAGTGATGGCGTGAGAGCGTCACCCTCCCGACGTACGTTTCGTCTGTCACTGACGTCTCCCCAGACGACGTTAGTGACAGACGAAACATATGTATGCATATGTATGCTCTCACGTCATTGCTATCTACTACGAACGGGCGCTCGCTTGCCGGCCGGCGATTGCTCTTTTTACTACCAATATTTTGTAAGTGTTTTACCATATTTTAAATAAATTTCTCTATGGGATTTACGCTATGGCTGCCCTTCTTTCATCCCTATTTTAGTAAGTCGGGTTGTTGGTTGGTCGGAGCCATGCTACATGGAGGAAGATCTTAGATAGCATACCGGGATCCAGCTTCATGCTCAATATCCATAGTGGTATCCAGAGGAATGTCTCCATTGTCTAGCAGCCCTACCTGGATGTTGTTCTGAGATGTGCTTATTTATGCCTCCCATCTGGTAAGTGCATATACTTGGTGGTGGAGGTTCACTGTGCATGGTGTGCTCGCTTTTCTATTTTTCACTGAAATCTCACAGAGAACTACTAGGGGACTTCTCCTGTTTCCTCTACACTAATGAACTTTGCTATTAGTTTTGCATTACTGATTTGATATCATTGATATACATGTGTGTATTTATTGCATAGAGTGTTTCTTCACATTTCACTATATAGCGCAGTTTTTTTTGTTTTTTCAGGTTTTCAACATAGCATGAAATTATCCCTTAATTGGTGTACCAACCTATTTCTCAGTGTAGTGAGTACACCCAGCACATTTTTGTAAATATTTTATTATATCTTTTCATGTGACAACACTGAATAAATTACACTTTGCTACAATGTAAACCAGTGAGTTTACAGCTTATATAACAGTGTAAATTTGCTGTCCCCTCAAAATAACTCAGCACACAGCCATTAATGTCAAAACCACTGGCAACAAAAGTGAGTACACCCCTAAGTGAAAATGTCCAAACTAGGCCCAAAGTGTCAATATTTTGTGTGGCCACCATTATTTTCTTGCACTGGCTTAACCCTCTGGGACATGGAGGTTACCAGAGCTTCACAGGTTGCCACTGGAGTCCTTTTCCACTCCTCCATGATGACATCACCAAGCTGGTGGATGTTAGAGACCTTGCGCTCCTCCACCTCCACCTTCCGTTTGAGGATGCCCCACAGATGCTCAATAGGGTTTTGGTCTGGAGACATGCTTGGCCAGTCCATCACCTTTACCCTCAGCTTCTTTAGCAAAGCAGTTGTCGTCTTAGAGGTGTTTGGGGTCGTTATCATGTTGGAATATTGCCCTGCGGCCCGGTCTCCGAAGGGAGGGGATCATGCTCTGCTTCTGTATGTCACAGTACATGTTGGCATTCATGGTTCCCTCAATGAACTGTAGCT
The DNA here is from genome assembly GCA_037952925.1 of Lithobates clamitans. Lineage (NCBI taxonomy): Eukaryota > Metazoa > Chordata > Amphibia > Anura > Ranidae > Lithobates > Lithobates clamitans. Next base: position 353,459 of record JBBGZY010000780.1, on the reverse strand, counting down.
CCCCAGTGCTGGCAGCACTCATGCAGCCCCTTCTGAGACGACAGCCATGCAGGCCAATTTGATGCAGTGTGCAGCGTGTGGTCTGAGCACTGACAGGCTGACCCCCCCACCCCTTCAACCTCTGCAGCAATACTGGCAGCACTCATACGTCTATTTCCTAAACACAACCTCTGGATATGATGCTGAGCACTTGCACTCAACTTCATTGGTCAACCATGGCGAGGCCTGTTCTGAGTGGAACCTGTCCTGTTAAACTGCTGTATGGTCTTCGCTACCGTGCTGCAGCTCAGTTTCAGGGTCCTGCCAATCTTCTTGTAGCCTAGGCCATCTTTATGTAGAGCAGCAATTCTTTTTTTTCAGATTCTCAGAGAGTTCTTTGCCATGAGGTGCCATGTTGAACTTCTAGTGACCAGTATGAGAGAGTGAGAGCAATAACGTCAAATTTAACACACCTGCTCCCCATTCACACCTGAGACCCTGTAACACTAATGAGTAATGAGTCACATGACACTGGGGAGAGAAAATGGCTAATTGAGCCCAATTTGGACATTTTTACTTAGGGGTGTACTCACTTTTGTTGCCAGCGGTTTAGTCATTAATGGCTGTGTTTTGAGTTATTTTGAGGGGACAACAAATTTACACTGTTGTACACTTACTACTTTACATTGTAATAATAATTAAAATAGCGTGAAGCATACAAACTTATGTGATAACACAGAAAAGGTATGCAGACCTATGATGGCCACAAGAACCTCACATAGAATGACCTGTAAAGAAAACCCCTTAAATTCCAGAGGAGTGAATGGCAACATAAATGTCACTGAAATATAGTTCATAAAAATGATGCCCCAGTTGAAGTACATTTGTACGAAACATGTCGGGTACATAGCCTGCTCAGCTCTACACATCGCACTTGTTTTTATCTGCTTTGTGATCACTATTTGTACACATCTGGAGCGATGCTTGTACTTTTTTATATTTTTATTTTAATACATTTTTAAATGTTGGATTCATCTGCACTATGTGGAGGCCTTCTTTTTTTCATATGATCCATGCTGCTTCCTGGATGTAAGGAGTACCACATATACCAGGAACATCACCATTGCCTCGTGTCACCCTTGGTTTGATGGATGCAGGTGTATGCGCAGGCCAGTCTATTCGTGGGAGCTGGGGTCGGAGATTGAGTTCCTGACTGTCGTCCATACCTGTTTGACCCACTGCCGCTGGCATGTGTGTCCACAGCTTAGGGTAAAAGTACCTATCCCCTTCTCCTGGTGTTGGAGGCACATCCCCGGGTGTCGTGTGCAAATTTCACTCTGCCTGATACAGCCTCATTGTTACATCCTATGAATTTCAATACCCTGTGATAATTTTCTAAGGGACTGAACACGTCATTATGAACTTTATTATGTTTCAGTGACTTTTATGTTGCCATTCACTCCTCTGGAATTTAAGGGGTTTTCTTTACAGGTCATTCTATGTGAGGTTCTTGTGGCCATCATAGGTCTGCATACCTTATCTGTGTTATCACAACAGTTTGTATGCTTCACGCAATTTTAATTATTATTGCATTTAGCACTGTACATAACATGTCGCTATAGTATTTTAAAGGTTTTCACATTATCATTGTTTCACTTCCAGGATCACTCATTGAATATATATGTATTTAGCATTGTACACAGCACTTTATATTTTATATATCATCCCCGGACATTCATCTGGGGTATACTCAGTTTTTAGCGCTGCATCTCCCTTGTTCTTTATACTCTTATGCAATTTGACTTATTGCTGATGCTGGCAGCTGGTTGATATTAGTAGCGCAATTTTTCCCTTCACTACTATACATTGTAGCAAAGTATCATTTCTTTAGTGTTGTCACATAAAACTATATAATAAAATATTTACAAAAATGTGAGGGGTGTACTCACTTTTGTGAGATACTGTATGTGTATACAAGCATACATCTTCGCCAGCACACCATGGATCAGCAAAAAGTTGTCCAAGAAGGTTTTTTAATGGAAAGAAGTTACACCACAGAAGAGGTGCAACGCTCCGGGGCCGTGCAGGACCCCTTCGTCAGGATCCCCATCACTTGCCTGACGAGGGGTCCTGCGCGGCCCCGAAACGTTGCACCTCTTCTGTGATGTAACTTATTTCCATTAAAAAACCTTCTTGGACAACTTTTTGCTGATCCATGGTGTGCTGGCGAAGATGTACGCTTGTCTGATGTTCCAGAACCCAACTGGTAATCGCTGCAGCACCCACTATTTGTGTGCCATTTGACCAGGAATGTGTGCGATTGGAATATCGATTAGTATGTGTATACAAAACATGTACACTGTCCAGTGTGACTACCAGACATTGTATAGTATTAACTGAATAAATGTCTGAATGTATTAATAACTATGGGGAAAGGAATGAGTTCAGAGGAGGTGAGCAGTAAGAGGTGGGCAAACCTTTAACCCTCAATTTGTGCTGTATTCCAGGAGGACAAAGATAGCCATGGCGAGATATCCAGTAATTTCTCAGTATTCTATTTCCAGCACTATTGCATTTTATACCACAGTTCATCTAAGGTAAAATTTGTCCTAAAATGCCTTCAGTATATATTTAATTACTGTCAATTACAAAAAAATGTCTGGTTGATGCTGGAATGATCCAATTTCCTACTTTACCCTCTGATGCACATAAATTTCAAATGTGCATTGAATGGATTGTGGGCTAGAAGGGTCATTGCTGTATATTTACATATAGATGCAATGGCTACATTCAAAGATGCATTTTCTAATCCTTGTTTTCACAACAACAATGGGCAAATTGTGCCCTATAAAAATGTAGATATACTGCAGAGAAAAGGCTGTTGCGTGGCAGGCAGTGGAGTTTTCTCTCATGCTAGAAAATTCATTCAGATTGCTAACTAGTTACTTTTAGCTATGCCTTCAGTTTTCCTTTTTTTTAAAATATTTAATTGGATGTTAATATTTATGCATTAGGCTCAATTCACAAAGCTTCAACACAAGGATTTAGCTATTTCAAATCTCATGATATCTTTCACTTTTCAAAAATAAGTGTACTTATCCTTGTGTGTTAGCTTTCTAACTTGAGCCTATTGCTGTAAAATTGTATTAAAGTGGTTCTAAAGCCTCAAGGTTTTCACCTTAAAGGAGTTGTAAAGTCTCAAGGTTTTTCACCTTCATGCATTCTATGCATGAAGGTGAAAAACCTTCTGTGCTTCAGCTTCCCCCCTTTTCTTACCTGAACCCCGATCATTCCAGCAATGCGCACGAGCCCAGCAGCTCCAGCTGCTGTTTTGGGTCCTTATTGGGTAGATTGATAGCAGCAGGAGCCTTTGGCTCCCGCTGCTGTTAATCAAATCCAGTGGCACGGGAGTTGGTGGTGGGGACGACTCCTGCTGTCTGTGTCAATGGACGCAGCAGCGGGACTCGTGAGCGCGCCCGTACGGGTATCCTTATGGAAAGGGGCTCTCCATGGGGGCACCCGATGAAGAGGAGGAACCAGGAGTGCCACCAGGCACCCCAGAAAAGGGGGATCGAGGCTGCTCTGTGCAAAACCCTTGCACAGAGCAGGTAAGTATAACATGTTATTTAAAAAAACAAAGAACGAACCTTTACAATCACTTTAATGCATTCTATTCTATCCTGCCTTTTACTTACCTGAGCCCGATCCAGCGATGTGCACGAGCACATGTCTGCCGTCTCATTGGACAGATTAATAGCAGCCATTAGCTCCTGCTGCTGTCAATCAAATCCTGTGACAAGAGAGTGGGGGGCAAGGCCGATTCCTGCTGTCTGTGTCAATAGACGCAGCAATGGGACTTGGGAGCAAGCCTGCATGGGTGCCTCCCATGGAAAGCAGCTCTCCATGGGGCACCAGATGAAAAAGAGGGGCCTGGAGCACCGGTGGGGGACCCCAGAAGAAGAGGATTGGGGCTGCTCAGTGCAAAACGATTGCACAGAGCAGGTAAGTATAGGCATGTTTGTTCGAAGGTTTACAACCACTTTAATTATCTCTTCTTTTTTAGTTATACTTCCTATATTGTATTGCCATTTTTGCCATGGCATATTTCCATCCTCTGCACTTGTGAAAACTTGTCTTGTGACGTTTTAGGGGGCGTGGTCAACATCACCTGGTGACCACACCCCCTAAAACGTTACAGTCCCAGCATGCCCAGGGACTGTGACATCATAAGGGGGCGGGGTCTCCGCCTATATAAGCCACAACGCAGCCCTCAGAGAGCAGTCCAGCCGGAGAGAGCGTCGTGTCAACATCTGGAGAAGAGAAGAGAAGAGAAGAGAAGACAAGAAGCCCAGAAGTCCGGACCTCTGCTGGCAAGAGAGCTACCTGAAGACAGCAGAGGAGCCGGCCGAAGAACTGGAACACCGGGGGAAGAGAGCGGAGAAGAACCAACCGGACGCCGGGAGAAGATGAACCGGAGGGACCCCCGAAGTCGGAGGAAGATCCCCCCCCCCGGAGCTGTTTAATAAAATATTTTAAAAACCTGTGTAGTGTTTTATTATTTACAATTTTTCCCTAGGTGAATGGGTAGGGGTACCATGTACCCCATACTCATTCACATAGGGTGGGGGGTCGGGATCTGGGGGCCCTCGGATTCCGATAAGCCCCCCACCCGCAGACCCCGACAACCAACGGCCAGGGTTGTCGGGAAGAGGCCCTTGTCCTCATCAACATGGGGACAAGGTGCTTTGGGGTGGGGGGGCCCGCAGGGCGCCCCCCTCCCCCAAAGCACCCACCCCCCATGTTGAGGGCATGCGGCCTGGTACGGTTCAGGAGGGGGGGCGCCCGCTCGTCCCCACCCCCTTTCCTGACCGGCCAGGCTGCGTGCTCGGATCGGGGTCTGGTATGGATTTTAGGGGGGACCCCACGCCGTTTTTTCGGTGTAGGGGGGTTCCCCTTTATAATCCATATCAGACCTAAGGGCCTGGTATGCCCCGCGCTCACCACAATAGGAAAATTTGTTTTTCCTATTGCAGCGAGCGCGAAATGCAATACCCTGCCCTCGCGTTGTATCTGGTCCGTTGGACCAGCATACACACGAGCGGGCTTTCCGTCGGACTAGCACACAGACGAGCGGACTTTCCGCCTGAAACTGAGTCCGACGGAAAGATTTAAAACATGTTTCAAATCTAGGTCCGGTGGGCTTTTGGGAAAAAGTCCGCTGGAAAAGTCCGCCGGCGCCTACACACGGGCGGATTGTCCGGCACACTCTGGTCCGCCGGACCAAGTATGCCGGAAAGTCCGACCGTGTGTACGCGGCATAAGGAGAAATCATCTTATGGAGAAACCTGTTCTGGTGACAACTGTCTAATGCCCTGTACACACGATTGGACATTGATCGGACATTCCGACAACAAAATCCATGGATTTTTTCCGACGGATGTTGGCTGAAACTTGTCTTGCATACACACGGTCACACAAAGTTGTTGGAAAATCCGATCGTTCTGAACGCGGTAACGTAAAACACATACGTCGGGACTATAAACAGGGCAGTAGCCAATAGCTTTCGTCTCTTAATTTATTCTGAGCATGCGTGGCACTTTGTTCGTCGGATTTGTATACACACGATCGGAATTTCCGACAATGGATTTTGTTGTCGGAAAATTTTATAGCAAGCTCTCAAACTTTGTGTGTCGGAAATTCCGATGGAAAATGTGTGATGGTGGCCACACACGGAATTTCCGACAACGAGGTCCTATCATACATTTTCCGTCGGAAAATCCGACCTTGTGTACAGGGCATAAGAGTGGTTTTGCTGACTTATTTTTTTATCACATACTGTTGTGTCTACAGAACATAAAGTAAAGAGAAATCTCTCTATAAATAAACAAATGGCAATGTTTTAAATTATTTCCTACAATATCCAAAATGAAAAAGTGGCTTTAAATAAACTTTAAGGCTCCTTACAAACTTGGGAGACGACAAAGTCGTGCGACTTGGATTGCGACTTTACAGTGCAAATTTGATGCGACTTTTGGTGCAACTTTGATCTGACTTTACATTCACTGGACTAAAGTTGCATCAAAAGTCACACCAAAGTAGTGCAGGAACCTTTTCTGAAGTTGCAGCAACTTCAGGATAATCAGTAGGAACGGCTCTCATAGACATACATTGAATTTCACATGTCCTGCCACTGGGGGTCTCACAAGTCGGATCCCAAGTTGCAGAAGTGGGAAAGGAGCTTAAAACAAACATATCACAAGAGAAAGAAGAAGAATACTATTGCTGACCTTCTAAAAATTGACTTATCTGGCTGTCATGCTGATCCAGTGGCTTTAATGCCTAAGTTCACCTTTAAAAAAAAAAAGAAATGCACATATTTTTGCTTGAAAAAAAAGTGCATTTCATTTTTCTTACAGGAGCCTGCAGAGTTATACACGACCGGTGATTAGTGGATCATGAGTGCAATGCCAGGTTCTTGCAAACTTCAGTTGGATTGCTGGAGGAAGTGTCAATAAACTATGAGTGTGATGAATACCACACTTGTATTTAATTGGAATTAAAAAAGTCTGTCTGCTGCGGTGGAAGATGGGACTTGTAGTTCATTTATTCACAGATGTCTGTGAGGGAATTACGTGGCTGTACAGAAGGAACCCCATACAACCACGCCATTTTCAAAAGGGACAAAGGCTGCGAGGGAGCCAAACCCATGCAAGCATTTATGGCGGCAGTCTGAGGGTAGGGTGGCTTGTTTAGCAACATGTTACATAAAATACGAGTGTAACATGTAACATGTTGCAAAGTGTGGTGTTAGCCATAACTCCATAAATTTTGAGATGGGAATGAGGGACACCTACTAGCAAATGTATGTAGGCATAGGACACGCCCCCTGCCACACCTCCTTAAAGGAGAATTAACAAAAAAAGGTTAATTAAATCCACAAGGGACTTTTTTTTACCACTACTGTTCCTTAATATTGGCTTTTAAAATTTACAAATGCAGCAATTTATAATCTGGATGAAAGGTTTAGCACTGGTAAACACTTTTTGAAAGATAAAAAGTACATTTTATATACAACTATGAGGATCAGACCAAAATGAGGGACAAACGAGGGGAAAGAGGGACATTGCTCCAAATCAGGGACAGTCCCTCGAAATCAGGGACAGTTGGAAGCTATGGTGTTAGCTTTTATTACTGCAAAACTGTAACCCTAAATAAGTAATGTAATGGGTGAAATCAACACCTCCTGATTGAAGAACTGAAGCCAGGGGGGCAGCATGACATACAGGCAAAATATAATTTCCAAAGGGAGCTCCAAAATGGCTGCCTCCAAGTCTTTCTCATGTGTTTTTTTTTTTAATCACTTTGGGGGCCCAGGGTTGACCTTATGGGCTCAGTCACAATATATTACATTAATGTATAAATTTGCTTTAATTAGACATAATCTAAGTGCTAATTTTAAGAATTAGGCTAAAAAGTACCATGACACTTTCCAAATGTGCACTTAATGTGCACAACAGACTCCTCAAAGTTCCTGCTTGTTGGAATAGATCTCTGTTTAACAAATAAACCCAGAATGTGAAAAAAGATTCTCAGAGCAGTATGGGTTATCTAAAGGGACAGCACAGCAGGAGTGCCCTGTTTTCAGTTGTTTGACTGAAACCTCGGCCTGTGCCATCTAATAGGATAAGTAATCTCACTGACTGCTTGAGCTATTGAGTTCTGTGAACAACAGTCTTCTTTCAGCGAAGCTAAAAGCTTACTTATTTAGTAATGTAAAAAGGAAACCATATATTCACCTGCCGGCAGCATAGAGTACTATATACTGTAACCTTTACATGTAAGATTTATATTTACCTGAACAAGAATTTGTAATATGTTTATTTTTTATTTGTCAATAGTTTAAATAAAAAATACATATGTAAAAGACTACTATACATTTCCTTTAAGGCCTCGTGCACACAGGACATTTTGCAAACTGTCCTAGAAGCCTTTCCTCCTGGCAGCAGCATTTTCGCAGAAAAAAGGCTGACGCTTGTAAAAGTGTCTGATGCCGCATACACACGATCGGAAATTCCGCCAGCAAACCTCCAATGAGAGATTTTTGACGGAAAATGTGACCGTGTATATGCTCCATCGGTCTTTTGCTGGCGGAATTCCAGCCAGGAAAAGATTGAGAGCATGTTCTCTATTTTTCGGTCAGGAAAAGTTCCTATCCGAAAATGCGATTGTCTGTACAAATTTCCTACGCATGCTCGGAAACAATTTGACGCATGTTTGGAAGCATTGAACTTCATTTTCTCAGCTCGTTGTAGTTTTGTATGTCACCGCGTTCTTGACGGTCGAAAGTTCAGAGAACTTTTGTGTGACCGTGTGTATGCAAGGCAAGCTTGAGCGGAATTCCGTCGGAAAAACCATCCAAGTTTTTTCTGATGGAAAATCCGCTTGTGTGTACGGGGCAAAAGGCTTTTACAAGCTTTTAGGTGCATTAACAGATGTCAAGAGCTTGGGCGTTAATTCATTTAACTGGTAAGAATAATAATTTATTCTGGCCATTGAAATTCATTAACACTAAAGCGCTAAATGCGCCTAGCGTTTAGGTGCATTTAGACACGTTTAGGCGGGTTTAGCAGCGTCAAGCATTTTTTCTGTCAAAACTCTGCTGCTCCTGGATGCACTGGCAGTGGGTTTTTTCCTGCCTCTAAAAGCCTCTGCTATTAAACACTGCTAAAAGCCTATGAGCGCATGGACACATAGGTTAGCATGCAGGGGAGTTTAGATGCAGGAAAAAAATTGCCAGATGCCCATAGGAGCAGCGGCAAAATTGTCCAGTGTGCATGGGACCTAACACTAGTCTTTAAAACTTTAGTTTAAATGTGTATCCATTGTAGAAGATGCTGCAGTCCTGCACAGTCACATTTTCTTCATTTTCTTACATCTGTTACAGCAGATTATATGATGTGTTCTTAAAGAAATACTAAGTGGACTGACTGTTGCAGTATACCATAGGTGTCATAGCTCATTGAATTCCCTTACTTGTTGCTTTCAGTTGATATTTCAAAAGATATTTTAGTTTAACATTTTTTGTTTTCATTTTAAATCACAGATTGCCTTCTTATATTTCTTGGGAGACTTCAGTGGTAAATTCCCTGATCCGCCTAAACGCCATGGCCAAATGATGGTGTCACTCTCCCCCAATGGATTCTGCATAATAAGGAATATATAAATGGGGAATTACAACATCATTGTGGTCTGGTGATTGACATACAATTGAAGGAACATTCTGCCATCAGTGTCTCCAAGAAATTTTAGAAGTTGGTGGGAGAGTCAGCCTACCAATAATTGAAATGGCAGCTTGGAGTTGGCCTTTACCACTTCAGCCCTGAAAGATGTGACTGCTCAATGACCACAAATAGAGCTTTCTTTTGGTGGTATTTGATCACCTCTGCGGATTAGATTTTATTTGCGCTATAAACAAAAGAAGAGCGACAATTTTGAAAAAAACACAGTGGATGTTATTTACGAAAGGCAAATCCACTTTGCACTACAAGTGCAAACTATAAGTGCAAAGTGCACTTGAAAATACACTGAAAGTGCACTTGGAAGTCCAGTTGCTGTAAATCTGAGGGGTAGATCTGAAATGAGGGGAACCTCTGCTGATTTTATCATCCAATCGTGAACAAGCTAAAATGCTGTATTTATTTTCCTTGCATGTCCCCCTCGGATCTACAGCGACTGCACTTCCAAGTGTACTTTCAATGCAATTTCAAGTGCACTTTGCACTTGTAGTTTGCACTTGTAGTGTAGTGAATTTGCCTTTCACAAATAACCCCCAATATCTTTTACTTTTTGCTATAATAAATATCCCAATTTTTTTTTCAAAAAAACAAATTTTTTCCCTAGTGTGTGTTCTAACTGTAGGCGGGATGGGACTGTCTAGTAGGAGAGAGAGATCGGTGTTCATACTTGGTATGAACACACAATCTATCTCTACTCCCCCGAAAGAACCAAGATTTGCGTGTTTACACTTGGCTTGGTGCTCGCAGTTCACCCAGGTGTGTTAGAACAGCGAATTAATATTCACTGTCCTAACACTGAACCGCCTCTCTGCCAATCAGATGCTCGGGTCTGTTACCTGTCACCTGATTGGCTGAAATGACAGGCTCCAGATTGGGCGCCTGAAGGGAGGAGAGGACGGGAGGAGACACATGGAGGACACCACTCCGAGGACACCACTCACCCTTGTCACCTGCTGTGCCATCAAGATAGGGTAAGTGCCAGGCAGATGGCGAGTGGGCTGGGGGTTCACAGTAGCAGCATTGGATGGTACAGTGGCAGCATTCAATGGGCACAGTGGCAGCATTCAATGGGCAGAGTGGAACCATTCAATAGGCAGAGTGGCAGCTTTCGATGGGCACAGTGGCAACATTCGAAGGGCACAGTGGCAGCTTTTGATGGGCACAGTGGCAGCGTTTGATGGGCACAGTGGTAGCATTTGATTACGGTCACGTTTTTTTTAGGCACGGGTTTCGGGTGCGTTTTGTGGTGTGATTTGCATTTTTGAACATGCGTTTTGATGCATTTTGCTCCCCTCTTTAACAAACTGTGTATAGTTGGTTGTTAAGGAGCGAGCCGGGAAGCCACCTGCCGCAGCCTTAACAACAGATGAATCATCAGCTGCCAGTGGGCTCCCCCGCTGACAGCTTAATGTAAAAACAAGAATTTCCAGCAATAAAAAAAAATTGGGACAAAACGGCACCAAAATTAATAAAAAAAATGGTGTGGAGTCCCCCCCAAAATCCATACTAGACCCTTATCCAAGCAAGCAGCTTGGCAGATCAGCAAAGGAAAAGGGAGGAGAAGAGCGAGTGCCCCCCCTCCTGAACCATACCAGGCCACAGGTCCTCAACATGGGGGGTGCTTTGGGGCAGGGGGGCTCTGCCTCTGTTGAGGGCATGTGGTATGGTTCAGGAGGGGGGGCGCTCACTCGTCCCCTCCTTTTCCTGACCTGCCAGGCTGCATGCTTGGATAAAGGTCTGGTGTGGATTTTGAGGGGGACCACACACCATTTTTTTTTTGGCGTGGGGTTCCCTTCAAAATCCATACCAGACCCGAAGGTCCTGGTATAGATTGGGGGGATCCCATGCCATTTTTCTTGCCGATCTTTTTCATTGTTGCAAATTCTTGTTTTTACATTCAGCTTTCAGCGGGGAAGCCTGCTGACAGATGATGACTCATCGGTTGTTAAGGACGTGGCTGCCAGTTTCCCAGCCCACTCCTTAACAACAAGCTTTAAGCTTTACCCAGTTTGAGAAAAAAAATGCAAAACATATTTAAAAACGAATCAAAAGTGCAACACTTGCATTTTATGTGCGGGTCCATTGAAGTCTTTTAGGCTTTATGTACACAGTGCCTACAGCCGGCCATGGAAAAATGCAAAACATGTTGCCGCGGTTTGCATTTCCGTCAGCTGGCGGTTAAAACATTCCTATCCTGAACGCAATTCTTCCATGTTTAGGGGAGAGAGGTTGAAGCTCCCCTAAAGTCAGCAACTCCTAAACTCTGGTAAAAGCCAGATGTGTACACATAGGCTTTTATGGAGTTAAGTTTAAAAGCTTTGGCAAAAAAACGCCAACAGCTCCTAAACTCAAGTTTAGAAGCTGCTAGTGTACCTGAAACCTGACATTCAAAACACACTCTGCTGCAGGAGAAAAATTCCCTGACCCTTTTCAAAAACGCACTGGCTGAAAAATGCACAGATGCATAGATAGTGAATGTGTACCATAGGAAACCATGTTAAATGGACTGTAGTGCGTTTCTGCAAACTGCAAAATGCACTAAAAAATGTAGTGTGAACCTAGGGTTAGCTTTCTCTTTAAGTTAAGTAAATAGTGCATATTGAAAAAAAAAAAATCACACATTGGTGCTATTACTAGTAACCATAAACCATACCCTTAAGTCATTCAAATTTTGCAGGCATGTTCATTATCTGAGCCGATTAATTGCATATATTGAAAACAGTGAAAACAAAAGCACAAGAGGTGATTTAGCCAGATTAAATGTGGAACATGGCTTCAAAGTCTACTTTGAATTCCTACTTTGTTAAACATTTTAATTATCAACTAATCAGCATCTCATACACAATGGCATTCCAAAGTTTCAGCATCCCTACTGAGATTTAATCGACCAGAATAAAGCCCAGGGGTACCAAGCTAATGATTACATGGACAATATGTATTCCACAATACTGTCACTAATAGAGTCTTTGTGGACATATATATTTCACATTTTTGCACATAGATACATTGTGACCTAGATATTTATTACAAGTAATTACTGGATTCATTACTTTTCTCCTGAAGACTATAAAGTGTCCTTGGGGTCACTGGTGGAAACTGCTAAAGATGACTTATTTAATTGATAATCATTGCTGCTGCAAACATTCTTTTGCACGTGATGAAATCAGTCTTCTCACATTCAGTAAATAAAATTTATTGGAATTTTATAGCAAAGTGTAAACTTTATTTAAAACGGCAAAGATGACTCACTTAAAACAAAACCTCATAAATTAATCACTTGAAACAGTTCCTGTTTTTAAATATAAGGTACCTTAATCAGTACGTGAGTGTAAAAAAAAATAAAAAATAAAAAATGTTTTTGTTTACAAATGAAGGTAAAGAATATTGTTTTTGTACATATAATATAAATGTATTATCCTAATATATATAGATATAGATCTATATACAGTATATATATATATATTATACCGTGTTTCCCCAAAAGTAAGACCTACCCTGAAAATAAGACCTACTGTGATTTTCGGGGAGGGCTGCAATATAAGCCCTACCCTGAAAATGAGCCCTAGTTTAAAGTGCTTGTAAACTGCTAGAATTCTCGCTATTACAGTGTGTAAAAGGTGTGTTTTTCTGTAATATAATTGAGTAAAATAACTTTTTATACCACCGCTCAGCCGACCTCCCGTTGCTCTCCTCCTTTTCTCCCAGCTGTCAGCGGGTGATTTCGCCCCCCTCTGCAGTGCTCGGATAAGAAAGCTCAGGCAGGCCATGGAGGCACCGAGCCACACTCAGCTGATCCCCCGCTGCTCTCCTCTTCTGACAGCTGTCAGTGGGGTATCCCCATCAGCAGCCCCCTTAACACCAGTGTGTCCCCATCAGCAGCCCCCTTCACATCAGTATGTCCCCATCAGCAGCCCCCTTCACACCAGTGTGTCGCCATCAGCAGCCCCCTTCACATCAGAGTGTCCCCATCAGCAGCCCCCTTCACATCAGTGTGTCCCCATCAGCATCCCCCTTCACAACAGTGTCCCCATCAGCAGCCCCATTCACATCAGAGTGTCCCCATCAGCAGCCCCCTTCACATCAGTGTGTACCCATCAGTAGCCCCTTAACATCAGTGTGTCCCCATCAGCAGCTTGCTTCACATCAGTGTGTCCCCATCAGCAGCCCTCTTCACATCAGTGTGCCCCCATCAGCAGCCCCCTTTACATCAGTGTGTCCCCATCAGTAACCCCCTTCACATTAGAGTGTTCCCATCAGCAGCCCTCTTCACATCAGTGTGTCCCCATCAGCAGCCCCTTCACATCAGCGTGTCCCCATCAGAGTGTCCCCATCACCAGCCCCCATCAGCAGCCCCCTTAACATTGGTGTGTCCCCATCAGAGTGTCCCCATCAGCAGCCCCCTTCACATCAGAGTCCCCATCAGCAGCCCCCTTGACATCAGTGTGTCCCCATCAGCAGCCCCCTTGACATCAGAGTGCCCCCATCACATCAGAGAGTCCCCATCAGCAGCCCCCTTCACATCAGTGTGTCCCGATCAGAGTGTCCCCATCAGCAGCCCCTTTCACATCAGTGTGTCCCCATCAGCAGCCCCCTTCACATCAGAGTGTCCCCATCAGCAGCACCCTTCACATCAGAGAATCCCCATCAGCAGCTCCCTTCACATCACAGTGCCCCCATGAGTAGCCCCCTTCACATCAGAGTGTCCCTATTAGCAGCCCCCTTCACATAAGGGTGTACCCATCAGCAGCCCCCTTGACACCAGAGTGTCCCCATCAGCAGCCCCCTTCACATCAGTGTGTCCCCATCAGAGTGACCCCATCAGCAGCCCCCTTCACATCAGTGTGTCCCCATCAGCAGTCCTCTTCCTATCAGAGTGTCCCCATCAGCAGCCCCCTTCACATCAGCGTGTTCCCATCAGCAGCCCCCTTCACATCAGTGTGTCCAAATCAGAGTGTCCCTATCAGCAGCCCCTTCACATCAGAGTGTCCCCATCAGCAACCCCCTTCACATCAGAGTGTCCCCATCAGCAGCCCCCTTCACATCAGTGTGTCCCCATCAGTGTCCCTATCAGCAGCCCCTTCACATCAGAGTGTCCCCATCAGCAACCCTCTTCACATCAGAGTGTTCCCATCAGCAGCCACCTTCACATCAGAGTGTCCCCATCAGCAGCCACCTTCACATCAGAGTGTCCCCATCAGCAGCCCCCTTCACAGCAGAGTGTCCCCATCAGCAGCATCTTCACATCAGAGTGTCCTCATCAGCAGCCGCCTTCACATCAGAGTGTCCCCATCAGCAGCCCCCTTCACATCAGAGTGTCCCCATCAGCAGCCCTTTCACATCAGAGAGTCTCTATTAGCAGCCCCCTTCACGTCAGTGTGTCCCCATCAGAGTGTCCCCATCAGCAGCCCCCTTCACATCAGAGTGTCCCGATCAGCAGCCCCTTCACATCAGAGAGTCCCTATTAGCAGCCCCCTTCACGTCAGTGTGTCCCCATCAGCAGCCCCCTTCACATCAGAGTGTCCCCATAAGCAGCCCCCTTCACATCAGTGTCCACATCAGCAGCCCCCTTCACATCAGAGTGTCCCCATCAGCAGCCCCCTTCACATCGGTGTGTCCCCATCAGCAGCCCTCTTCACATCAGAGTGTCCCCACCAGCAGCCCCCTTCACATCAGTGTGTCCCCATCAGCAGCCCCCTTCACAAGAGTGTCCCCATCAGCAGCCCCATTCACATCAGAGTGTCCCCATCAGCAGCCCCCTTCACATCAGTGTGTACCCATCAGTAGCCCCTTCACATCAGAATGTCCCCATCAGCAGCTTGCTTCACATCAGTGTGTCCCCATCAGCAGCCCTCTTCACATCAGTGTGCCCCCATCAGCAGCCCTCTTCACATCAGTGTGCCCCCATCAGCAGCCCCCTTCACATCAGTGTGTCCCCATCAGTAACCCTCTTCACATCAGAGTGTCCCCATCAGCAGCCCTCTTCACATCAGTGTGTCCCCATCAGAGTGTCCCCATCACCAGTCCCCATCAGCAGCCCCCTTGACATTGGTGTGTCCCTATCACAGTGTCCCCATCAGCAGCCCCCTTCACATCAGAGTCCCCATTAGCAGCCCCCTTGACATCAGTGTGTCCCCATCAGCAGCCCCCTTGACATCAGAGTGCCCCCATCAGCAGCCCCCTTCACATCAGAGAGTCCCCATCAGCAGCCCCCTTCACATCAGTGTGTCCTGATCAGAGTGTCCCCATCAGCAGCCCCTTTCACATCAGTGTGTCCCCATCAGTGTCCCCATCAGCAGCCCCCTTCACATTAGAGTGTCCCCATCAGCAGCACCCTTCACATCAGAGAGTCCCCATCAGCAGCTCCCTTCACATCACAGTGCCCCCATGAGCAGCCCCCTTCACATCAGAGTGTCCCTATCAGCAGCCCCCTTCACATAAGGGTGTCCCCATCAGCAGCCCCCTTGACACCAGAGTGTCCCCATCAGCAGCCCCCTTCACATCAGTGTGTCCCCATCAGCAGCCCCCTTCATATCAGAGTGTCCCTATCAGCAGCCCCTTTCACATCAGAGAGTCCCCATCAGCAGCCCCCTTCACATCAGTGTGTCCCCATCAGCAGCCTCCTTCACATCAGGGTGTCCCCATCAGAGTGTCCCCATCAGCAGCCCCCTTCACATCAGTGTGTCCCCATCAGAGTGTCCCTATCAGCAGCCCCTTCACATCAGAGTGTCCCCATCAGCAACCCCCTTCACATCAGAGTGTCACCATCAGTAGCCACCTTCACATCAGTGTCCCCATCAGCAGCCACCTTCACATCAGAGTGTCCCCATCAGCAGCCCCCCTCACATCAGAGTGTCCCCATCAGCAGCATCTTCACATCAGAGTGTCCTCATCAGCAGTCGCCTTCACATCAGTGTGTCCCCATCAGCAACCCCCTTCACATCAAAGTGTCCCCATCAGCAGCCCTCTTCACATCAGTGTGTCCCCATCAGCAGCCCTCTTCACATCAGTGTGTCCCCATAAGCAGCCCCCTTCACATCAGTGTGTCCCCATCAGCAGCCCCCTTCACATCAGTGTGCCTCCATCAGAGTGTCCCCATTAGCAGCCCCCTTCACATCAGTGTGTCCCCATCAGCAGCCCCCTTCACATCAGAGTGTCCCCATCAGCAGCCCCCTTCACATCAGCGTGTCCCCATCAGTAGCCTCTTCACATCCGAGTGCCCCCATCAGCAGCCCGCTTCACATCAGTGTGTCCCCATTAGCAGCCCCCTTCACATCAGTGTATCCCCATCAGTAACCCCCTTCACATCAGAGTGTCCCCATCAGCAGCCCCCTTGACATCGGTGGGTCCCCATCAGAGTGTCCCCATCAGCAGCCCCCTTCACATCAGAGAGTCCCCATCAGCAGCCCCCTTGACATCAGTGTGTCCCCATCAGAGGGTTCCCCTCAGCAGCCCCTTCACATCAGAGAGTCCCCATCAACAGCCCCCTTGACATCAGTGTGTCTCCATCAGAGTGTCTCTATCAGCAGCCCCTTCACATCAGTGTGTCCCCATCAGCAGCCACCTTCACATCAGAGTGTCCCCATCAGCAGCCCCCTTCACATCAGTGTGTCCCCATCAGCAGCCCCCTCCCACGTGTACTCACAGTTTTGAAGGCAGCTTCTCGTTCCTCTCTCCAGTCATGTGATGAGTGACAAGTGATAAGGAGAGAGATGAAGGAACGTCTGCTGGCTATCTATCTCCCCCTGGAGGCTGGAGGGAGCAGAAAGCCTAATGCTCTCTCCAGCTTGACTGCAGCTGCTCCTCCTGACAGGAGTGAAATCACAATCACTCACTGTCAGTGAGGAGCGGCTCCAGGACTGCCCCTGACCTCCCCTGAGCCATTGGCCCACTGGACCCAACCAATCTTAACAACCTCTCCTTGCTCCCCTTTTTATCCAAACTTCTTGACCGTCTGGCCTACAACCGACTGAGCAGCCACCTTGCTGAGAAAAGCCTTCTTGATCCCCTTCAGTCTGGATTTACATTCCACAGAAACTACTCCCAATCAACAACCCCCTTCATAGTGTCCCCATCAGCAGCCCCCTTCACATCAGAGTGTCCCCATCAGCAGCCCCCTTCACATCAGTGTGTCCCCATCAGCAACCCCCTTCACATCAGAGTGTCCCCATCAGCAGCCCCCTTCACATCAGTGTGTCCCCATTAGCAGCCCCCTTCACATCAGTGTGTCCCCATCGGCAGCCCCCTTCACATCAGTGTGTTCCCATCAGAGTATCCCCATCAGCAGCCCCCTTGACATCACTGTGTCCCCATCAGAGTGTCCCCATCAGCAGCCCCCTTCACATCAGAGAGACCCCATCAGCAGCCCCCTTCACATCAGTGTGTCCCCATCAGAGTGTCCCCATCAGCAGCCCCCTTCACATCAGAGTGTCTTTCCTAAAACTAACAAACGATCTATTAACGACCAAAACCAATGAACACTATCCTTTACTCCTACCCTTGGACCTTTCTGCTGCCTTTGATATGGTTGACCACCCCCTACTCCTCCAAAAACTCCACGCCATTGGTCTCCTTGACTATACTTTTCCCTGGTTCTCTTCCTACTTATCCAACCGCACCTTTAGTGTTACTTACAATTCTACTTCCGCCTCTCCTCTTCCTTTCTCTGTTGGGGTCCCCCAAGGTTCTGTACTTGCGCCTCACCTATTTTAAATTTAGACCTCCTTCCTGCGTCAGCTGATAGCCTCCCATGGCTTCAAATACCATCTCTACGCTGACGACATCAAATTCTATTTCTCTACCCCTCAGCTCCCTCCCTCAGTCTCCTCATGTATCACTAATTTACTAACAGATATATCAGTCTGGATGTCACACCACTTCTTCAAACTCAATCTATCCAAAACCAAACATAATTTTTCCTCCACCACCTTCCCCTGATCTCTCTGTCAAAATCAATGGCACAACTATCAGCCCATCCCCACATGCCAAGGTCCTAGTTGTAGTCCTGGACCCCGGACTCTCCTTTAAGCCCCACGTCCAATCACTGTTGAAATCTTGCCACCTCAACCTCAGCAACATCTCCAAAATACTCCCCTTTCCAACCAATGATACAACAAAGCTAATTCACTCTCTGGACATCTCTCTCCTCGATTACTGTAACTCCCTACTCATTGGATTACCTCTACATAGGCTATACCCCTTCAGTCCATCATTAATGCTTCTGCCAGACGCATCCACCTTACCAATCGCTCTGTGTCTGCTACTCCTCTCTGTCAATCCTTCCACTGGCTTCCGCTCACCCAACAAATTAAATTCAAACTACTAACAACAACTTGCAAAGCCATCCACAATTTATCCCCCAGCTACATCACTAGCCTAGTCTCAAAATACCAACCTCCTCCTTTACTCGCCTCCAGGACTTTTCCAGAGCCTCTCCAATCCTATGGAACTCCTTACACCATCCTGTCCGATTATCTCCTACTCTATTAGCTTTTAGATGATCCCTGAAAACCCTCCTCTTCAGAGAAGCCTATCCTACCCACACCTAACAACTGTACAGTTATTACCTTTTGTTTCACTTGACTCTCCCTTCTAGATTGTAAGCTCTAATGAGCAGAGCTCTCTGAATCCTCCTGTATTAAATTGTATGGTAACTGTACTGTCTATCCTCATGTTGTAATTTGTAAAGCGCTGCGCAAACAGTTGGCGCTATATAAATCCTGGATAATAATAATAATAATAATGTGAGGGCCGTGTTTACCCGCATAGGGATGCACAGGTGTTCCATGCATCCATGTGCAGCAGTCCCATTCATGTCAATTAGGAAGCATTGACACAGCCGCTGCTCCCAATTTTACATCCGCAAAGGTATGGGTGCATGGCTGTGAACACACACTGTCTGCATTTGGGGCCATGCACTTGCACCTGCACAGATGTAAGGACATACAGCAGCTCTGTACTATTATATATAACTATTAGACGCAATGAGAGGGAGAAGTTTATTAGTACCGCACTTTATAATGAGAAAATTTGAACCTTTAAAATAATTACCTACATTTCTCTGTCCCTCCCAACTTGGTACTGTGATTCACCCTGTAACTGGCCCACCCTGCCCTGAATGAACCAAGAACAAAGCATGGGAGCTAAGAACTCTTGAGGACACTGCACTGGTAAGTAGCAGTTGTTTATTTTCTTAGTCTGTATTTCTTTTCTCCATGGGGAATTGTCTGTATCAGCCAAGTGGTTAAAGGTTATATTTCCTTTTAATGAATAACATTAAAACATAATTATTGTGGAAGAAATACAAGCGCACATTGTGACTTAAATAACCTCTGTCACGTTTATCCAGACGAATATGTCAATGTCACCATATCAGTGCACTTCAGGCTTTGCGGAGCTACTATCAGCAGGCCATACATCGCAGTTGTGTGCCTTGTGGAGTGGATAGCACAGTCACGGATGACTCTGTAACCACACTTCACTTGACATGTGCAGAACATAAACAAAGGGATTGAGAAAAAATCTCACACATGTCACTTACCACAACAAAGACCATGTTCTGATGTCATAGGCTTGTGTGTATTACCGTTTATTAGGAGCTTTTATGTTGTTCCAATGAAATATGTCCAAACTTGTTAATAATAATCCTTGTAGTAATAAGCAATGGCAGCAGTGTGGGTGGCATAGTGTAGTGACAGTCATAGTGAGAACAGATCTTGCTAAGGCCTCTGATTATCACACTACTGGAAAGATGCAAAGTGATATTCCCCTGATCCTGTGTGAAGTGTATCAATATTGTAGCAGCCATGTGAGAAAAACACTGTGGATTATAACTATTGAATGTTGTATACAGGAAGCTGGTTTATCACTGGAGATAATAAAGAAGAACTACCACATTCACAAACAATAATCTCAAAGCTGGCTAAATTGAAACTTTTTTTACCATAATAGTTTTATAGCATACTGTATATGTTACGTTTTTACATTTTAGCATGCTAATCTCATTTGTCCACAGCAACCAATCAGATTATTGCTTTCAGTTTCTATCATGTGTTATGCCGCGTACACACGGTCGGACTTTCTATCCTACTTGGTCCGGCACACTTTCCGACGGACTTTGTCCGCCAGGTGCGCCGGACTTTAAAACGGACGGACTTGCCCACACACGCCGGGACTTTCCGGCGGGCTAAGTCCGCCCGTCTTTCCGACGGACTTTCGCCGGAGTTCCGGCGGACTTTCAGAATGAACGGACTTGCCCACACACGGACAAGTCCGTTCATTTTGAACGTGACTCAGGTGCGACGGGACTAGAAAAGGATGTCAATCTTGCCGCTTTTATCGGCGAGATTGACACCTTGCGAGCCCCGTCGCGGGGCATACCAGGCCCTTAGGTCTGGTATGGATTATAAAGGGGAACCCCTACGCCGAAAAACGGCGTGGGGCCCCCCTAAAATCCATACCAGACCCCGATCCGAGCACGCAGCCGGGCCGGTCAGGAAAGGGGGTGGGGACGAGCGAGCGCCCCCCCCTCCTGAACCGTACCAGGCCGCATGCCCTCAACATGGGGGGTGGGTGCTTTGGGGGAGGGGGGCGCCCTGCGCCCCCCCCCAAAGCACCTTGTCCCCATGTTGATGAGGACAAGGGCCTCTTCCCGACAACCCTGGCCGTTGGTTGTCGGGGTCTGCGGGCGGGGGCTTATCGGAATCTGGGAGCCCCCTTTAATAAGGGGGCCCCCAGATCCCGGCCCCCCACCCTATGTAAATGAGTATGGGGTACATGGTACCCCTACCCATTTATCTAGGAAAAAAGTGTAAGTAATAAAACACACTACACAGGTTTTTAAAATATTTTATTAAACAGCTCCGGGGGGGGGGGATCTTCATCCGGCTTCGGGGGTCTTCTTCCGGCTTCGGGGGTCCCTCCGCTTCATCTTCGTCCGGTTGGTTCTTCTCCGCTCTCCGGCCTCTTCTCCCGGTGTCGCAGGTCTTCGGCCGGCCCCTCCGCTGTCTTCATGTAGCTCTATTGCCAGCGGAGGTCCGGACTTCTGGGCTTCTTGGCTTCTCTTCTCTTCCCCCAGATGTTGACACGACGCTCTCTCCGGCTGGACTGGTCTCTGAGGGCTGCGTTGTGACTTATATAGGCGGAGACCCCGCCCCCATATGATGTCACAGTCCTTGGGCATGCTGGGACTGTGACGTTTTAGGGGGCGTGGTCGTCCCAGCATGCCCAAGGACTGTGACATCATATGGGGGCGGGGTCTCCGCCTATATAAGTCACAACGCAGCCCTCAGAGACCAGTCCAGCCGGAGAGAGCGTCGTGTCAACATCTGGGGGAAGAGAAGAGAAGAGAAGCCAAGAAGCCAAGAAGCCAAGAAGCCCAGAAGTCCGGACCTCCGCTGGCAATAGAGCTACATGAAGACAGCGGAGGGGCCGGCCGAAGACCTGCGACACCGGGAGAAGAGGCCGGAGAGCGGAGAAGAACCAACCGGACGAAGATGAAGCGGAGGGACCCCCGAAGCCGGAAGAAGACCCCCGAAGCCGGAGGAAGATCCCCCCCCCGGAGCTGTTTAATAAAATATTTTAAAAACCTGTGTAGTGTGTTTTATTACTTATACTTTTTTCCTAGGTAAATGGGTAGGGGTACCATGTACCCCATACTCATTTACATAGGGTGGGGGGCCGGGATCTAGGGGCCCCCTTATTAAAGGGGGCTCCCAGATTCCGATAAGCCCCCGCCCGCAGACCCCGACAACCAACGGCCAGGGTTGTCGGGAAGAGGCCCTTGTCCTCATCAACATGGGGACAAGGTGCTTTGGGGGGGGGCGCAGGGCGCCCCCCTCCCCCAAAGCACCCACCCCCCATGTTGAGGGCATGCGGCCTGGTACGGTTCAGGAGGGGGGGGGCGCTCGCTCGTCCCCACCCCCTTTTCTGACCGGCCGGGCTGCGTGCTCGGATCGGGGTCTGGTATGGATTTTAGGGGGGGCCCACGCCGTTTTTCGGCGTAGGGGTTCCCCTTTATAATCCATACCAGACCTAAGGGCCTGGTATGCCCCGCGCTCGCCGCAATAGGAAGATTTGTTTTTCCTATTGCAGCGAGCGCGAGATGCAATACCCTGCCCTCGTGTCGTATTTGGTCTGTCGGACCAGCCTACACACGAGCGGGCTTTCCGTCGGACCAGCACACACACGAGCGAAATTTCCGCCCGAAACTGAGTCCGACGGAAAGATTTGAAAACCTAGGTCCGGCGGGCTTTTGGGAAGAAGTCCGCCGGAAAAGTCCGCCGCCGCCCACACACGGGCGGATTGTCAGGCACACTCTGGTCCGCCGGACCAAGTATGCCGGAAAGTCCGACCGTGTGTATGCGGCATTAGGGTAATGTAAGATAACATTTGTTGCATTTCCTTTTTTTCTATAAATTGACAATTTTTATTAAAGTTTTCTTTCACTTAACAAAGAAAGGGTAAAGTCAACAAACAAAGGGTATCATATTATACGGTCCACAACAGACTGGCAATCCAAAAAAAGTATAGGTCTGAAGGAAATGCATGAGTAATAACAACAAGATATCTGTAAGTATCAAAAACATTATTTGACCAAAATATATGTTGAACACTCTAGCTTTAAAAATATTAGCCAATGGACCCAATCCCAAAATGGACCAACTGAAGCCCAAAAGGGCCTGGGGATTGAACCCAGCATGCTATTTGATGCCCGTAAAGTGCTTCCAAAAAAAAAAAAAACTTAAGAGAAAGAAGAAAGAAAGAGAAGGAGAGTAAAAGTAAGAAGGGTCCTGAAGTTGTCACTCCCAGGGATTGGAGCATGCTGTCACTGTCGACACTGGGGCATATTAGACTCTCATAAGGACTCTTTGTGCGAGTGCCAAGACTTCCGGACTGCATTATGTCGCTCAACCATATCGATAAGGCAAGCATCAAGTGACTCCATGGTCTCCACATCCTTAAACCTAGTGTACAACTCAATGGAGGTTGGCAGTTTTTGCCTTTTCCATTGAAGAGCCACAAGGCATCTGGCCTCTGTTATTATATGAGTAGTTAGTTTCTTAGCAAGTCTAGGTTATGTAGTAGGGAGCAGCCCTAATAGAAAGACCTTGGGACAAAAGGGAAGGTTTGAATCAAACAATCTTTGAAGAAGATCCTGTACTGACCTCTAGTAGGGTTGTAATAGTGGGCATTGCCAGTAGATATGGAGCCATGTACCACAATCTTTGTGGCAATGCCAGCAGGGATCAGAGACCAAAGGTTATATAGCTTTAAGTCGGGTGGGGGTCATATATAAAAAAAGAAGCACTTTATACGTGTTTGTTGCATTTTCTTAAAACATATTTCTGCTTTTGCAGCCAAATTGGAATAACACCTACTTTATGTTCTCATTCACATATCTTGTGAAAAGAGTTTGCATGTTCTCCCTGTGGTTGTGTGGGCTTCCTTCAGGTACTCCTGTTTCCTCCCACACTCCAAAGACAGGTAGGTTAATTGGCTCCTGTAAAAATTGGCCCTAGTATGTGTATGTATGAATGTAAATTGGGACCCTAGATTGTAAATTCCTTGATGTGAATGTGCAATAAATTTGTTATGGTGATGCATAGAATTGTCAGTGCTATATAATTACCTGTACCACTAATAATAATAGCATAGTATAACTTTAAAAAGTGTTGTTTACCATATTGGATCTGCTTTTCTGATAAGCGCAGCACTGAAAAATCCTGCTTTGTTCTTTTTGTTTATGAGGGGGCTGGGGAGCTGTGGAGCTGTGTTTGCAAATACTAACCTAGTCTGTGCTATCCTGGCAGCCACTGTCTGCACAAAGGGTTAAAAATTTAAGCTGGCCATATACTGATTGAAATTCAGCCAGCTCATAAGGGACAGGCTGAATTTCAATTTGAATTTCAATCTCCACATTGAGTTCTGTTGAAGAGACATGGAAAACTTTTCTCGATCAGTGTCTGCAGACAATCAGTTACAGCTGTTGAGCAGAGTATTCAGAGAACTGTGGCTGCCGTTGTAAAAATACAATGTCCTGGCAGGAGGGGGGGCCCTGTTAGAAAAAGCTAACAGTGTATGTCCAGCTTTAGAAGCTCACCTTCTGCATTGTATGTTATTAAGAGAACACTCATCTTGTCCTAAAGCCTGGTGATCTCCCCTGCTCTGCCTTTATATTACCCCCCTCGCCTCCAGACTCCCCCTACTAGAACCAACAGATCTGCGCTCGCAGCCATTGGCTGCGGGTGCTGATCCGATGCTGGTTTTACAGCATGTCCCTTCTGATAAAGCTGGTTATTAGACCGGCTTCTCTCGGTATACACTGACCAAAAGGAACCGGACAATTTTCAGCGCATGTGTACCCAGCATTAGCCTTTCTGCTGGAGCAGACTGACTCTGACATTGCTCAGAAATGCTTGCAGTCAGCCATGAGTCTTTCTCCAGAGAAACATCTAAAAGGTAAGAAACTTTTTTTTTTTTCTTTAGGTATTATTATTATTATACAGGATTTATATAGCACCAACAGTTTGCACAACGCTTTACAATATAAAGGGTGACAATACACCAACAGTACAATTCAAAACAAGAGGGTTAAAGGGGCCCTGCCCCTGCAAGCTTACAAACTAAGAATGTTCTGTAAATGGGAACATAAAATATATATTGGGGTTTTTTCAAATTTGATTGCAAAGGTGGGAATAAAAAAGATATTTATGGGAATTAAAAAAACAAAAACAAACACACATGGTCACCTCTATGCTGCAGCATTGGCGTGAGGCTGCAGCTGTCCCACGTTGGCTCTAAGATGTGTTCAGGTGACTACTGATTGCTTAGTCTTTGGTTTTCTCAGAGTGGAGAGTAGTAACTGTCAGTCACTCTGACCCTCCAGAGCTCACTGGAGTGCTGGGCTGGGGAAGACAGGTGCAGCTAGCTTTGGTTCTCAGCCTTAGTTGAGGAGAACCAGAACCAGCTGCCAAACAGGCAGCTGGGTGGATAGCAACAATATTGTCAGGATCCTTCCAGAGCCTGGAGGAGCTTTGTAACATCAGCTGACAGTGGACAATAGCTCGCTGTTATTAATAGCCCACTATAAGCTGACTCTGGGACACAGGAGGGCAAAAGTAAGTGCACTCCTGTGAACCACAAAAGAAGTACATAGGGCAGCACAGTGGTGTAGTGGATAGCACTTTCGCCTAGCAGTAAGAAGGGATGCTGGTTCGAATCCCAACCACACTACTACCTACCTGCCTGGAGTTTGTATGTTCTCCCTGTGCCTGTGTGGGTTTCCTCCGGGTACTCCGGTTTCCTCCCACACTCCAAAGACATGCTGGTAGGTTAATTGGATCCTGTCTAAATTGTCCCTAGTATGTATGAATGTGAGTTAGGGACCTTAGATTGTAAGCTCCTTGAGGGTAGGGACTGATGTGAATGTATATGTAAAGCGCTGCGTAAATTGACGGCGCTATATAAGTACCTGAAATAAATAAAAAAAATAAATAAAAATAAAGTATGTCCAGAAAAGCTTTGGCCATACTTCCCTTTAAAAACATGAAATTTTCTCTTTTGATATATAAAATGTGACATTGCTTAAACTAAAACTCTAGAAAAACTGTAATTATACTTTTTGATACAGTAGGGATATATAGGTCCCGTTCAAACCTGAGCGATTTTCTGCTTAAAGCTTGGAGCTCAAAAATGCCCAACAAGTCAAACCCTATTCATTTCAATGGCCCCTGTTCACATATGAGCATTCTGTCACCTGAAGCAAAATGTCTGTCACTCAAAATAGTACATGAGCTTCTTTTTGGCAGATTACAAGCTTTTTTGGCCCCATAGACTTCAATAGAAACGCCCAACTTGAACGTTTTACAAGCGTTTTGTCGCTCATTTTCTGCTCAAACAGCAGCTCTTCACCCCTAATTTCCTCTCCCCCTCCTCCCTCTAGTGCTTTCTATTGGCTAAACAAAAATGGCGGCAGCTGTAAAATGCTTGTAATACGCTTCTCAAAACGCTTTAAAAACGCTTGTAAATAGCTACAAACATTCTTAAAAAAAACTCCCAAAAAACACCAGTGAATTGCTACACTCAGGTGTGAATGGAGCCTTAACCTGACTGGCTTATTTAAGAAAAAAAAAAACAATAAAGAAACTGTTGTCCACAAAATGCCATCATCTTCTATAGCAGTTTTTTGGTGTGTTTTTTGCTGAAGGAGGTTATAAATTGAAGGGAGCACATAAAAGTTCACCATGTGCAATAGCAAGATTTTAACTTTCTAACAATAAATCTTTGCATCATATGATCATTTTTTTTCCAAAAAAATACATTTTCAAGTTGTAAATCTTATTTACTTCTTCTTCGTACATATTTTACCTAAAGTATATCTTGATACAACTATAAAGCTAAAAAAAATACCATATAAGTATAGCTAAATGTTTAGACCGAACATTAGGCAGCAATACATTATTTAGGAATCGGATACATATGTCAGAATTTATTAGTCTACAAATGCTCCTACATGAGGCAGTATTTACACTTTACACTAGTTAAGATGTGAAGAGCGTTCAGGAAGGAGACTGGAAAGTCCATAAAACAACAATGTTAAATTACTAGGACAGTAGTCCAAGGAAGGAAAGACAATTCAAAAGGTTACATAAGGAAACCTTTTATATGAAAACAAGAAGATCCAACGATAGGAAGAATGAAGTTGTACAGCTACACAAGAGTATGGTTTATGTTTATCTGAGTGGAGCTTAACCTTTTTCAACAATTTTTTTGACAATAGCTACAGACCCAAATGTAGTCATAGCCCTATTAGACAGAACTAGACGGGTCACACTGAATAGCTTGGTAGCAACATCTTTGATCTCTTTCTTCTTGGGAAGTGGGGTGAACAACTGCAATTGAGAGAGATTTTCTAACCTGTTTCCTGGCAGCGACCATTCAATGCAAGAGAGGCTTTCAACTCATGTCTATGGGTACCTTTGCTCTCTGCCTGCCAAATGTATTTAGTTTTTCTTATACTCTAGACCAGGGGTAGGCAACCATAAAGAGGTGGAGATCTGAACAACATGGGAGAAGTCAAAGATCACAGGGCACAGTGTCACCCAGTGTCCAAACTTCATATCTTCTTTAAATCTCTAATTGCCGGTCTACCATGTTGCAATTGTGTGCATTGCACGGCAATCATGGGTTTAAATCAGGTGGTGAGAAGGCAACATATCGCCTCCTCACCACCTGTCATACACACTCGGATCGCTTTTCAGAGGAGCAGCAGTGAATGTGAATGAGCCCTTAGTTGCATTCGGCAGAGGCACCCTTAGGTCTCATTCACACAAAGTTGCGCACGCGGGGGGGGGGGGTGTTAAATCCCCAATCCCTATCCCCTTTAACTTCTGAGGCAGTAGCCAAATGTGTACACATGCCGCAGCAAAAATTAAGCCCCCTGTTACTTTTGGTGGGTGCTACCGCCTGCCAAACGTGACCCATTCAAGTAAATGGGGCCACTCTGCAAGCCCCCCTGCAATTACATGCTTCTGCGGGATCCAAGGGGTTAAAGCAGGTTGTGAGAAAGCAACACAATGCTTTCTGCTTTAACTGGTAGATCGCAAACTACTGGTTACTGACAGCCACCCTAGACCTAGACTATTTGTTCTCAACCAGGGTTCTGTGAAATCCTAGAATTTCTCCAGAGATTGCCTTAGGTTCCTTGAGCAATGGGCCATTTCCACCTTTCAGATTCCTTGAGCAATGGGCCATTTCCACCTTTCAGATTCCTTGAGCATTGGGCAATTTCCGCTTTTCACATTCATTGAGCAATGGGCAAGTTCCACCTTTCAGATTCCTTGAGCAATGGGCAATTTCTGCCTTTATCCTTTCAGGTAAGAAATCACTGACAACAATGATCTTTTTTGCTATCTGCACAAATTGATAGCAAAGACCACAAATGTAAGGAACATTCTTCCCAGTGACCATCACACTTATGTACTGTGAGTTTCAGATAAAGTAATTATTAACAGGGATTCCCAGACACCTGGAAAAATATTTTAAGGGTTCCTCAATGGTGAAAAGGTTGAGAAAGGCTCCCCTAGACATGTATGAAAAGAACTTCAAGGACTGCCATCAGCCCAGAAATTAACCAAGTCTAAAGGTGGCCATACACTTTTTGAAATTTGTCTGTTTCAGCAGGGACTGGCTAAATTTAGATCAGTGTATGGCCATCCCTTCTCGACAGCAGTCAATTGTTTGATTGAAGGGACATGCTGGAAAATTCTTATGCTGCGTACACATGAGCGGACTTTTCGACTGCACTGGTCCGACAGACCGAGTCCGGCAGACAATTCGACCGTGTGTGGGCTTCATCGGACCTGCAGCGGACTTTTTCTGTCAAAAATCTGACGGACTGTAGATTTGGAACATGTTTCAAATCTTTACATCGGAACTCTGCCGGACCCAGTTCCTATTGAAAAGTCTGCTCGTCTGTATGCTAGTCCGATGGACGAAAACCGACGCTAGGGCAGCTATTGGCTACTGGCTATCAACTTCTTAATTTTAGTCCGGTCGTATGTCATCACATACGAATCCGTCGGACTTTGGTGTGATCGTGTGTAGCCAAGTCCGTTTGTTGGGAAAGTCAGTTGAAAGTCCGCAGAAAGTCTGTCGGATAGTCCGGTCGAAAAGTCCGCTCGTGTGTACGCGGCATTAGTGATCGGTGGCTGTGGTTGTTAATCATTGTATCTGTCTATGGCCAGCTTTCATGTTGCTTCATAGGGATTGTGAGAGACTGATATTCAGGTACGTACATTATTTGCATTTGCATTTCTAAAAATAGCTTTAACCTTTCTTCTAACATTTTTTTTCTCCTTCTCATGATTTTTTCCTTTTCCTTTATGTTGCAACCCTCACTGCCTGACCACTGCCTATGTTTAGATATTTCCTTTTGAGCCACCACACATTCGCAGGTTTTCATACCTCCATGTTGCCTGTTAAAGCTCAATCTGATGTTGGACGATAGCTCTATATGTTCAATTTATTCATCACACTATCTCTGTTCTATTTATAGATGTCATGTCTTGGATTATCCCAAGACGATCTTCATGTCTTATTTCTATAAAATTCAATAACATTTATTGAACTATAACAAGCTTTAAAGATGTATTAATGAATACAGAGCTACATTAATTTGTGTCTTTAATATTTGCTTGAAGTTCACACCAGGTGCGATAATCATGGTCGATGCAGACTTAACACATAAACACTGTAAAAACAATTGCTATCTATGTGCCCTGTTCAGACCACATTTATGTGTTGATGTGTATTAAGTGAGAAATGTAGGAATGCTGCAATGCATAAAAATGCATGTCAACATGTATCAATGTAAGGACATGTAAGAACATGCATCAAAAGAAAAAAAAAAGATGTTAAAGTCTTGTCCCTGAATATGCAGAAAAAACACAAATAAAAATGTAGTTTAACACGCAGTAAAATTAATAGAAAGTAATGGAACCATTTAATACACATGCAGATATCTGCATTTGACCACCTAAAGTGGCAAGGCAGTAATCAATGCTTTATCACCTTATGACAGCTTGGGAAACTGAAGATGAAAACTTTTAGAGCAGTGCAATTAATAATTTTACAGGATTTATACAGCGCCAACAGTTTGCGCAGTGCATTACAATATAAAGGGAGGTAGCAAAATTACAATACAGTTCAACAGAAGAAATGCGAGGTGGGGGGTTTGCCTGCTCATAGAACTTACTATTATTCAACCCAAAAATAAAAATGTAATATATTGCAGTTTACCAATCCTTAAAGCGGATCTTCACCCTCTTACCCAATTTCCCTCCACTCCACCTCTCCTCCCATCCTGTATAGGATATTCTGTCTAGCGCATTTTTTTTTTTTTAAGTTTGCTTTTTTTTTTTAGGGAAACTGTCTCTTATTCATCAAGGCAAATGATGTGCACACTGCCCTTTGTGCCTCCTGGGATACACACGTCACATATTCCAGGAGAAATCGCATTTTATTCAGGAGAGGCAAAGGGGGCAAGCCTACCGGTGCATCATTGGGAGGCCTGTTCACCGAACCCAGAGGAGCCAGCGGGTCTCTCGATGCTGTCAGGAAGAATATGAGGGCTTGGGACAGAACTGTAGCTGGACTTGAGAGGATCTCAGCGGGACAACACTGGATTCGCTGGATGGGTGAGTATCTGAAATGTGTAGATGCCACCTTCAGGTAAGCGAGGGTGAAAGAAAAAAAAATGTGGTGGTTGGGTGGAAATCTGCATTAAATGCGGTGACTTCATTTTTTCCTTCAATTTCACCTGGTCATCCAGTCAGTAAGTGTGCTAATTTTCTACTTCCTTTAACAGGACAAGCTATCAGTAGTTGTAAAGGCATGAAGGCAAAAAAAACATTGACTCCTGCTACCCATGACTCGTGACCCATGACCCGAGAAGAAGAGGATCGGGGCTGCCCTGTGCAAAACCACTGCACAGAATAGGTAAGTATAACATGTTTGTTATTAATAAAAAAGCAAGCCTTTAATATCACATTGAAGGAAAAAATATTGAACCTTGACAGGGGTAACTTATAATGGTCATATTTTGTTTATTTATGTAAAACCTTTATACCCCAAAGGAAAAAAAAAACATTGCTGTAGTTGCTTGAAAAGTGTTAGCTGGAGTTCAGCTTTAATTCATTAGTCATGTCCATTTAAATCTGCTAGAGCATCTAACACTACCCTCTCTACTGGTTGACAATGCTGCTGTCCAAGAGTGGCACAGTTGCTCCCCCATCTAGAATGAAACCACCCCAAAGACACAAAGGGGTTGATTTACTAAAGGCAAATAGACGGTGCACAAAGTGCAGTTGCACGCTGCAAGTGTAGTTGCTCCAGAGCTTAATAAACAAGGTAAGGCTTCAATTTGCAAAGAATACCCAATCACATGCAAGGACAATTTATAAAACATAATTTTTGCTTGCACATGATTGGATGGTGTAGGTCAGCACAGCTGCTGCTCATTAACTAAGCTCTGAAACAACTACACTTGCAGAGTGTAACTGCACTTTGCAAAGTGCACAGTCCATTTGCCTTTAGCAAATCAACCCCAAAGTGTGTTACTGGCCAGATAACCAGGTGAAAATAGAGGAAAAAAGCCTAAAAAATAACACTAATGCAGATTGTGCTTTAACTCATGAAATACTACTGCAAACCTAAATTTAATATAAAGAATAAATGTAAATATATATATATATATATATATATATATATATATATATATATATATATATATATATATATATATATATATATATATATATGAATAAACTTTACAATAATGTCTCTCTTCTTGATGACATCAGTTATATTAGCAGAAATGATTTGGCATTCTCTCCTTCTTAGGTGTTGCCTAGAACTGTCAATCAGATCCCAGCTGTCATTCTATTTACAGCCATAGAATGAAAGTTAACTTCTGATTTGTTGGTTTCTGTAACATCACCAACTTTCCTTTCCACCAGCTGTATACTTCATCCTCACTGTTCCAGAATGAAATGAGTTAAAACCTGAAGCACATCCTGAATGAAGTTCTGCTTCTCTCTCCAGGGGAGTCATGTTCTGTTTTAAAGTCTTGGAGTTAGCAATAGTTTCCAGACATAGTCATAGGGTGGGGAACCAGCTCAGCCCCTAACATGCACACCCCTTCCCTCAGCTCCCAAATGTTCCTTCTGTGACCTCTTGTTCAAGTCCTACTAAACACTGATTCAGTTAACCCCTGTGTCACTGTGCCTATGACTCACAGACAGTGACACGCTGTAGTTAGGGATTTAAAAAAGTGACATCTGTCAACATAGACACTGTGTCCTGAGCAATGTAACTATAAAACATGAAACTCGGGCTCCTAAAACATTACGTACAGGCTAAACTTCAATGCAAGGAGCCTGAAAAATCCTGACACGCCATCAGTGAATCATACTTGGGAACTTCTTGCCTGGAGCATCATTCAGACACCGGTCACTTAGAGGAATGGCTTACCTTCAAAGCAACATTAGTACATGAGGAGGTGGGGAACTTTTCTTAACAAATGGTGTCAGTGTCACATATTTTGGATGTGCGATGAATTTGTTAATTTTTACATTTAGCTTGGCTTAAATATAGCAACAGCTATAGCTAGAAAAAAAAATAGTTTGGCTGCGACACCTGATTTTTTTTTAAAACAGTAATAAGCCTGAATTGACCAATAGAAGAAACACCTTTTAAAAGCTTTAAACAAAAAAAAACTAAAGCTGAAGCTTTCAACTCCATGCAAACTGGCCAGTGGCCAATTTAATAGTATAGTTTATGTGCTTTTTTTTTTTTTTACTCAGTGCACTACATTGTCTTTAATAAAATCTCAAAACAGAGTGCACAAAACACTTCAAACCCACACTCCCATATTCCCTGAACCTCCTTCTAATCCCGTTTCCCCAATTATACCCAAAATATTCAAGATGTAGGTATGTGTAGAAATTGGCTATCATCAGGACAGTATGTGAGTACTTGAATAGGTATTAACCCTAGGTTCACATCTATGCGGGTGTGGTTGATGTGGTTTTCAGGCGTGTGCGTTTTGTGTTTTTACGCAATGCCAAAATGCCAAAATTTAAGCCCGGCAGGTTAGGAAAGGGAGGGAATGCGCAAGCGTCCCCCCTTAACCATACCAAGCCACATCCCCTCAACATGGGGGGGTGCTTTGGGGCAGGGGGGCTCTGCCCCCCCCTGCACCTTATCCCTATATTGCTGGGGACAAGGGCCTCTTCCCCACATTCCTCACTGGTGGTTGTAGGGGTCTGTGGGCTTTTTCAGAATCTGGAAGCCCCCTTTAACAAGGGGGCCCCCAGATTCCACCCCCTATGTGAATGAGTAGGGGGTACCCCTACCCATTCTCCCAAAAAGTGTCAAAAGTGTGTAAAAACACTACATGAGTTTTTTTTTTACAAGTCTTTTATTAAAAAAAATAAAAGTAATAAAATGTCCCCCAGTGTAGATCCATAGTCAATCACGACGCATGCCGCACCACTGGGCCTGAAATACTCTGAAGGCTCCTGCCGTCTGCTCCGACGTCTGACAGTTATTAAATAGGTAAGGGGCAGAGCCACCCAACAATGTCATCTGGTGGCACTGCCCCCCTGAGACGTCGGCGGTCCAGCATGCACCGCTCCATGACATCACGGGCCCATCAGTAAGGTGCTTTGGAGGGGAGCAGAGCCGCCCTTGCCCCAATGCACCCCCCCATGTTAAGGGCATGTGGCCTGGTATGGTTCAGGAGGGGGGGCGATTGCTTGTCTCCTCTCTTTCCTGACCTGCCGGGCTGCATGCTAGAATAAGGGTCTAGTATTCTTGAGGATTTTAGGTGGGACCTTATGCCATTGCTTCTTTACATTTTGGCGTGGGGTTCCCCTCAAAATACATACTAATCAGAAAGGATTGGATTGGGAGGGCCCTCACACCACTTTTTTGACGCTTTTTCTATTGCCGGCAATTCTTGTTTAAACATTCAGCTGTTTGTATAGCTCTACCACCTCGCAGATGTCCCCTGACCACCTCTTGTATCTCCGTGAACTGACTCTGGCAACCTTGACAGAGGAGGACGTTGCCTCCCTGGAAGCGGAGATCTCGGTGACCGAGATTGAAACGGCAATTCGTTAACTTCCCCCTAACAAGACACCGGGCCCTGATGGGCTCGCAGGAGACTGGTACAAAATGTTAGATGACTTAGCCCCGCGTCTCCAAAAGTTGTATGCCCTTGGTTTAGAAGCAGGAAGCCTACCTGACTCAATGTCGCAAGCTCACATAGTACTGATACAAAAGCCAGGGAAGGATGCCTCATACTGTTCAGCATATCGACCCATATACCTTCTATGATTTAAAGATACTAACGAAAGTGCTAGCCACCAGACTGATGGGGATCCTCCTGTTCTTGGTAAATATGGATCAAACAGGCTTCATGCTAGGAAAGTCAACGGATGTTAATATTCGTAGGGTGTTTACCCATTTACAAATTCCTCCTACGGAACAGAGTACCAGAGTCTTGGTTGCCTTAGACCTGGAAAAGGCATTTGACTCTGTAGCCTGGCCTTACATGGAGAAGGTACTCAAGGTATATGGTTTTTGCCCCACTTTTAGAAAATGGATTCAGCTCTTATACCAGAAACCGACAGCACAGATTAAACTTGAAGGGGTGTTATCCTCTTCATTTTCTGTGGAGCGAGGCACCTGACAGGGGTGTCCTCTATCCCCCGCCCTCTTTTCCCTGATGGCTGAGCCCCTGGCTGTTGCACTACGATCCTCGGATGCTGTCAGGGGGTGCGGGTCGGATCCCTGGAGGAAAAAATAGCACTTTATGCTGACGATATCATCCTTTTCCTCCGGGATCCGGGGCCCTCCCTCCGGGCAGCGTTAGAGCTCCTCTCACGCTTCGCTGACATGTCAGGATTAAGAATTAACTGGGACAAATCCCAGATAATGGCAGTGGATCCAGGTGCTACACAGTTAACGGATCCGTCACTTCCACTACAATGGGCTAAGAGTATAAAATATCTTGGCATCCATATTTCCACCAGAGTACAGGACTTCTGCAAGCTTAACCTTCTCCCTCTCCTACAAATTTTTCAAAATAGGTTGAAAGCGTGGCCTAACCTCCCCCTTACATTGATTGGAAGGATAAATTTAATTAAAATGAAATTACTTCCCCCCCTTCTGTATGTAGTGCGCCATTCTCCAATGTGGATACCCAAGGCACTTTTTAAGTGGCTAAATTCTCATATATCCAGCTTTTTGTTGGGCTCTGCCCCCCCCCTCCCCGTTTCCGATTGTCTATTCTTCAAAGACCTTGGACCCAGGAGGGCCTAGCCTGCCCTGATTTTTTCCTTTATTTTATTGCGGCGATGCTTACCTATGCTCACAACTGGCTCATATCGGATGCCACCAATGCAGCAGTTGCCTTGGAGGCCGCCATTGTGGGGTCATTCGAAGCACTGTGGAATGTTCTATTTCAAGGTACTAGGGCTCCACATCCCCACACCACCTCAATGAAAACGGTGCTTAGAGCATGGTCTGGGGCAACCGGCTCCTGGGTGGCCGATCCCCAGGTGGGTTCCCCAAATATTCCACTATGGATTAATCCTTCTCTACCTGAATTCTATTCCATCCCGGACCCGGTCATATGGGCGTCACGTGGTATTCGGTGTTTACATCATATCTGTGAGAATGGTGCACTGCTGACATTTGACCAACTTAAATCTAGATTTGACTTACCCAATGTGTACTTCTTCCGATTCCTGCAGCTCCCTCATGCCTACAGAGCACAGTTCGGGGGGCTCTCCCCTGACCCTTTACCAGTCAAACACAGAATCGCTTTTACGTCAAGAGACATTAACTAAACCACTATCCACAATTTACAAGGCTCTGCAGCCTACCATGCATCACGGTCTGGAGAGACTTCGTGACTTCTGGGCGTCGGAGCTGCCAGAGTTGGATGGGGAGGACTGGGAGGATATCTGGGACTCCCTCTTTGGACACCTGGTCTATTCTAGAGATCGGTTGATTCAGTTTAAAATACTACACAAGTTTTATTATACTCCATACATGCTTCACAAAATATATCCAGACTGCACGTCGCAGTGTTGGCGCTGTCGAGCTGACTCTGCGGGTTTCTTACATATGATCTGGTCATACCCTGATGTACAGAATTATTGGTCATTAATCATAACCTTCCTTACTAAACTGACCAAAATTCCTATACCCCAAAAGATAGAGATTTGCCTACTTGGCCTGGTAGATGCTCTTGCCCCTTCGAGGCGGTTCGTACACTACTAGGATTGCTTCTCTTCTATGCCAGGAAACTCATCATACTCAAGTGGAGAGCTCCCACGTCTGCCCTCACCCTGAATGCATGGAAATCATTAGTTAACCTTGCAGTACCCTTATATAAGGAAACATACTCTAGTAGAGGATGTCCCCTGAAGTTTTAAAAGGTTTGGAACATATGGTTAGAGTCTGAGACGACAACTGTAGAACGAGAGGACCCTGTGGGACTACCGGTCTGATTTGATCACACATAAGAGATGATGGTTCCTCTGACTGTCCCCACTGTCCTTCTGGGTGATACCTGTCGTATATCATATATCTATGTAATTTGCTGAGCATTACACTTATCCTGTTATTTTTAGCAGCAAGCTATGGGGTCGTTTTGTTGTTTGTTTAACTAGTTTAGGCCAGTAGTTAAGGTATGGTATGCCTTGTCTAATGTTTTATACACCTTGAGCCGGGGAATGCCCAGAGGCTCTGTTATGTAACTTTTTTTCTGAAATAAATAAAAAGAATTAACAAAAAAAAAAAAAAAACATTCAGCTGTCAGCGGGGAAGCCTGCTGACAGCTGATGACTCATCAGTTGTTAAGTACGCAGTGGCTTCCCAGCCTGCTCCTTACCAGCCAGCTATACACAATGTGTTGTGGAGAAAAAAAAATGCAAATGCAAATGTATAACAAATGCAACACTTGCATTTTTGGTGCAGGTCCATTGAAGTTTATTACACGCAAAATGCAATCTGCTGCGGGAAAAAAGTCTCTGACCCTTTCCAAAAAGGCACCAGCTGAAAAACGTATGTGAACATGTACTAAAGGAAACCATGTTAAATGGACTGTAGTGCATTTCTACAAACGCACTAAAAAACGCATAGATGTGAACCTAGGGTAAATAGATAAACACAAGGCAGGTTTTATCTTCCACAAATATTTTATAGTGGCTGGCAGTTTAGAAGAATGGGAAGAGTTCAGGCCCTGAACTCTGTCTTACTTAATCTGCTCGCTGAACTCTGTGCATTACTTCATTTTGACCACTGAACTTCAGGATGTCAGGAGCAATGCACAGAGTTTAGAGAGCAAGATTAAGAGTTCAGGGATTATGCGGTTACTCACAGACTGCGGCTTGTGTCATTCATCCCCAGGGCCCGGCATTGTTCTGGGGAACCAGGTAGACTGTAAACTTTACAGTGCATGCGCTCCAACTCATCACACTGTGTGAGCATTAGTCCAAAACAGGATTGCTGGGTGGTGTGAGCATAAATGTCTACCAGTGCCATTATTGAACTGACACTTGTTCAGTGTGATGAGTTGGAGCGAATGCACTGTGAACTTCATAGTGTCAGCTCCTGGGGGTAAATCTAGAGATGCCATTGTAAGGAGACAGTTGTAAACATTATACAACTTCCATGTGAAGAACCTCTGCCTTTCATTTTAGGCCTGCTTGACTTTTTTTTTCTAAAGGGAATTCCTATATTTAAAGGAGGTGTAAAGCCAGAAGGTTTTTTTTATCTTAATGCATTCTATGCATTAAGATAAAAAGTCTTCTCTGTGCAGCAGCCCCCCAGCCCACCTAATACCAGTGATGTCCTCTGAGGAGGATCTGAGGAGCTGGTCTAGTAAGGAGGGGTTTGGGTTCCTGGAGGACTGGGCCGACTTCTCAGTCGTTCACCAGTACTATAGAAGGGATGGACTGCACCTAAAATGAGGAGGGTGCAGATCTGCTGGGAGTAAAGATGGCCAATAAGTTAGAGGGGTTTTTAAACTAGGCGACGGGGGGAGGGTCCAGAGGTAGAGATAGTCAACGCAGAACATAGTCCAGAGGGTGGTATTGGGGGCATTAGTGGTAGATTGAGGAGCCTGGTGGACAAGATAGGTGAACTAGTGGGAATTTCAGAGACTTGGTTCAACAGCTTTCATGATTGGCTGGCAACCATTCAAGGGTATACCCTTTATCGCAGGTATTAGGGGGTTAAAAAGGGGGAGGGGTATGCCTGTATATCAAGGATACTGTACAAGTGAATGTGAGAAATTACATCACTAAGGGAGCTAGGGAGGAGGTGGCATCCTTATGGGTAGAGATCCAAAGGGATGAAGCTAAGGGGAATATAATACTGGAAGTATGCTATAGGCCCCCTAACCTGAGGGAGGAGGGGGAGGCGGACCTCCTATCACAATTTGGATTAGCAGCAAGGATGGGAAGTGTTATCATAATGGGGGATTTTAATTATCCAGACATAGACTGGGCAGAGGGAACCTTGCATTTGTCTAAGGCTCGCCAGTTCCTAAATGTCTCGCAGGACAATTTCATGGATCAGATGGTAGACGCACCAACTAGAAATAATGCATTACTAGATCTACTGATTACCAACAATACAGACCTGATCACTGATGTGGAAATATGGGGCAATTTAGGAAACACTGATCACAGGTCAATTGGCTTCAGTATAATTCACACAAATAGGAAACATAAGGGAAATACAAAGACACTGAATTTCAAAAGAGCCAACTTCCCTAAACTATGAACCTTGCTAGAAGATATAAATTAGGATAAAATCTTAGGAACAAAGAACACTGAGGAGAGATGGGTTTGCTTTAAGAGCAAATTAAATAAGGGCATTAGCCAATGCATCCCATTGGGTAATAAATTTAAAAGAGCGAACAAAAGTCCTGGATGGATTAATGCCAATGTAAAAAATGCATATAAAAGCAAAAGAGAAGGCCTTCAAAAAATACACCTCTGTCAGAGGCTTCATACCGCGATCGGAGTTGCGGTGTGTCAGACTAACACACAGCGCCTCCACGGGCGCGCGCCTGCTCTGTTATCCTGATCACGTCATATGACGTCCAGTCAGGATAACACAACCAATCTGCCGCCGTCATTTTGCTGTACGGCGGGCAGCAAGTGGTTAAGTATGTAAACAGTAAATAAGGGAAGACAGACCATATTGGCCCCATAAAGAATGAGGAAGGACATTTGGTTATGAAGGATGGGTAGATGGCGAAGGTAATTGAATTTATTCTTCTCCTCAGTCTTCACAAGGGAATCGGGGGGCTTCAGTAACCAAAACTGCAGTGTTTATCCTCGTGACACATCACAGGAAGCACCCTCATGGCTCACAGAGGACAGAATTAGAATTAGACTTTGGAAACTTAACATTAATAAATCACCGGGACTGGATGGCTTAAACCCGAGGGTGCTTAGGGAACACAGTCAAGTATTTGCCAGACCATTGTTCCTAATTTTTACTGACAGTCTACTGACTGGAATGGTACCAGCAGATTGGAAAAAAACCAATGTAGCACCAATATTTATAAAGGGCCCAAAATACATTCCTGTGAATTACAGACCAGTTAGCCTAACATCAATAGTATCAAGCTCTTGAAGGGGATGATAAGGGACTATATACAAGATTTTAGTAATGAAAACGGTATCATTAGCAGTATTCAGCATTTATGAAGAATCATTCTTGTCAAACCAATCTTTTAACCTTCTATGAGGAGGTGAGCTGCCATCTAGATAAAGGAAGGCCCTGGCCCGTGGTGTATCTGGATTTTGCAAAAGCATTTGACACAGTTCCCCATAAACATTTACGGTACAAAATAAGGTCAGTTGGCATGGATTGAAAACTAGCTACAAGGGCGAGTTCAGAGGGTGGTGATAAATGGGGAGTACTCAGAATGATCAGGGGTGGGTAGTGGGGTCCCCCAGGGTTCTGTGCTGGGACCAATACTAATCCTAATCCTGGAGGATGGGGTAAACAGTTCAATCTCTGTATTTGCAGACGATAGTAAGCTAAGCAGGGCAGTAACTTCTCCGCAGGACGTGGAAACCTTGAAAAAAGATCTGAGCAAATTAATGGGGTGGGCAACTACATGGCAATTGAGGTTTACTGTAAAAATGTAAAATAATGCATTTGGGTGGCAAAAATATGAATGTAATCTATACACTAGGGGGAGAACCTCTGGGGGAATCTAGGATGGAAAAGGACCTGGGGGCCCTAGTAGATGATAGGTTCAGCAATGGCATGCAATGCCAAGCTGCTGCTAACAAAGCAAACAGAATAATGGCATGCATTATAAAAAGGATTAACTCCAAGGATAAAGTGATAATTCTCCCACTCCACAAGATTCTGGTCAGGGCTCGTCCAGTTCTGGGCACCAGTTCTCATGAAGGATGTACTGGAAATGGAGCGAGTACAAAGAAGGACAACAAAGCTAATAAAGGGTCTGGAAGACACTAGTTATGAAGAAAGGTTGTGAGCACTGAACTTATTCTCTTTGGAGAAGAGACGCTTGAGAGGGGATATGATTTCAATTTACAAATACCATACTGGTGACATCACAATAGGGATAAAACTTTTTTGCGGAAGGGAGTTTAACAAGACATGTGGCCACTCATTAAAATTAGAAGAAAAGAGGTTTAATCTTAAACTACGTAGAGGGTTCTTTACAGTAAGAACGGCAAGATTGTGGAATTCCCTTCAAGAGGCGGTGGTCTCAGCGGGGGGCATCGATAGTTTCAAAAAACTATTAGATAAGCACCACAACATACAGGGATATACAAGGTAATACTGACATATAATCACACACATAGTTTGGACTTGATGGACTTGTGTCTTTTTTCAACCTCACCTACTATGTAACTATGTTTCGGTCGTCCGAGACGCTCCTTCCTGATTGGCTGAGCCATTGGCTCCCGCTGCTGTCAAACAAAGTCAGTCAGGCTATCAGGAGAGAGAGGGGGCAGGGCCAGGGCTCCATGTCTGGATGGACACAGGGAGCTGTGACTCGGCTCGGGTGCCCCCATAGCAAGCTGCTAGGAGGGAGGGGCCAGGAGCACAGACGAGGGACTCAAGAAGGGGAGGATCTGAGCTGCTCTGTGCAAATCACCTGCAACAGAGCAGGTAAGAATAACATGTTTGTTATTTAAAAAGAAAAAACATGACTTTATAATCACTTTAATGGCAGTTATGGAAATAGGAGTGATAAATATTTGGTGCTGATAAAACACTACAAACACACAATATGCAGCTGCGGATTCGAAAATAAAATATACAGATACAGCTATAATTGTTATTGACACACAAAATGGTAGCCCTAAAAAGGACTGTTGGGTCTCTGAAGTGTGAAC
The DNA here is from genome assembly GCA_037952925.1 of Lithobates clamitans. Taxonomy (NCBI): domain Eukaryota; kingdom Metazoa; phylum Chordata; class Amphibia; order Anura; family Ranidae; genus Lithobates; species Lithobates clamitans. The sequence continues at coordinate 312,214 of JBBGZY010000780.1, read as the reverse complement.
ATAGAAGGATACACAAGAATATGTTTCCCACCACACTGCAATTCACAGTAGTTTAGTGCAGTATAGCACAGTACAGCCCTACATAGCAAGCAACTCTAGCAGACTGTCAGCTCTCCCTAAACTGCTCCAACACTGATAACGGCTGCTAGAAGTGCAACTTTAATAGTGAAGGAGCTGGCATATTACAAGGCCCTCATTATTGGTCATTCTAATGCCCTGTACACACGGTCGAAAATGTGCGATCGGAGCTTGTTATCGGAAATTCCGACCATGTTTGGGCTCCATCTGACTTTTTCCATCGGATTTTCCGACACAGAAAGTTTGAGCGCAGGCTATAAAATTTTCTGACAACAAAACCCGATCGCGTCAATTCCGACCCTGTGTGGACAATTCCGACGCACAAAGTGCCACGCATGCTCAGAATAAATTCCGAGACAGAACTGCTCGGTCTAGTAAAATTAGCATTCGGAATGGATATAGCACTTTCGTCACGCTGCAATGTTTTAAAATGTTTAATGCAGCGCACTCTCTTCTTCTTTATAATCCTAGAAGAATGAAGTTGTTTTGCTGCTCATATTCACACAGACTTCTCACAAACTTCTTTCTTTATTATTTATCGTGATTTCATCAATATAATATTTTTATTTGTCACATCTACCGAAAAAATATTATTTTTTGGATGTTTTTATATTAAATATGTTTTTTTTGGGATTTTTTTAAAGCCTGATCTTCTGTTTTATTTTTAATGTTTTCTTTTTTTTTTACTCCAGAATAGTTTTGTGTGTGTTTTGTGTGTCAAGTTACCACAATACTATTATTATCTTTTATTATTTAATCTCAAGGAGGTTGCTTGGTGTTGGCGTCTCTTGTTAATTTCACATTGTATTTTTGAAATGTACCTGCCTCCTCACAAACAAACTATCCTTTTTGAAGGAAAACACACATAGGCGAATATTATAAAACAAACCAAACATTTATTAAGGGGTCATAACCAAAGAAAGAGGGAGGCAATGCTGGAGAAACAGCAGAAATTGGCGAAGCCTTTGGCCCGCAGGGCACACATCAACTATTTTACTGCAAAATTAGTGGCCTGAGGAGCCCATATATAAGGGAGTACAATCTGGTCCAGAAGTCCAAGAGATCATGACCAGCAGTAGATGACATGTATGTCCCCAGGCTGTGGTCATACAAGAGCCTGCATCTTTTGTCAGACCAGACTGAACCCAGGCCTTCACTCTCTTGCCTTCCTTCCACGCTTCCTTCCACGCTGTGTCTGTGGTGGTGGAGTTGTGGCAGGAGGATGATGCAACTCACTCAGGTGGGTATTATATGTATTATAAATGATTTCCTCACACATGAGGCGTTGGCCCTCCTGCATGTCCTGCAGTTTTGTGGCAGCCATGGAGGCAAAGGCCTCTTCACAAGTGGGGGTGGTTCTGAGGGACGCAGAAGCCTCTTGAATCAGCCTGAGTGCTGAATCGTCCACGTTACTCCCCTTCCTGGGTCTTTTGTTTGGAAGGCGAAGGGGAGGGACCTGGGATTCTGTGAGGCTCCTACTGGGCCCTGCCACCTCCTGGCTGCCACTAACCCCCGTCTCCTCCTGTGTGCCACATTCCACAGCCTCCTCCTGTGTGCCACATTCCATGCCCTCCTCCTGGCTGAGGTCTTCCTGTGTATGAAAAAGGGACATAGTTTTAGTTTTTTCTTTATCAATCACATACAATTTACATCTCATGACTGTTGCAAATTGAATGTTAACAAATATAACAGACTATCATTCTGAGCCCAGCATTTTTCATTCTTGTCCCAATTATTTTTGCCCACCACTGTCTATTGATATGTAAAACACTTTATTAAATCAGCAATTAGTGATCAATAATAACATCTAGTAAACATCATTTATTTATTGACCAGAAATCTGTAGAAGAATGCTATACCTGGCTCAAGCTGGGCTCCTCCACTTCTTCCTGGCTGGAAGTCCCAGGTTGGACATCGGAAGCCTTAGCTGGGGTGGAAGATAGGGTGGAAGACATCGCCCGCACAGAGCCTGCCTCTTTTATTTATGGTTATATTGCGGGTGTTTGACCTGCCATAGACAGGGCAGCTCCCTGTACTTGCCTATGAACAGGGGGAGGAAGTTGTGGTCATTGAAGCCATCCATTTTATCTGCAATACACAAGACAAACCCTAATGTCAGGCTAAAGTCTCCTAATCTTGTCCCAATATAGGCCTCAATCTATAAGCAGTATAGGCCCAAGTTTAAATGTTACCTTCGGCGCAGTGGGGAAAAAGCACATGGCGGAGACAGAGCAGGTGCGTGCTAATTACAGCAACGAGGAGGAAGAGGAAAGCCCGGAGCCAGAAACGTCCCAATACCGGAAGAGACGATTTAAGGCATCAAATATGTCCTTTGTTGAGATGGTGGAGATGGTCGACATACTGAAGAGGGCCGACTATGATGGGAAATAAGGACCTACCCAAGATCATGGCGAAAGTTGTGAAGAGTCTGCACCGAAATTTTGGGGTATGGCGATCCAAGGATCAACTCAGGAAGTGGTGGTCGGACCTCAAATTAAGGGAGCACCATCCGTATAGAAGGATCAGGAGAGTGCTTCAAAAAAGTAAGTAGTTGTCCTGCGTTCCTATTCGTTATTTTTATAACGTTCGTGCTGCTCCATGTGCTTTTCTTTACTGATTTACAGTTTAAAATGGGAACTTTCATGTTCATGGACACATTATTCGTTCGTAGGAAACATTGTTCGTTCGGCCAATAAAACACCATGTTTTGTCCAGATGCATTTCAACACATTTTTTCTGGCCTACTTCTCTTAAAATCATTTTGGTGTCTAGATGGGTTTGTAACTAGAATGAACTGCAAACTAGATTCTGTGTAAGGAGAGGACACTCAGCAGCTGTTTATACATCCGGACGCTGGAGCATTAGTGTGGGACACAAGAACACCCTTTTTATTAGGGGGTCCTACACAGGTGCTCCAGTGTATACTATAGGGGTGTCTCCATCTGTGAAGCTTGTACAAAACAGGTAAGTATTCAAGCTTGACAAAGGAAAACAATATTTCTTCATTTTGGAACTCTTCCAAAATAGACAATTGTACCCCACTTCCAAGCAATGTTTCATATTCCTATTTCTGCCATCAAATATCTGTGTGCTAAGTATACCTATTTTTTTTTACATAGGGGAGAAAAGACTCGGAGGACACCACTCATCAGAGGAGACCACAGACCCCCCACCTCAGGAAGAAGGGGAAATCCCCCAAAGCCAAGCAGAGGAGGAGGAGGGAGATGTGGTGGAAATTGTCACCACAACAGGTGAGTGTCTGCGACCACAGGCTCAGGTAAGAGATGGATGCCTGCATATTTATAATACATGGTGTGTTTTTTTTCTATATTTTTAGGTGATCATGATGTTGTAGAAGAAGGTCATTTCACCAGTGAAAGTGCCCAGATCCTGATCGGGGAGATCATGGGGTGTAATAGGGACTTGGAAAACATCAAGCAAAACATCAATGATGTTCAAAACAAAATGAAGAACAGCATTGATGTTTTAGGGAGAGTTTAAAACCCCTCGAAATCCCTTACTTCTTTCTGCTTTATTTTTCTGAAAATTTTTTGCACATTTTTTGACATATTCTAGAAAAGCCAAATTTTGAAGATGCACACAGTGTGTCAACATGTGCTATCTGTCATCACGGGAGATCAATGCACGCGTTTTGGGGTTGCAACCCCTTCCTCAATAATAAAGTATCTGAGAGGAAGGGGTTGCACCCCCAAAACATGTCCATTGATCCCCCATGATAGCAGCTAGCACATGTTGACATTCAGCAATTTGTGTGCATTAGGGATGAGCCGAACACCCCCCGGTTCGGTTCGCACCAGAACCTGCGAACGGACCGAAAATTTGCACGAACGTTAGAACCCCATTGACGTCTATGGGACTCGAACGTTCGAAATCAAAAGTGCTAATTTTAAAGGCTAATTTGCATGGTATTGTCCTAAAAAGGGTTTGGGGACCCGGGTCCTACCCCAGGGGACATGTATCAATGCAAAAAAAACTTTTAAAAACGGCCGTTTTTCGGGAGCAGTGATTTTAATGATGCTTAAAGTAAAAAAAAAAAAGTGAAATATTCCTTTAAATATCGTACCTGGGGGGTGTCTATAGTATGCCTGTAAAGTGGTGCGTGTTTCCCGTGTTTAGAACAGTCCCTGCACCAAATGTCATTTTTAAAGGAAAAAATCTCATTTAAAACTGCTTGCGGGTTTAATGTAATGTCGGGTCCTGGCAATATGGATGAAAATCAGTGAGACAAATGGCATGGGTACCCCCCAGTCCATTACCAGGCCCTTTGGGTCTTAAACCCTGCACCTAAATTAAAATAAGGAAAGGTGTGGGGCCACCAGGCCCTATATACTCTGAACAGCAGTCTACAGGCGGTGCAAACAAGACAGGGACTGTAGGTTTGCTGTTAAGTAGAATCTGTTTGTAATTTTGAACGGGTACATTTTTAACGTGTTTAGCTCCAGCCAAAAAATCTTTTTTAAGCTTTTTGGAAAACATAGGGAAGGGTTATCACCTCTGTGACATTTGTTTTGCTGTCTTTCCTCCTCTTCAGAAGATTTCACCTCACTTTTTGTCCCAATGACAAATGTTTTTTGAAAATTTGGGTTTTTTTGTGGAACAAGGATTGGAAAGCATCAGTGGAAATGAGAAATGTTTTTCCCATATTAACTCTTACAGGAGAGAATTTCCCTTCCTAGGGGTAGATTTCATCTCACTTCCTGTTGTTACCTTCGGTTTGCAAGTAGGAGTCGTTTGTAAGTTAGATGTTTGAAAGTAGGGGCCTGCCCTATATAATCAGCAGAAATTGGGGCCTTAGGTGTTGTTGTGGCCACAACACTGTAAGCCCTCACAGGGCCCTGCTGTGAAATATTAGATCAAGAATTGTAATTACATGCCCCTGTTGAACAGGGGCAGAAAAATTGGGCCTTTGGTGGTGGTGCTGGTGCCACAACACTGTAAGTCCTCACTCGCTCTTGGTGGGTGCAGAAATGGGCCCTGCTGTGAAATATTAGATCAAGAATTGTAATTACATGCCCCTGTTGAACAGGGGCTGAAAAATTAGGCCTTAGGCACTGGTGCTGGTGCCACAACACTGCAACCCCTCACAGACACTCTAGTTGGAACGCAGGAACGAGCCCTGCTGCAAAGTATTGCATCAAAAATTTTAATTACACGCCCCTGTTAAACACTCTTCCTGTGTGATCGGCGGGCACGCAGGAACACTGTCTGGATAAAGGGGGCCTTGAGAGCTAAGGAAGTCCTCCTCTTCCTGCCTCAAGTGCCCTGTCCATTATTCCACGCAGTGTGTGCTCCAACAGGTGGACAGTGTCACTGATGCATGCACTGTCACTGCTCACCATCCTTGTGGCCTCCTCAAATGGTGACAGGACAGTGCATGCATCCCTGATCATGGCCCACTGGCGTAGGGAAAAAAACCCAAGCTCCCCTGACCCTGTCCTGGTGCCATAGTCGCACAGGTACTCATTGATGGCCCTCTGCTGCGTGTGCAGCCGCTGCAGCATGGCCAACATTGAGTTCCACCTGGTGGGCATGTCACAGATTAGGCGGTTCTTGGGCAGGTTAAACTCCTTTTGGAGGTCCGTCAGCCGAGCACTGGCATTATATGACCGGCGGAAATGCACACAGACTTTCCTGGCCTGCCTCAGGACATCCTGTAAGCCCGGGTACCTGCCCAAGAACCGCTGCACCACCAAGTTAAGGACGTGAGCCAAACAGGGCACATGGGTCATTTGTCCCTGTCGGAGGGCAGAGAGGAGGTTGGTGCCATTGTCGCAAACCACCATTCCTGCCTTAAGTTGGCGTGGCCTCAACCACCTCTGAACCTGCCCCTGCAGAGCTGACAGAACCTCTGCCCCAGTGTGACTCCTGTCCCCCAAGCACACCAGCTCAAGCACCGCATGGCATCTTTTGGCCTGCGTACTTGCGTAGCCCCTTGAACGGCTACGGAGCACCGCTGGTTCCGAGGACAAAGCACAGGAAGAGGCCATGGAGGAAGAAGAAGAGGAGGGGGTGGAGGAGAGAGGTGTGTCACAATCATTAGCATTTTGGAGGCGTGGTGGCGGAACAACCTCCAACACTACTGCACCTTGTCCTGCATCCTTTCCAGCTGCCAGCAGAGTGACCCAATGCGCTGTGAAACTTAGGTAACGTTCCTGTCCATGCCTGCTGGACCATGAGTCAGCGGTAATATGCACTTTACCGCTGACCGCCCTGTCCAGCGAGGCATGGACATTGCTTTCCACATGGCGGTAGAGAGCCTGGAATCGCCTTCCGTGAGAAAAAGTGGCATTTGGTTACCTGCCACTGAGGAACCGCACATTCCACAAACTCACGGAACGGGGCAGAGTCTACCAACTGAAAAGGCATCAGTTGAAGTGCTAGCAATTTTGCCAAGCTAGCATTCAACCGCTGCGCATGTGGATGGCTGGGAGCAAACTTCTTTCGGCGGTACAGCAGCTGGGGCAGGGAAATTTGCCTGGTACAATCTGACGTCTGTGTACCAAAAGCAGATTGCCCACAAGTACTTGGCTGTGACACACCTAATTCTACACCTTCATTCCTCTCAGTGCAGGTCTCAGAGAGGACTGAAGGTATAGTGGGGTTGGAGATCTCAGCTGATGAGGAGCAAGGAGAGGTCCTCTTTGTTCTTTGGTGTGGGTCTTTTAGATACGCTTGCCAACGAACTGCATGGCAGGTCAACATGTGGTACCCAAGCGGGAGATGTTTTGGCCACGCGAGATACGCTTGAGACATATGTTGCAAATAGCAGCGGTGCGATCTGATGCACTCGTCTCAAAAAAGGCCCACACCAAAGAACTTTTTGAATAACGCACAGAGACTGCAGCGCCCTGCACATGTGGAGCTTTGGGGTATGATGCAGTCAATGTGCTGCCCTTAGGCTGGCCCCTGGAGGACATCCTGCCTCGTTGGTGATGTGCCGCCTCCTCCTCCTCTTCCTCTCTCCTATCAGGCACCCACGTTGAGTCAGTGACCTCATCATCCCCTCCCTCCTCATCACTGGAGCAAACCTGGCAGTATGCTGCAGCAGGGGGAGCATGACTGCCAGATTGCTGTCCTTCTTGGGCACCCCCTCTGTCCGTGCTCATGTTACTCCTTCATCGAGCTCAGTATCATCATCAGAGCCTTCCAAACGCTGGGCATCCTCCTGGAGCATGTACCCAACACTGTGGTCAAACAGTTCGAGGGACTCCTCAGGAGGACATGGTGGGGCTAGGGAAGCAGTCACTGATGACATTGAGCCGAGGGAAGAGGCCGCTGCTTTGCCAGACAAAGTACCCTGGGCATGGGTGAGAGAGGATGAGGAGGATGAGGACGGCTTGGTCATCCACTCGACCAAGTCTTCCGCATGTTGCGGCTTAACACGGCCAGCTGCCGAAAAAAAGGCCAAGCGTGTCCCACGGCCACGTGCTGATGAGGATGCACCGTCTCCATGACCAGCACTAGACACAGAGCCTGCTTGCCCTCTCTTATTGGCTTGTGACTGTCTGTCTCTCCTTCTTGGCCTTCCAGACATACTAATGGTCTGTAGCTGCACTAAGCTGGGATATATATATATATATATATATATATATATATATATATATATATATATACTGATACTGCAGCTAGCAAAATCAACTACAGCCTGTAGTATGAGAACACCACCAACCTTCTACAGGTAGCTTTAGCTGAACACTGTGCAGAGCTCGCAAAAAAATAACTTGTAGCTTTTTTAGCTGCCTGCGGTAGTGATAGGATCAGGAAAACACCACCAACCTTCTACAGGTAGCTTTAGGTGAACACTATGCAGAGCTCGCAAAAAAATAACTTGTAGGTTTAGCTGAACACTGTGAGGTGGACGCACCACACTAACTTGTAGTTTTAGCTGAACACTGTGAGCAGGACGCACAGCACTAACTTGTAGTTTTAGCTGAACACTGTGAGCAGGACGCACTGCACTAACTTGTAGCTTTAGATGAACACTGTGCAGAGGTCTCACTACACCAACTTGTAGGTTTAGCTGAACACTGTGAGCAGGACGCACAGCACTAACTTGTATTTTTAGCTGAACACTGTGAGCAGGACGCACAGCACTAACTTGTAGTTTTAGCTAAACACTGTGAGCAGGACGCACTGCACTAACTTGTAGCTTTAGATGAACACTGTGCAGAGGTCTCACTACACCAACTTGTAGGTTTAGCTGAACACTGTGAGGTGGACGCACCACACTAACTTGTAGTTGTAGCTGAACACTGTGAGCAGGACGCAACCACTAACTTGTAGGTTTAGCTGAACACTGTGAGCAGGACGCACTGCACTAACTGTAAATAGTCTAGCTGCCTGACTGTGGTACTAATAGGATCAAAATAACACCAGCAATTTTATTCAGGTAGCTGTAAATACTGTAACAAGACAAGCCTGCCTGTCAGTAAGAAGATAACAGGAACGGATCTAGCTGAACACTGTGAGCAGGACGCACTGCACTAACTTGTAGCTTTAGATGAACACTGTGCAGAGGTCTCACTACACCAACTTGTAGGTTTAGCTGAACACTGTGAGCAGGACGCACAGCACTAACTTGTAGTTTTAGCTGAACACTGTGAGCAGGACGCACAGCACTAACTTGTACTTTTAGCTGAACACTGTGAGCAGGACGCACTGCACTAACTTGTAGCTTGAGATGAACACTGTGCAGAGGTCTCACTACACCAACTTGTAGGTTTAGCTGAACACTGTGAGCAGGACGCACAGCACTAACTTGTAGTTTTAGCTGAACACTGTGAGCAGGACGCACTGCACTAACTTGTAGCTTTAGATGAACACTGTGCAGAGGTCTCACTACACCAACTTGTAGGTTTAGCTGAACACTGTGAGCAGGACGCACAGCACTAACTTGTAGTTTTAGCTGAACACTGTGAGCAGGACGCACAGCACTAACTTATAGTTTTAGCTGAACACTGTGAGCAGGACGCACTGCACTAACTTGTAGCTTTAGATGAACACTGTGCAGAGGTCTCACTACACCAACTTGTAGGTTTAGCTGAACACTGTGAGCAGGACGCACTGCACTAACTGTAAATAGTCTAGTTGCCTGACTGTGGTACTAATAGGATCAAAAGAACAAATTATGGAAAAAATCTTGCGAGCCACAATTATCCAGTGCCTTAATGGAAATTCAACCAAACAGCTACCCGGCTGCGGGCGCAGATCACGTATTCATGACCGTGCGATAAATGGTATATGAAAAAAATGCGCCGCGCCTAGGGGTGTAACTAAATAACTGTAAAACTGAGTACAGATCACAAATAATAAATAATATAGCGTGCAAATCAAATAGAGCCTAAAGCTCTGATCACTTACTAAGATCACCTGCTGTGTGAATCCTGTGACTGTGCACACTAAAAAATATCCAGTGCAATAAATCACAAAGTGCAATGTGCATAGGAAAACGTAATGAGATGGATATACAATACACAGTGATTAAAATATAATCATTTCTAATAAAGTGTATATACTAAAAAATATTACACATATATAAAACCACTGTGATTAAAATGAAAAGGAAAATTTAAATGAAGCAATATATATATTCGTAAAACACAAACAGAATAAATCAATCACATGCGTGGGTGAATTGAATCTATAATCGCCCTAATAAAGGTGTTAAAATCACATTCGTGAAAAAATCTTCTAATCCAGCAACATAAAGTGACCAAGTTCAAATAAAAGTCAGTGTAATGGTGATGGTTTCTATGAATTTGCCCACGCATGTGATTGATTTATTCTGTTTGTGTTTTACGAATATATATTTTGCTTCATTTAAATTTTCCTTTTCATTTTAATCACAGTGGATTTATATATGTGTAATATTTTTTAGTATATACACTTTATTAGGAATGATTATATTTTAATCACTGTGTATTGTATATCCATCTCATTACGTTTTCCTATGCACATTGCACTTTGTGATTTATTGCACCGGATATTTTTTAGTGTGCACGGTCACAGGATTCACACAGCAGGTGATCTTAGTAAGTGATCAGAGCTTTAGGCTCTATTTGATTTGCACGCTATATTATTTATTATTTGTGATCTGTACTCAGTTTTACAGTTATTTAGTTACACCCCTAGGATCAAAAGAACACCAGCAATTTTATTCAGGTAGCTGTAAATACTGTAACAAGACAAGCCTGCCTGTCAGTAAGAAGATAACAGGAACAGATCTAGCTGAACACTGTGAGCAGGACGCACTGCACCAACTTGTAGCTTTAGATGAACACTGTGCAGAGGTCTCACTACACCAACTTGTAGGTTTAGCTGAACACTGTGAGCAGGACGCACCCCACTAACTTGTAGGTTTAGCTGAACTCTGTGAGCAGGACACACCCCACTAACTTGTAGGTTTAGCTGAACACTGTGAGCAGGACGCACCCCACTAACTTGTAGTTTTAGCTGAACACTGTGAGCAGGATGCACCGTACTAACTTGTAGGTTTAGCTGAACACTGTGAGGTGGACGTACCCCACTAACTTGTAGGTTTAGCTGAACACTGTCAGCAGGACGCACTGCACTAACTGTAAATAGTCTAGCTGCCTGACTGTGGTACTAATAGGATCAAAAGAACACCAGTAATTTTCTTCAGGTAGCTGTATATACTGTAACAAGACAAGCCTGCCTGTCAGTAAGAAGATAACAGGAATGGATCTAGCTGAACACTGTGAGCAGGACGCACTGCACTAACTGTAAATAGTCTAGCTGCCTGACTGTGGTACTAATAGAATCAAAAGAACACCAGCAATTTTCTTCAGGTAGCTGTAAATACTGTAACAAGACAAGCCTGCCTGTCAGTAGGAAGATAACAGGAACGGATCTAGCTAAACTGAATACAGTGTATATATATATATGCAACACCTGGGATGCATATATATACACAATACACTGTAAGTGCAGCTAAACTGACTGACCGTTCTGCCTAATCTATCTAACTCAAATCAAATGTCACTGTCTGTCTCTCTCTCTCTCTCAATGAACGCCGGAACACACACTACACAGGGCCGCCGTGCAGGCGGCCTTATATAGTGTGGGGAGTGTACTAAATCCCCCGAGCCATAATTGGCCAAAGCCTCCTTGGCTTTGGCCAATTACGGCTCTCTGTTCAGACGGTGCTGTGATTGGCCAAGCATGCGGGTCATAGTGCATGCTTGGCCAATCATCAGCCAGCAATGCAATGCCGCTTCGAATTATGGGCCGTGACGCGCCACACGAATTTGGCGCGAACGGCCCATATCGTTCGCAATTCGGCGAACAGACGATGTTCGATTCGAACATGGGTTCGACTCGAACACGAAGCTCACCCCTAGTGTGCATCATCAAAATTTGGCTTTTCCAGGGGTGACTTCACCCCATCTGAACGCAATATCAAACACAGTTTATAAATACTCATGTCTGATATTGCCTTCAATTTCTACAAAATGTTGAACTTTGTAAGTTCCAGATTTGTGTATTTCTTGTTGGTTTTAAACATGCCTGTTTTACCTTAAAAGGACATTTCTACTTTTAATGTCACCTAAAAAATTGTTATACAACAAACATGTTAGTTTGTTTTAAAAAAACCTTTTATAAATGCACATGTGATTGCGCTTTGATTAAAAAGATTGAGAATCAACAATGTGTGGCTTCTTCTTTCAATACTCAAAAGCATTTTTGGGTTGTAAAGTTGGTGTTTTCAGTGACAATGGGGATTATTTACTAAAGGCAAATCCACTTTGCACTACAAGTGCAGTTTCTGTGCAGTCTCAAGTGCACTTGTAGTGCAAAGTGCCTTTGCCTTTAGTAAATAACACCCAACAGTGCTTTAATTTTACAGAATCACGCCATTTTCAGGACTCCCCAAATTTCAGTCAGGGTCAGCTAAAAGAAAGCAAAGCAGTAAATCTAACCAAATATTTGTTCAGTTTAAAAAAAAATGTTATTTGAAAAATGTCTCAGACATTGTCTGGCATATTGATGGCCCCCCTACCCGCAAAGTATTCCATGTATCTTAGACGGACCTTGCGGGCACTCTGGGGGGCAAGCCAGGACGGCCAGCTTCAAGCGCCATCAGGGTTGGTTCATTGAGATTAATTCCGGCTTCAGGTTCAACTGAGCCAGCATAGTTCACAGAATTTCTTCTTAAAAAGTTGTGGAGAACACAGCAAGCCAGGATGATGGGATTGAGTTTATATTCCACCATGTGTATCGGTGTAAGAAATAGGCAGAACCGGCTGGCCATTATTCCAAACGCGTTCTCCACCACCCTTCTGGCTCTGGCCAGCCGGTAATTAAAAAACCTCTGGTCCAGGGTGAGGGTCCTCATAGGGAATGGCCGCATAAGATGGTCCCCCAGCGCAAATGCTTCATCCGAAACGAAGACGAATGGGAGTCCTTCCGCATTGTCTTCTGTGGCAAATCCAAGCTGCCATTCTGGAGATGCCTGTAGAACTCTGTGTGGACGATGACTCCACCATCTAACATCCGGCCATTCTTCCCCACATCCACATACAGGAACTCGTAAGTAGTCGACACCAACGCCAACATTACAATACTATTGAACCCCTTGTAGTTGTAATAGTATGACCCAGAGTTGGGTGGTGGGATGATGTGGACGTGTTTCCCATCAATTGCCCCTCTGCAGTTAGGAAAGTCCCACCGCTGGGCAAAGTGGGAGGCCACAGTCTGCCATTCCTATAGGTTAGAAGGAAACTGTGGAGTCAAACAAGAAAAAAAAAATAATAATTTTGCACATAAACATGGAAAGCAGATTAGACACAAACATTCTTGGCCAACATCAGTATAACATTTATTTTAGGTAGTATTTAAAGACAAAGGTATAAGGTACACCTATCAGATTCCTCCCCCCCTCTCATGGGCCATTTTAGAAATGTTATGGGGGGGGGAGATGTTTTGGACAGGTAACCCTTTCCACTTCATTGAGAGATGAATGCCTAAATAATATGTATTACTTTGGCCATACAAATATAAATACTGTACACGTTTTAGCACATTTTTACATTCTGCTATTACCTATCAAGATAATAATAGGATACAAAAACTTTGAACATTACCATTTGAAAGTAGTTAGCAGTTGGAGGGAGGGAGGGTTCCAAATGATTCTGGAACCCAAAAAAACCCTCTGGCATTCTGCCTGAATTTAAAGCACAAATCACAATTTTACACATTTTAGGGGGTGTTTAGGGTAAAGCACTACTATGGAGCTGACAAAATACATTGTTAAATGACTACACAAGGTGAATATAGGCCCAGGAGAGCATGCTGGGGAGGTAAGTGAAGGCAAATATGTATGAAGGACAAAAAAAAAATACCATAAAAATCCAGCATGCATGAGGACAAAGGGGACATTCACAGCATATTACAATCATGGTAATTAGGGAATGAGGAAAGAAATACAATACATTAGCAAACATTCTATACAATAAAATGTGATAATAAAGGATAAAAATCTTACCTTAATATAGTCCTTCTGCAGGACCTGGATGATGGCAGAACAGGTCTCCGGGATTGGGGATGAGCCGAACACCCCCCTGTTCGGTTTGCACCAGAACATGCGAACAGGAAAAAAATTTGTTTGAACACGTGAACACCGTTAAAGTCTATGGGACATGAACATGAATAATCAAAAGTGCTAATTTTAAAGGCTTATGCAAGTTATTGTCATAAAAAGTGTTTGGGACCTTTCATTTTAAGTAGCGCTACACTTTTTATGCACCTGTTTCTACAAATTTCCTGTTTTGTTGTGTGAGCTGCTATTTATATTGAGAAAGCGCAGAGTTTTTTGGTTTTTGTAAGTACCCTTAATATCCATACCAGACCTGAAGGGCCTGGTATGGAATTTAGGGAGACCCCCCACGTCATTTTTTTTTTACATTTTGGCCAGGGTTCCCCTTAATATCCATACCAGACTGAAGGGCCTGGTATGGAATTTAGGGGGACCCCCCACGTCTTTTTTTTAAAATTTTGGCCGGGGTTCCCCTTAATATCCATACCAGTCCTGAAGGGCCTGGTATGGAATTTAGGGGGACCCCCACGTCATTTTTTTTTTACATTTTGGTTCGGGGTTCCCCTGTGAGGAATTCCCATGCCGTTTTTATGAATGAACTTCTATGTGTATTGTCGGACCGGCAATGCATTAATAGCCGGGAGTAGTTTTAAATGACTTTTTTTCCTTTGAAATGTCATTTTGCTGTCAGACTGTTCTAAACACAGGAGACATGCGCCCTTTTACAGGCATACTATAGACACCCCCCAGCTACGAAATTTAAAGGGATATTACACTTTTATTGTTTCACTTTAAGCATTATTAAAATCACTGCTCCTGAAAAAACGTCCGGCAGGACCCAGGCCCCCAAACACTTTTTATGACAATACCATGCATATAAGCCTTTAAAATTAGCACTTTTGATTTCTCCCATAGACTTTTAAAGGGTGTTCCGCGGCATTCGAATTTGCCACGAACACCCCAAATTGTTCGCTGTTCGGCGAACTTGCGAACAGCCGATGTTCGAATCGAACATGAGTTCGACTCGAACTCGAAGCTCATCCCTACCTGGGATAATGATCCCCAGAGCCTGGGGGGAGATGCCTGTCGAGAACTTGAGGTCCTGCAGGCTTCTCCTTGTCGCCAAATAGCGCAGGGTGGCGACTAGCCCCTGCTCCGAAGTGATGGCTTGCCTCATGCAGGTATCCTGCCTGCTGATATAAGGGGTCAGCAAAGTCAACAAACAGTGAAATACGGGGTCCGTCATCCGGATAAAGTTCCTGAAATTGTCAGGATTATTCTCATGGATCTCACGGAGCAAAGGCATGTGACAGAACTGGTCATGCTGGAGCAACCAATTCTTGGTCCATGAACTCCTCCTCGCCCTGTTAATGGACTGAGCTTGTGTCAAAGTAAGAACCCCAACACCAAGCCCCCGCACAGCACGAACTCTACGATCAGTACGTACATGCAACATGGCTAGAAAACGGTCGGCTGGTCAGAACGCAGTAACAGAACGCACTGAAGAACAGCAAGGCCTGTGAAGAGCGACCTGAAAATCAGTAACGAATGAACAAGAACACAATGACAAACTCAATGGTAACTCGCTGCATGCACTGAAGAACAGATACAAACCCACAAGCACAAACTGAACACCAGAAAAACGAACTGAAAACCACGAGTCTGAAAAAGCACGAATCGTCTCTCACCAAACTTTTACTAACACAAGATTAGCAAAAGGAGCCCAAAGGGTGCCGCGCTTGGTACTGAACTGCCCTTTTATAGTCTCGTCGTACGTGGTGTACTTCACCGTGTTCTTGGCGTTCGGAAATTCCGACAACTTTGTGCGACCGTGTGTATGTAAAACAAGTTTGAGCCAACATCGGTCGGAAAAAATCCATGGATTTTGTTGTCCGAATGTCCGATCAATGTCCGATCGTGTGTACGGGGCATAACCCTGCTGACCACAGTTAAATGGTCAATTAGGGCATTATGGGTCCTTTAGAATTCAGTCCAGTGAATTTTATCATAAATTCACCAGAACTACAAACATTGATCTCCCCAGATTTGCTGCAAACCAATCGTGCAGCGAATCTAAACTTTATCTCTAGTCTTCAACCAAAGAGATAAACTGCCATTTGTCTTTTCCTGGAAGCTTTAAAAGTAATGTTTTTTTAAAGAGCAATTTGATCCCTTGCGATAATCTGTGGTGATCTACCGTTATGCTGCAACACGCCATTTCTTGAACTGACATTCTATTTTATGATAATATCGGGAGCCAGTTTTCTCTTCCTGGCCCTTGCACTCAGCCCCCTGAAAAGGTGCAGGAACTGTGTTATAAGTGGGCCAGCTGCAAGAATCAGGAAGAGACAACTAGCCTCCTGATACAATGCCACAGCATGTAGACACATGTAGATTGCTCTTAGCCTCCTTGGATATGTGACTGTGGCCTGAGTATCCCATGAGGCTCTTAGCCTCCTTGGATGTGTGACATGAGTATCCCACGAGGCTGCACGCAGCTGGGGATGTCATTTTTTTTCTAGTGAGAAATATAGAAGGGGATAGATACCAAAACAAAAGTCTTTTTAAAAAAATAATAAAACAAATAAACGCACAATTGTGTAAAAGGAGGGATGAGGAGTACAATTATGGAAAGTTGGTAATGAGGATGAAGGTCTACTTTACTTATGTTTTATGCAATGTTATATAATGTTAGTTATGTGTAGCACACTCCCAGATAGGCTGCTAGTAAGGGTAGGCAAATTTAAATTTAGTTCTGTGTGACAGAGTTAATTAACTGGCCATATTCATGACTAAAATGAGTTATGGCTACATACTACTGTTATGTTACAAAAATTTTTTTTTTTTTTATATTAACTTTTTTCTGTTTTTTTTTCCTCTCAAGTTCTTGAACTTTATTTTTTCTTTTTTTGTAGCAATTTAAGCGAAATTTTTCGTTCCTGTGGTCCTCCGATGTTATACATCCCTTAGGAATTTCTTGTTGCCCTTTATTCCACCTAAGGACTCCTACCATTGTTATGGGGGTCTCTATTGGTGGTCCCGGACCCTCTCAGAGAGTTCTAAATACTCTCCTGAGATGCTCCTACACCCTATTATTTAGCCTTTATATACTGCTAAATTGTCTTCATATTGGGTTTGTTCGATTCTCCTCTCCTTTTTTCTTTTTCTATTCTATTGCTTCTTTCTTTAATCTTTGCTATTCCCTCCTGACTCTCGGGTTGGTGATGCTGGCTCTCGGTGAGTACTCTGCTTGTTATGCTATAATATTCGCATTCGTTGTTTTATGGCTCCTATAAATATCTTGTCATTAAATGTACAGGGGTTTAATACCCCACATAAGCGAACCAAGCCTTTACGCTCTTTTGCTATGAAAAAAGCTAATATTATATGTTTGCAGGAAACGCATTTTACTGACAAAGTTTATCCCAAATTTCTTTCATCATCATATCCACAATTCTATACTGCTTCAGCTACGGTTAAACAGCGCGGAACTCTCATTGGTTTTCACCGTTCCACTCCGTTTAACCTTGTATCCAAAATAACAGACCCTGAAGGACGATATGTTCTCCTAACAGGATTTATTTCTGATAATCCTATTACTATTGTGTCTTATTATGCCCCTAACAAACGCCCAACTGCTTTCTTATCTCACCTTTTTCAACTTAGAAGTACATAAGTTTGGTACTGTTGTTATTTGTGGGGATTCTAATGCTACTATTTTCCCGTTCTTAGATAAATCTCCCCCTGGACCTACCACAAACTCAATAAACCTAACTTTTCAACATCTACTCACCACTCATAGCCTGGTAGATACTTGGCGAGAGATGAACCCTATTAGTAGGCGCTTCACTCATTATTCTTATCCGCATAACTCTTTTTCACGAATAGATCATATTCTAATCCCGTCAAGTATGCTACCAGAAATCATATCATCCAAAATCATTCCTTTTCCATGGACAGACCACTGCGCAGTATTCATTACCATTGCTTACACAATTCCTAGATCACACGATACCTCTTGGTGTATAAACGATTCAATTCTGAGCCACCCTTCTCATCGTGTTGAGATTGAAAAAGCACTTTCTGATTACCTAAAATCCAATGATACAGACGATGTCTCTGCTATTACATTATGGGAGGCGCACAAGGTAGTCATTAGGGGTAGACTGATACAACAAGCAACTAACCTTAAAAGAGAACGCAAACTGTTGTTTGCAAAACTTGAATCTACCTTTAATGACTGTCATCAAACTTTTCAAACCTCCTCGAATGCTACCAACAGTACCAAACTAGAAAAAGCCCGCCTGGATCTAGATCTTTTTCTTACTGATACCGCAGATAAACTTATAAGTAAACGCCAGCATGTTCAATATCTCAGGGCAAATAAACCTGATACACCTATGGCCAGAATTTTAAAAAATTCACAACATATACATACGCCTATCAGATTGAAAGTATCCCGGGAATCTTACACTAGACAATCTTTAAAATTACGTAAAAGACCAGGCCCAGATGGATTTTCGGCAACATATTATAGACAATTTGCATCAATCTTAACACCTGTCTTAACTAAAGCCTTCAATTCGATCCTTAAAGGTAACTCATTTAGAACAGAGACTCTCACCTCTATAATAGCAATGATCCCCAAACCACATTCTGACTCCACCTCCTGGACTAATTATCGTCCTATATCCCTCCTAAATCTCGATATAAAATTAATTGCTAAAATTTTGGCCACTAGACTGAATAATATTATTGGCCTACTAATCCATAAAGACCAAACAGGCTTTATGCCTAAACGCCAAGCTGGAGATAATATCAGGAGAGCACTCTTACTTATTAATGCGGCTAAAACTAGACGAATCCCAGCTTGCCTTGTATCCTTAGACATAAGGAAAGCATTCCATTCGGTTACGTGGCCTTATATGGAATATGTCCTTGGTAAATGGGGATTTGGAAACAATTTTTTAACCTGGGTCTCATCCTTATACAATAATCCTAGAGCATATATCAAATATGCAGGCTATAAGTCAACAATGATTGATATCAAAAGAGGCACTAGACAAGGATGCCCTCTTTCCCCTCTACTTTTTGCCCTAATAATAGAACCCCTGGCACACCTTATTAGAACCAATCCTGACATTAAAGGTATCGAACTAGGTGGTTATCACCATAAACTATGTCTCTTTGCGGATGACATTCTCATATTTTTGTCTCATCCCCATATATCCACCCCTAATCTACTAAAAACACTAGATAATTTTGCCCAAATATCAGGACTACATGTTAATCCAACAAAATCAAATGCATTAAATATTTCCTTATCTCAATTAGAACTTCGGCAGGCACAAACTTCCTTACCCTTTACTTGGGTTCCAAAGCAGCTTCCATACCTAGGAATAAAACTCACAATCTCTCTTAAAGACCTTTTTGCGGCAAATTACTTACCCCTCCTTAAACAAACTTCCGGCTTCCTGAAACAATGGGCTCTTCTATCATTGTCATGGTTGGGAAGGATTAATGCGGTAAAGATGTCAATCCTGCCAAAATTCTTATATTTATTTAGGGCACTCCCTATTTCTTTACCATCTTACTTTCTTAGACTTACTCAACGTAGAATTATGTCCTTCATTTGGGGTACCACCAAACCTTGTATACCTAAATCTACGCTTTACCTTAATAAATTGAGTGGTGGATTGGGATTGCCCAACTTTTCCTCCTATTTCTACGCTGCACAGCTAGCACTTATACCCAAGTATCATACTTCTGTAGAAGCCCCCCTATGGGTAGCTATTGAATCAGTGGAAAGTGACCCTATCTCAGTGGCAAATATGTTTTGGCTCTGTCCTGCTGATAGAATACATCTTTCTAATCTTATCACGAAACAGACCCTAGCAGTATGGGATAAATGTAAATTTGCACATAATCTTCAATCAACACATAATCCCTTGCTTTCATTTCTTAATAATCCAGCCTTTTATCCTGCCTGGAAATTCCCAAAATCATTCTCTGCATGGACCTCTACGAACCTGACTCGTTTATACAATCTTTCCTCGACTAAAGCTATTTATACATTTCCTGTACTATGTGAAACCTTTGGGTTACCTAAAACTGAAATATTTCGATATTTACAAATTAAAAATTTTTATGAACCACTTCTTAGTACAGGCTTAACTCTTAATCAAATGACTCAATTTGAGCGGATTTGTATAAGTGATCCACACAGAGGACTTATCTCAATATTATATTTCCAACTTAATATGATATCTAGTGAGTTTCTACCCTCATACACAACTAAATGGGCACAAGATATGAATCGAGTGTTTAATAAACAAGATTGGTCGAATATATGGTCAGCCACCAAAACTTCCTCTCCAAATTGTTTTGCTGCAGAAACTAATTACAAGGTTCTAGCACGCTGGTACCTTGTACCAGCTAGAATAGCTAAATTTGTCCCCACATATTCACCTAATTGCTTTAGAGGATGTGACACAGCAGGAACACAGAGTTCTGGAAAAATATATTTCTTATGGCTTCTAAAGCCCTGGAAATCACGATTCCTCCAGATCCTGCAACGGCACTCCTAAACCTTAAACCCACAATACTCACCCATACTTAATTCCAATTGTTTATCCAACTTAGCACTGCAGCTAAACAAACGATTGCCAAGGCGTGGAAGTCCCAAAATCTAATTCTTGCTGAAGCTAAACACAGAATGAACAGAGCACTTTTATACGCCAAAATGACAGCTATTGAAGAAAATAAAATAAATAAATTTCGCAAAATTTGGCAACCATGGGTTAAAAACTACCTCCCTACAGATTTTGACCAATCTCTGTTGTTACCACACTAAGATATATAACATATTATTACTGAAATATATATTATATTTGTATACCTAATGAGAGCTGAATCATCATTCCTGTGGATACTTAGTCTAATAACTAGATTTATTTCTCTAATCTTACATCTAGAATCCCAACTAGTGTATAGTAAATATGGTTGTAAGATATCTCTATAATTACTTTATTTTATTAACTTATTTATTTATCTTTTTTATCATACTGCAAAGATCTTCTGACAACTGATATGTATCTGATATGTATGTATATTCCCATTTTTTTGTGGTAAATTAGGGCCTTGACTTATACTCGGATCGACTTATACTCGAGTATATACGGTAATTAGGCTCAGATAGAATCCAAAGTATTGATAATCAGGGTCATTTCTGTCTTGATCCAAGCAGATTGCCAAACCTGCCACATTCATCTGCAGTTATTTTTATCTTACACCTTGACTAAAAGACATTTAATTTTTTACCATTTATCTATATTCAGGTTAGCAAAATATGCATTGGTGCTTCCAGCACCCAAGCTGTTTGGGCTGCATATGCTCTAAACCAGTGGTGGCTCATTAGGGGCACCGCCCCATCCCCCCCCCCACGATCCATGCGCTCAGCACCTAATATACATGCAGGGTGCCGGACGCACGGATTTCAATAAAGGTTTTTTGTTTTTTTTTTAGAAGCACATGATTAGAGTCTGGGGCTCTAATTGGCTTAAAAAAGGGTGTGCCTGAGCCCACCCACTTGTGTGATGTGTGCGGCAGTGGCTGGAGCAAAGACGAGGAGTAGAGGAGCGGAGGAGGAGAAGGAGGCAGGGGAGTTGGCGGCAGCCAATGAGCGTGCAGTCTCTGGCGGTGATGTGCAGAGGCAGAGTTGCCATGCAGCTTGAGCTGGGAGAAGAAAGATGGTGATTTCTGTGCCGCGGCCTGTCTCTGTCCACCAGGCTGCTCTCTTACTGCTTTGTCCATCTGCTGTGCATGGACTTTACAGTGGCCGAGAAGGAGGGTAAGCCGCGATCGTGGATGGGGTAAGTGCAGACCCGGCGGCAGGAGGGTTTGTTTGCCACCCCCCCCCCAAATAAATGGAGCCGCCACTGGTCTAAACCAGTTTTTCTCAATCAGGGTAATGTGGAGCCCTAGGGTTTCTCCAGAGGTTGCTAGAAGTTCCTGGAGCAATGAACAATTTCTGCCTCTTAGACAAGTAACCACTGACATCATTGGTCCTTTTAGCTATCTTTAAGTCTATCTGGAAATTCTTCCCAATGACCACAAGTTTAATGAGCATTATTCCCACTGACATCACATTAAAGCGGAGGTAAACCCAATGATTTACCAGTTTAAAAAAACTGACCACAAATATAAGGCACCATCTTTTCCAGTGACCATACCACTAATGTACCGTGAGATGCTCCTCTAAACACTCCTAGTGGGGATACTCGCAGAGAATCAATGCAGAGCAATGACCAAGTGCAGTCATAAACAAAAAAATGAATAGACCTAATGAGACTTTTATGCTGTATGCACATTATACCAACAAATGCGGCAAGGTACAGTAGCCCATGCATCTTTTTCAACTTTGAGCCTTTTTTAACTGCAAGATTGTAGGGGAGTTTAGATATCCTGAGAGAGCTCTCAAGAACCCTAGTGAGGAAATCATTGAGTTTCATGATCTACAAACCTGGTTTTGACATTTTGAGGGGTCCACACTTTCCTTGTTAAAATGAATTTTATAGTATGGAGAATGCAGAGGGTGGAGGAAAGGAAAAGCATTGTCGTACATTACTCAACAATTATTTTTAACAGATGCCTTTCTAAGAAGTTAATAGGAAGTGAAACCATGCTTGGTGTACGTGTATATGTACCCTAACCCGTTTTTAAAGCTCTGTCTTCATCACAGTCCATGTAACCACATCATCACATCATCTTCCTATTCGCATCATGGGGCATATGATAATTGGTACCATTCAAACTGACGTAGTTCTCTTTGTCACAGGCATTGCTTTCATCTATATTGCTCAACTGTGGTTAATTAATGAATTACTATTCAACACAATTATTAGCTATTATGTGTAATTTAAATGGCATTTCGGTAAAGATGACCAAAAAAAGACATCAATTTGCAAACTGTAGTGAGAATTGGTCAGAAAACTAATGAAGCATTTAGATGTACTTTATTTTCAGATTTACCAGAAGATTAAGCAAATGTTTATGAATTCATATGCCTACAAGGGAAAGCTCAAGGATCTTTTTCAAGCTCAATTCAAGGGCAGTTTGGAGATTAACAAGATGGTAATCATCACCAGGCTACTTTCTCTTGTTTTCACAAAAATGTGCTAGCACTGAGAAGTTGAAAATAAAGTGTTTTAGTTTTACATTTTCCTAAAGCCCAATTTTTGTGAAACTTTTTTTTTTTTAATGTTTTTGATAAAGTAGGGAAGAAGTAACATTTATATCAGCCATTCATTGCTAGGTTTTTTCTTTTGACACCTTTTACACTCCAAAACCCAAAGAGTGGATCTTGACGACACGCTAAATCTTGGACCAACTGTTCTAACCTACACACCCTCTTTGAGTACTTGACAGATGTACTATACATGGAGTACTTTTGCTCCAACCAACACTGAGATATTCTCTTCCTCCTATTAATTTGTATTTATATACTATGGAGGTGTTATCTCTGCCTATTTTCTGGGAATGTTATCTGGAATTGTTAAGCAATGGCATATGCTCTTTACCTGGCTGTATTTAACTTTGGAAAAAGAATAATGCATCATTCTTTAAAAAAAATTGCCAGCCTGTCAGCCTGTGGCCCCAGTGGAGAGATATCCCTTAACTTTCTGATCTTGTGCCATCCATACAAGAAATAGGGGACGAGTTTATCATCAGGACAGGAAAGCATAGGCACCAATAAAACCATTGTATTT
The DNA here is from genome assembly GCA_037952925.1 of Lithobates clamitans. Taxonomy (NCBI): domain Eukaryota; kingdom Metazoa; phylum Chordata; class Amphibia; order Anura; family Ranidae; genus Lithobates; species Lithobates clamitans. The sequence continues at coordinate 288,793 of JBBGZY010000780.1, read as the reverse complement.
TTGATACAATTTTGGCACAAACACATCATATCTTTAATAAAGATGAATAGTACTGCATGGAAAAAGCATGTAGATGCCCTTCCACCTTGGAAACACATGTAAAATGTAAGTGCTGCGAACATTTTATATTACAACCAGAAACAACTAAACCTTTTGGTTTATGTTTACCTTCTTCTGTCCTTTTTTATTTTTGAAATTGAATGTACAGTAGGTTAAAAGTGGTTCAAATTGCCTGAAATTGCCTATTTCCTTGTGTGCGGGTTAGCATACCAGCTGTCTCTGCCTTACAGGAGGGGCAAGCCTTTCGAGCTGTCATTGCTTAATTTAGTACTCTGCACCCACAATTCCTCTGTTTTTTCTCATCATTCATGTTTCATGCTTTATTAAATGTATTTCTAATATTGATGGTCCATTGCCTTGTTCTTCCTCTTCCTCTCAAATAGGTAGACCTCACATGCTCTAATGTTGACGGTGATATTAAGGTGATTTTCAAGGGTGCAATGGGCATTAAATAGTTCCTAAGGGTTAGGCTTGTTTAACGTCTTCAGCCCTGGAAAGTTTACTCCCCTTGATGACCAGGCCTTGTTTGGGATATGGCACTGCGTTACTTTAAGTGACAAGTGACGTTGTACCCAAATAAAATTGATGTTCTTTTTTTTCCCACAAATAGAGCTTTCTTTTGGTGGTATTTGATCACCTCTGCAGTTTTTATTTTTTGTGCTATAAACAAAAAAAAAAATGACAATTTTGAAAAAAAAATATTTTTTACTTTCTGCTATAAAACATCCAATAAAAAAAATGTAAAAAAATCAAATTTCTTTATCAGTTTAGGCCAATATTTATTCTGCTACATGTTTTTGGTAAAAAAATTCCCAATAAGCGTATATAGATTGGTTTGCGCAAAAGTTATAGCATGCACAAACTATGGGATATTTTTATGGAATTTGTATTTGTTTATTTTACTAGTAGGTGGCAATCAGCGACTTATAGTGGGACTGCAACATTGCAGTGAACAAATCGGACACTAAGTGACACTTTTTTGGGGACCAGTGACTCTAATACAGTGATCAGTGCTAAAAAAACATGTACTATCACTGTACTAATTACACTGGCAGGGAAGGGGTTAACACCAGGAGCGATCAAAGGGTTAAATGTGTCCCTAGGGAGCACTTGCTAACTGCGTGGGGGTGCTTTAACTGTGGGAAGACAGAGATCCATGTTCCTGCTTAAAGGAAACACAGGATCTCTATCTTCCCTACTAACAGAACGGAGATCTGCCTGATTAGGCAGACCGCCATTCTGTCTCTCTCAGGAACGATTGGCGGGTCCCAGTAGACATCGGGTCAACCGGGTCTGCTGATTGGCTCCCGCTGTGTTCAATCACAGCGGTAGTGGGTCGCCAGGGACACGCGTGCGCGCCCCAGACCCGGAAGTGCAGAGTCACGTACCTGTACGAGATTCTGCGAACAGGGATTTTCTTTAATAAAAAGAAAAAACATTTGAAAAAAAAAACAAAGCCTCAATTGACAAACGGCAAATAAATAAAACATTCATTATATTGTATACTCATAATAAGAAAAAATATTTCTAACATGATTCCGATTAGATTAGAAAGATTAGAAATATCATAGGCCCTTGACTATATTCATTATCAATAGTTTTCACTCACACATTCCATTTACAGATGAATTATTTTCTTTTAAAATTTAACACATTTTTATTGCCCAGAAGTGAATGTTCCAGGGCCAGTTTTTCCATTAGGTACATGTAGATACTGATGCCTAGAGCCAAAAAGACCTTCAGAGGAGGAAAAAAATGTGAACTAGTAAAGTGTTTTTTGTACACCTTATCGGTTCTTTACAGGGCTTGTGCTGTAGAAAATGAAAAATTGTATCAAATACTTACCGTAGTTTTCCTTTCCTGATGCCAATACATGGCAGCATACATATAATATATCTCCGTCCCTATATCCACCCACAGGACCTGTTTACCTCTATAAAAGTCTGACTGAGAGCTATTGCCCCATTCTCAGTATAAAGCACAAAGATCAGAGGGAGGGTTCGTATGCTGCCATGTATTGGCGTCAGGAAAGTAAAATTACGGTAAGTATTTGACACAATTTTCCATTTTCCTGATGCTAACATGGCAGCATACATATGATACATAAGGAGCTTTTAAGAGGGAGGGTTTGATGCTGCAAACTTAGTCTTTATTTGACAATAATTCTGGATCCACCCTGTAGTGCATTTGCCTTTCAGGCGCTAAGCCCTCAGAGAAGCTGTGTGCCTTCTCTTAAGCGTACATTTGCACCTTTTGTACTGGGGTCTGTCAGGACTGGAGAAGTCACTTTCTGCCCTGGAAAAATCCTGATGATCCAGAGGGCCTCTGGACCTTCTAGAGTGGGAGTGTGAGCGGCCGGGGCTGCAATAGACAAGAAGGCACGCTCATCAGGGCATAACGCATTCTTTTTCCCGCATCTTCTTGCATACCCGAAGTTGGCCCTTACTTGGTATTGCGATGGTCTTGGTTATGTGGTGTTAGGCTCATGCTGGCGGAAGAACCGAAAGATGCAAAGGGGACTGCAAGGCAACAGAGAGAAATAAGGGAGGCGAGAGAGGGGAAAAAATACATATATATCCCTTTTTTTTTTTTTTGGCAAAGAGAAACAAATTGAAATAAAATAAATCTGAGCAACCCCCCCCCCATCCCCTAGTAATCCATTCTTCATTGCACCCCCCTCCCCCTTCTATCCCCATTACTAGAATAGCAAGACTTACCTGTCATTACCTGATGCCTGAATCGCAAATCCATTCATTACCTGGCCATTTGTGCCCTTTAAATAGAGCACCCGAGAGAGAGACTCAGCCCCCCCCGCCTCTGTCTTAATGAAAAAAGGGCCAGTACAAATGGAGGGAAGCCAACCCCCATCCACACAAAAGGACACTTTTAAGCTGGCTACACATCACACAAACCTCTGCAGGTTTTTTCCCTCAGATTTACCAAAACCATACAATACGAAGTCAAACTTTAAAGTGGATGTAAACCCGATTTTTTTTTTTTATTTGATGTCATAATGTAGAGTATAAGATTTCCTATCATTTTAGCCCAGTCTTGCCACAAAGAGTTAATCCAGCTCTGAGCAATTGTCTTTTATTGTTCAGTGAGATAAAACTTGACAAACAGAGAAAAACTTTGTCAAATCCTCCCCCTTGCTGTGAGTGACAGGTGATTTACATCTCGTGCACTAGCCTAAGACATGCATTATTTTTTAGTTCCCACCCCCACTCCTTTCTTCAGCAGCTCTGCAAGGATTGGCTGTTCCACACCTCAGCATGATTTGGCATGCTGAAGTGATGTGGTGACTTTCCTGTCTTTTCACTGGATGTTAGAGATCATAGCAGAAGATCAGTGTAAGAAATACACAGGAGAAAATGCATATTGACAAGGGGAGTGTAGAGGTGGGCGGGGAGTCTACTGACATCACGACTTCACCCACCGAGCTCCAGACAACAGACTCACCCACAGAATCTGCAGTTTTTTGGCTCTCATAACAGACAGAGGGGAGGCATTTGACAGGTAAAGATACATGCAGGAGGCATGTATATCCTTATAGATAACCCCTATGGCAGTAGTTTAGAAAGGATTACATTGGGTTTACATCCACTTTAAGAGCCTCAATTTGTATGCAATCAGGCAGGCCCCTGCACTACATGGTCCAGGCAAATCTAAAGGAAATCAGACAACAAAAGCTGCACAGTGTGTATGGGGTCTTAGAGACATGAGAGCAAGAAAAAGAAAAAATGTTTTATAGAACACTGACAGACCTGGAAAGAGTTCCATGGGAGAGAAGACATCATGCAGTCCCAGCTGCTGGATCCGGACCCCACAGCAGGCATGCCACAAGAAGAATATCGTCTCTGATTAGAGAACACCTCGGCCCCTATAGACCACCAAAAGGGGCTCCCCACCTTGTTGGTGCATTTAGCATCCTAAGATGTGGGACTGCGTTCTGGGAGAGGCTTGAACCCAGACAGACTCCGACATAGTAGGCAGGTAAGAGCTTATCCTGAGTGTAACGGTCTGTAGGTGATGATCTTTCAGGACAAAAAGGAGAATGGGGGAGGTAGCTCTCAGTCAGACTTCTATAGAGCTAAACAGGTCCTGTGGGTGGATATAGGGGCGGAACTATATCATATGTATGCTGCCATGTTGGTGTCAGGAAATAGCTATTGCTGCTGTGCTAAGGAAAGCTTTGCATTTGCATTAAGATGCAGTCTTTTCCAAAATGACCATAGACACTTTCTGTCTGCTTTGTAAACGTGGAGCCAGTTTTCTGTGTGATTCTGCCTTGCACTGGGGAAAGCACTGCATCCCATTGATACACAGACTTTGATAACTGGAAACCAAATGTGCAAATGCAGACACTTTCAGCATTGAGTTTCCAGTTCATCTTTGCTACCTGTGCAGTTCACTAGCCATTGAATGGTGCAGAACCAGATTTTGCCATTCATTGATTTAACTGCTAAGTATGGGATAACACTGGCGGGCAGTAAAGCATTAAGGTAGTTGGGCCCCAATGGGAAGATTTCTTAATTCGGCCTGGCATATTTAACCAATATACAATGTACAGACACTTTTAATGCATGCCTCATCATGGGAAAATGCTCGTAATAAGCCAGGAAAATCCAAGTATCCATCATCATCCCAATTAATAGTTAGGGGAGGTACTTGCGAGCATAATATTCCTTTCAAACATAATATTCCTTCTGGTCACTCCCCGAATTTAAAAGTATTGAGTTCTTTCCTAACATACAAATTCTTATTCAAAGCTAGAGCATCAGTATCCTAATGGTAAATAGAGTATTTTGTATATTACTGTATTTTCCATAAGAATAAAGAGAAATATTAAACAAACCTTTTACAGTTTTGAACAAAGTGGATAAGGGTTTTTTTGCTATGTGGATTTAATTGCGTTCCATTGGAGACCACTTCCTGCCTCAAAAGCACATCAGGACATGACAGGAAGGCTATCCAAAATGATGAGAAACTCTTAGATAGATGTCACTGGAAGCAATGTACCCATTGGAAAAGTTTCCTAACATTTCCTGTTTCTGTAACAACAAACTTTTTGAATTCCTGATCACTATATTCTCCCTAACAGGGACAAAGGCACAATACAAACCTAGAATACAGAATGTTGAGGCCTGGGCATTTATCCATGAAATGTGCCTATAGCTAAATTTATAAGCCATAAAGTAAGATATATGGGCCCTCCAGCACAAAATTAAAATTATTAAAGAAAATTAATTTGGGGGGGGGGGGGCAGTTGGTAATCACCAAAAGCCATTTTAATAGCTAAAACTAACATGGGTTTTTAGCTTTTCACATTCTGGTCAAACTTGAAATGAATTGGTTAAGAGATGTGATCCTTAAGTTAAAAAAAAGGGAAATTTTCTTTATGGATGCACCGCCACTGATAAGGTACATGATAGATAATTTCCAAGAACAGACAGCAATGGATTTTTATGAAATTGCTTTGGCTTATGCAAGGAGTATACTGCTTATCTCTGTCTCAGGGTAAACTATGGATAAATGGTGCAACTCAGGAACATCACCATATTCTTTGGAAAAAAAAACTGTAATATACTTATCAACAAATGCTACAAAGTATTTGTGTAGCTACTGAGTTTATTCTGTACTGTTACAATGTTGCAATATGCACCAGAAACATCTGCAACATAGCAAGTCATCTGACTAATCTCTGTTTAGTAAACTAAGTAGCCACATTTCTTCATAACGGAAGTTCTCAGTAATGTTACATACTTTCAATTAATGGTAACATTTGTCCTAGGAGGTCATGACACAAAACACTGTTGTGAGAAGGCTCCAACGGAAGCACCTTTTATACAGGTAACATGGAATACAGGTTCAGTTTCCCTGCTCCAGAACATGGAGATTGTTTTTTCCATCAGAACTTTCTCATGCAGGTGCTTTGCTTTGTACCCCCTTTCCTTGGGGGTGTTCACCTTACTAAAGTTAATTGAAGAATTGTGTGAAATTAATTTCACAAAAGATTGATTCAGTAAAACATAAAGTCTTCATGGCCAGCACCCACCAGTGCTACCCCAGACTCAATGTTCATCGACAAAAGATTGGTTAGTGCAGTGATTCTCAAACTGTGTGCCGATTTGCAGGTGTGCCATAGGAACAAAAAAAATTCAATGGTAAATCAATGTTGCAAAAGTTAAAATAATGTAATCTCTGTCAGTCTGTCATTCATTGGTTCCTTTCATAACGTGAGACTTGTGCGTGATCTCGGGAGAACTTGATCGCTCTAATTATATTATAATAATAGAGACCATTCCATTTGTTTGTTCCGTTTGTCGATTTTGGAGCCTCGCTTCAATCTGATTTGCTGTCAAAAGCAGGAACATCCTACACAATAATGCCCCGTACACACGGTCGGATTTTCCGACGGAAAATGTGTGATAGGACCTTGTTGTCGGAAATTCCGACCGTGTGCAGGCTCCATCACACATTTTCCATCGGATTTTCCAACACACAAAGTTTGAGAGCAGGCTATAAAATTTTCCGACAACAAAATCCGTTGTCGGAAATTCCGATCGTGTGTACAGAAAACTGACGGACAAAGTGCCACGCATGCTCAGAATAAATAAAGAGATGAAAGCTATTGGCCACTGCCCCGTTTATAGTCCTGACGTACGTGTTTTACGTCACCGCATTCAGAATGATCGGATTTTCCGACAACTTTGTGTGACCGTGTGTATGCAAGACAAGTTTGAGCCAACATCTGTCGGAAAAAATCCTAGGATTTTGTTGTTGGAATGTCCGAACCAAGTCCGACCGTGTGTACGGGGCATAAGTGTAAAATTGAATATATATATATATGAAAATAAATAAGTTCTTCATCACAAAAATTGTTAAATATTTTCAAACGTGTCGTGAAATTTTTTAGATCTTTTTGGTGCCACCTATTAGTGCCCTTCAGTGCCACCTATCAATGCCCATCAGTAATGCCAATCAGCGCCCATCAGTGCCTCACCATCAGTGCCACCCATCAGTGCCCCCTCATCAGTGTTCAACAGTGCCGCCTCATCAGTGCCCACCAGTGCCACCTCATCAGTGCCCACCAGTGCCACCTATCAGTGTCCATCAGTGCCACCTTATCAGTGCCCATCAGTGCAGCCTATCAGCGCACATCAATAAAGGAGAAAAATTACCTGTTTGCAAAATTTTATAACAAACTATAAAACTGTTTTCCTGACATACTCCATGGCAGACTATGTGTGGGTTAACCCCGCCTCCTCTCCAATGCTATAGGACCCCACTTCCATACATTTAAGTTCACCACTAGAGACTACGTTCCTTTTTTTCCTCCTCATCAGACCTACAAGCTATGCACTTACGTTTGCCGACGTCCAAGTCGATCAAGGATTGATGCTGGGCATACCTTCTAGCAGTATTGGGATATCCCAGGACCCAGCCATGGGCGGGTGTGTGGCTCCAGGCCCCTGTGTCCTGTGGTGGGGATGGCCTCCATATGCCCAGATGCGGAGGATCGGCTGGCAGGTCTGAAGGTCCTCCATGACAGCAGTTTCTGTATGTACATGCCCCTGTTTTTGTCTCCCCCTCATGTGCCTTCTTTCTCCTTTGTTTTGTTTTTGTGACTTTTCGGTGTCTGGAACGCTTTGGCTGCCTCTTCCGGGTCGTGGCTCCGTTGAGCTACTGCGACTGCGCGACCCTTGGGCGAAGCCGAGGCTTGGTTTTGCAAATGAGTGCTGCGACCAGGGACTCGGCGGCCGCGCAGGTGCTCTAGGGTGGGTCGCCTCTGTGCAGGCGCAGTGACATCATTCCAGCAGGGTTATTTGAATCCCTGTGTGCCCTGTCAAGCCAAGGAATGCTGTGGGCAGCTTGCATCAGCCCTCCAGGTGCCAGGCTCCCAGGTCAAAGTAAGCTTCGGCCTGGGGCCATGGTTCAATGGGAGGGGGAATGCCTGTTAAAGTGGCAGCTACACAGCCATCTGTACTTCTTTGTTCCAGGAAGCGTGAGTGCTATTACAAAGTTGCAGAATTGTCAACCCCTTCGTCCGCCAGGGTGCCATGGACAGATCACCGCCTCAGTGCAGCCAGCCCTTACGCTCTAGGTATGTGGGGCATGAGAAGGAGGGGCAAGGTCCACGTCATGTTTTCCCCTTTTTAGCCCTTCCAGGTCAGACCATCAGTTTACTGTCCAAGACGACAGGGACCTTGCCAGGCCGCAACGCACACCTTCTTCATCCCGGTCCAGACGTGACGCTCCGTCTAGGACCCAACAGTAGAGGAGATGCTCCCATTCCTCCTCCCAACAGAAGAGATGTTCCCATTCCTCCTCCAAACACCACACCCACTGCCACAACAGCCGCTCTGACCGCAGATCCTGCTGGGGTTGTGGGACTCGAGTCCCGGAAGGCAAATCCTTACGCGACCCTTGTTATGCCAAGGTGGTAGGGGAAAAAGAAGCTGAAAGCCAGCAAATGGAGTCACTAGTCAAGCGAGTGGTGCAACAAACCCTCAAGGAGTGGGGTACATCTCACATGCAGAGCCAGTCCACCACATTGTCTGGCTCCCTGGCTGACGAGGCCCAGGAGGATCCAGACCCATCCCAGCCTCATGATTCCTCCCCTGATTCCTTGCACAGCGAGATGGAGGGAGATGAGTTTGTTGGAGACTTCAACTTCGCCTCGGTTTCCCCACTAATTAAAGCGGTCAAAGAGGCCCTTAAGTGGGAAGATTCTTCTACTCCCTGGCTAAGCAGAGAAAATTCTTTAAGCATCTGGGGAAAGAACGTTCCAATTTTCCACTCCTTTCCGAATTAAAGGATATTATTGACGAGTAATGGAGAAAGGTAGATAAGAAGATCTCTATGTCAAGTAAAACCTCCAGGTTACACCCCTTCAAGGCAGAGGAAGTGAAATATCTGGAAAACGCTTCCCTCGTAGATGCAGCTTTGATGCGACTATCTAAACACGTCACTCTTCCCCTGGAAAATGTGGTATCCTTCAAAGATGGACTCGAGAGTAGAATAGACCAAGACCTGAAAAGGATTTATGGGTCAGGCGAGATGGCTTGCAAACCCGCTTTGGCCCTTGCGGACAAGTTCAAGGCCATGGAGGTCTGGACAGAGAACATAGACTCTGTGCTCAGAGGAGTCTCGGAAGAATTGGCCAGGGGTTCGGTAATCCAGGAGCTGAAGTTGGCAGTGGCCTTCCTGGGGGAGACTTCAATCGACCTTATTCGTCTGTTGGCCCGGACTATGCTGTCCTCGGTCACGGCCAAACGGGCCTTGTGGTTGCGCCCCTGGCTCGCTGATCCAGCATCCAAGCAGGCCTGCTGTAGGATCCCCTTTGAAGGGTCCTTGATGTTTGGGGACAAGCTGGATAGCACCATAGCCTGGGCCACGGGTGGAAAGTCGGGTTTCCTGCCTCAGGATAGGCATCTGTTCGGTCAGAAGAGGCCCCAGCACAGAAGACATAGTACTGAGCGTTCAAGGGAAGCACACTCTTACAGGCCCGACCGAGATGTCAGAAGGAATTGGAGCAGAAGACAGGCATTCTTCCAGAAGCCCGCTAAGAGCCAGGCGTCCAGTGGACGAGAGTCGGCCAAGTCATTTTGAGATTGGGCCCGCCCAGGCGGGTCAGGAGGGGGCGTGTCTGCTTCTCTTCTGGCACGTCTGGGTGGCCTCAATCTCGGATTACTGGACCATCAAGATGGTCTCCACAGGCTGTACATGGTCCTTCACCAGTACCCCTCCCCCCAGATTTATTTACACTCTGCTTCCACAGTTAGAAGAAAGGAAACAGGTGTTACTGTCCTACGTGGAGTCACTGATAGTACAGGAGGCCGGGGTGCCTGTCCCAAAAGGCGAAGAGTTTCAAGGGGTGTATTCCCCTCTCTTCCTGGTGCAGAAGAAAAATGGTTCATGGCGCCCGTGATAGATTTAACGTACATAAACAAGTTTATAAAGTACGAGAGATTCAAAATGGAGACTCTTTTGACCATCCAGCAAACTGTGCAGCCAGGCAATTGGCTAATCTCAGTTGACTTAAAAGACGCTTATTTCCACGTGCCTGTGGCAAAGGAATTCCACAAATACCTCAGTTTTTAAGTCGGGTGAAAACATCTACAGTTCATCTACCTCCCTTTTGGGCTGACACCCTCACCTTGAGTCTTCTCGAAAGTTCTTCTGGCCATGGTGACCCTCATCAGAACAAAAGGGATACGTCTGTACCATTACCTCGACGACCTCCTGTTACTGTCTCAAGACAGGGAGCAACTGTTAGTCCACAGGGAGCTGGTTATCTCCACACTGACAGAATTTGGGTGGTTCCTAAACCTGAAAAAAAAAGACATCTGCAACCAGTTCAGCATCTGATATACTTAAGGGCCCAGTTTGACACGGTAAAAAGTACCATCTCTCTCCCAGTGGAAAAGTTCCCAGTCATTCGAGGAAGAATCTCACGAGCTCTGCACACCCAAAGACCTCGCAATGCCTAAAGATTATCGGCACGATGGTCTCTACGACCCCCATGGTCAAGTGGTCTATGTGGAGGTTACACCCTTTTCAGACAGGGTTTCTTCATCAATGGAATTCGGTGGACGACAATCAATCCATTCATATAACTTCAGTGATGAGGAACAGCCTCTTCTGGTGGCTCCAGCGCAGAAATCTGCTCACCTGCCACTCCATTGCTCCTGTCTCATGGGTCACGGTCACGACCGATGCCAGCAGTACTGGTTGGGGAGCACTCTGCAGGTCAAAACTTGCTCAAGGCAAGTGGGATGCCCGTCTTCACACCTGGGCTCAAATGTCCTGGAGTTAGGGGCAGCCCGGTGCACCCTCCAATCCTTTACTCATCTCTCGAAGGGGGAGTCAGTTTTGCTGAGGAAGGACAACACTACAGCGGTTTCCTATGTAAAGAGGCAAGGCGGTACTCGGAGCTCTACTCTGCTCCAAGAAGTCGAGCCCATCATGTCCTGGGCTCAGAAAAATCTGGCCAATATTTCAGCGGTCTTCGTCCCCGGGGTAAGTATAACATGTTTGTTATTTTTGACACAAAAAAAATATGAGACTTTAGTATCACTTTAATTAATTGTTAATATATCATTTGTATTTCTGAAAATGTTATACAAATTTAGAGCATTACCTTTAGTTATGTGAACATAAGTGAGCTACTTATCTGTAATTATTGCCCACTTATTGAACTTTTTAACCAATAGATATGCATTATGGGCAACTCCATGCTAATCTGTTATAAAAAAATTGGTGGCATATAGGAAATATGAGTGTAGAGTGTGTACACAACAAACATCAAATCCGCAATCTCTTAATCTTCTATTAGGCTCCATGCACACTATCATCTTTTTAAGCTCATAGAAGCTGTTATTGGCATTTTTTGTGATCCCAGAAGCTAAATAGTGTTATCTAATGTGTCCATGCACACTACAGGCTATCAGCAGTTTTTTGAGCTTCAGTGTCTAGGAACAGAAAAAAAGAGTAGAGTTTTTTGGAGTGTTTACCCAGCAGAAAAAAACACTAAATGCTTCTAAGCGCTTCTAAACGCTATTAAAACACTCCTAACAACTTTTTGCAAGAATTTTATTTTCTTCACGTATACTGTAAAAATGCTAATGAAATGCAAACGCTCGTAAAAGTTACTAAAACGCCACTACAAGCCAGCACAAAAATGCTATTTTCAGCATTTTTCATCCAGCTTTTTTTTCTTGAGCTTATAAAAAACTGCTAGTGTGCATGGAGCCTTAGAAGGTATTGACTAAGATAAGCAATAGGAACTGCCATCTGTGCCTGTATGTGCACCTCATTCGGTACTAGCCTTGAAGAAAATCTGTGACTTTAGGTCATTCCAGTTTTATGAGACATTACTCTGTCTTAAATCAGTAGCCACTAGCCAGCACAGGCAATCCTGTTTTGGACTATTGCTAGGAAAAGGATAAAGGTAACATACTATAAAGTAGAATTATAGGTTTATTCCCCCATCAGAACTGAAAGATAACTTTATCTGTCATTTGGTGAGACTAATTAGTGTTGCCACTGTCCACCAAGGCTGTTTTTTTCAGTATATATTCTCTTGACATCATCAATTCCATGACACAGCTAAAGACGTTTTGAAGCTTCATTTCTCTGTATAATTTGAGGTTGGAAGAAAAATCATTTTACAGACAAGCCTAAATAGCAGGAATATATGTTAAGCCAAAAGCCACCAAATGTATGTGCCCAAAGTCATGGAAATCCAACTAAATGGGTGTATGAATCCTTGGACTTTAATAAGGAATGTTGGCCAATATGTTACAGCTTTGTGCTGCATCATCTGGAAGAAAGTAAAATCAAAGTATCTTTTTCTATGAACTCTTGCCTCAGCTGGTTTGAGGCTGCATATAACCACAACCCTCAAAGGAGAACAAGTAAAAAATATGAGAGTAGGCTTAGCAGTGACCTTTACCTCTTGACTCAGTTTTGACAAAGCTAAACTAAGGCTATACATTTACTGGTAAGTCTGAATAACAGTAACGATATCACCAGTATATTTTCCTAATAGTTTGTTTTTGTAATTTTTTGCAAACTAGCCTAAGAAGTGAATGAACCCAATTACAAGGAAAGGCTGGGGTAAAAAAAAAACACAAATTGCCTAGTGACCATTGCATTTTTTTTTTTAAAGGAAAACTTACATTAATATACACAAAGTGTGGCACAAACTTCACACATTGAATTCCTCTAGTCTGGCTTAAGTAACTTTAGTTTAAAAAAAATTGGTTATACCAAATATATTTATTTCTCTTGCACAAGGTTTCTAGCTTTTTAAATTTAAAAAGCGAAGACTGTTATGGTTTATAATGAAACCTTTGATTGCTTCAAACTAGAATTTGCCCCAAGTTGGGGTGATCCAGCAGCTGGATATTTGACACTAGGCAAACCCATGGGCTAGGTGAACTGGTAAAAGGGTCCTTTGGTCCCAAAAAGGATATTTATAACATGCTGGCAAGGTCCCTATACACTAAGTTCATGCATGGCCATCATTTAACCTTTCAATAAACAGGGCTAGGCTTATTGGATTGCTATCAAGTTAAGAGTGGTAAAGTATAAAGTGTTCTTAAGGGCTTGTGTTGAAAGACTTTGGGCTTTTGTTAATGGCATCAGTTTGATATGCTTCTGCAATCATATAGAATTCATTGACAGGTGCATTTGACCTGCAATTGACCTCCTTCTGAGCCACATTTAACCCGATTCAAGGGGGTTTTGCACTCTCATATGCCTGTATAGGAAAGCAAACCTATTTGAAGCAAATGGAAGCCTATCTACACAGGCTCTAAATTATGTGAAGGTTTAGTCAATGGAGAATAAAACGTTAAAACTAGTTAGGAGCTCAATCCGACATTAAGGCCGGCCACACACGGTTCAAATATCGGCTGGTTCAGCAGGAACCAGCTGAGATTCGAACCATTAATGGGCAGGCCAAATGTACCAAGTTGATTGATCAAAATGGGTACAGCCAGTCTTCCGAGTTCTCTTACAATTATCGTTATTGGTTGCTATAGCTGCTAGCGATAATCACTGTCTTCTCCGGGCAGGGATGGCTTTGCTGTGAAACGGAAGAAAAATGATAAATGGTTTTTCAAATTATTTAAAAATAAATATCTTAAAAGTGTGGCATGCATTTGTATTCAGCCCCCCTGAGTCAATACTTTGTAGAAACCACCTTTTGCTGCAATTACAACTGCAAGTCTTTTTGGGTATGTCTCTACCAGCTTTGCACATCTAGAGAGTGAAATTTCTGCCCATTCTTCTTTGCAAAATCGCTCAAGCTCTGTCAGATTGGATGGAGAGTGTCTGTGAACAGCAATTTTCAAGTCTTGACACTGGTTCTCAATTGGATTTAGGTCTGGACTTTGACTGGGCCATTCTAACACATGTAAATGACACATAGGTGGACTTGATTTACTAATTAGGTGACTTCTAAAGGCAAGTGGTTCCACTAGATTTTAGTTAGGGGTATCAGAGTATAGGGGGCCGAATACAAATGCATGCCACACTTTTCAGATATTTATTTGTAAAAAATTTTGAAAATCATTTCTATCATTTTCCTTCCACTTCACAATTATGTGACTACTAGTCATGCACTCCACAAATCTGGCCGTTATGGAAAAGTGGCAAGAAGAAAGCCATTGTTGAAAGAAAGCCAGAGGAAGTCCCATTTGCAGCAAACATGTGGAAGATGAGACCAAAGTTGAACTTTTTGGCCTAAAGAAAAATGCTATGTGTTGCGGAAAATGAACACTGCACATCACACTGAACACACCATCCCCGCCGTGAAACATGGTGGTGGCAGAATCATGTTGTGGGGATGCTTTTCTTCAGCAGGGACAGGGAAGCTGGTCAGAGTTGATGGGAAGATGGATGGAGCCATATACAGGGCAATCTTAGAAGAAAACTTGTTAGAGTCAGCAAAAGACTTAAGACCGGGGACCGGTTTCATCATTAGACCTTTGAAAAAGTAATGTGTCTAGTGATGAAACCGGTCAGGAGGAGCCAATGACGAGCAGTGCTGTGTGTACACTGTTGGCGTGTGAGGAGATCCCAGCTGTTAGCTGTATGCAACTGACCTTACCATATGCAATTTATTCTGCTGAAAAGTGTGAGTGAAGTTTTACCCTTAGTTTATAGGGATTACATAATACACTACCTGTGCAATGGTCTCTTTTTTTGTTGTTTCATACTGCGGAAGTTCTTTGAAAGCCAGAAGCCAGCCCATGCTAATGAGCAAGCCATCTATCACTGGGGATTACTCATTGAAACCTGTCTATATTCATCAATCACCAATCAAGTTCTATTTCTTCACAGCAGTATGCTGTCCTATTGAGATATCTGTGCACTGTGGTTCATCACATTAATATATCTCATCTTTCTTTTATCTCTTTTTTATTGTGTTCAATAATTTATTATCACATTGATTTTTAGTTATAGGATTTTGTTATGGTGAAGGATGTTATGTTATTTATAATAGGCTCCATTTAATTATTTGCACATGATTCACTGATTAACCATTAGGAGATCACTCCTTGTCCACTGTGTTGTCTGTGTGACAGCTGCAGCAGCATGGAGATAGTTCAGCTGCACTGAGGATGGACTGTCCATATTAACACTTCAGTCTTAGTGTTCCTCAACTAGTGTTGTGTGCCCCAGATCCATGGCTTACAACATGTACATGAAAATGTCACCCGCACTAACATTTGTCTTCTGGAGGCATATTGGAATTCTAAAGAGTATCTTAAATGGGCCATACATTTTTTTTTTTTTTTTACATTCAACCAGTGGACTAAATGAAAAAAAAAATGTAAAGATCCACACAAAAAGGTGCATAGAGGAATCCCCTTGCTGGGTCATTGTTTTCTGAAAATAGAATACACTGATCAATAGCTGCAGCCACTGATCGATAAAATGTTTCCAATATTCCTTTTCAACAGAGGTCAATCAATCTTCGACTTCTGTCAAGCAGAGACAAACAGATCAAATTTTTCCGGTCCCCGCTGAAATGGCTGAATTTCTAATGCCGTGTACACACGACCGGACTTTTCGACAGCAAAGGTCCGATGGAACAAATTCGCCGGACAATTCGATCGGACCTTTGCTGTTGAAAAATCAGACAGACTTTAGAAATAGAACATGTTTCAAATCTTTACGACGGACTCGAGTTTGGTCGAAAAATCAGTTCGTCTGTATGCTAGTCCGACGGACGAACAACGACGCAAGGGCAGCTATTGGCTACTGGCTATGAACTTTCTTATTCTAGTCCGGTCCTACATCATCACGTTCGAATCAGTCGAACTTTGGTGTGATCGCGTGTAGGCAAGTCCGTTGCGTCGGAACTTCATTGGGACTCAGTCGAAAGTCCGTCAAAAAGTCCTTCGGAGTTCAGTCCGTCGAAAGTCCGCTTGTGTGTACACGGCATAACAGTGTATGGTCAGCTTTAGACTCTCTTTATGAATTCCCCTGAAACATGAGAGTGTTTCCAATGAAATCAATTCTACATATAAGCCTAGTTCTGTATCATTGTTTTCACTGTCATCATTCTTTACACTGTGCAGTTTACAGAATATGGAAGTGCACCTAGAGGTGGTCCCTTAGCACGGTGTATACTCCCATATAGAGATTTGCCAATTATTTAGGCAAAAGACACATTTTTTGGTAGAAAACTATTTTCTAATTTTCAGAATTCATTAACTCTGATTACTTGAATTTAAACACTTTGTCATTCCTTACTGATCAGGCAAATGAACATTCAAAATTCCACAAAAGATAAGGTTCAGATAATTCTCCAGGCTCAGTACCAATGATCTTTTTTTTTTTTTTACAGATTTGGTTTAGCTCATTTAAGAACAAATATTTTAAAGTTTTGCTGTAATGCTACTGTCATGATGAAACAATTCACATAAAGGAAATATGTACATACATCTGTTGCTGTGCTTTACTTTTTTTTTTAAATAATGTACTGTATGTACAGAGGAAAAATGTTTGTCACAGGTCAACATCCGTGGCAAAAGTCAGACCAGTGAGGTCATTGTCTCAGCAGATAGATGTTGGCCTCCTGTCAAAAACATGTATCCTTCCTCTCTGGATCCATTTGGTAAGGAAGAATAGTGTACGTTTGGGGCCAGCAGCTGGACGCATCCCACACAGCTGGAGTGTGGGAGATTTCCCCAGCACACCCTAAAGACAGCAGCCACATTATTAACTGCATAAAGTCAGAAAAGATTTATTTAAAAAGATCCAGCTTTTTTTAAATTTTTACTAGTTCTGCTTATTCCTAATATGTTGTAATTTTTGTACTGAAAAGACTATACTATAAAGACATTGGAGATACATCTTACAATAAAACATATACCAGAAAGCACACTCTATTTGACCAGTTACATGTTAAGCAGGAGCTGCCTTGTAAAATAATGTTTTGACAAAGCCTGCCTCACAAGACAGTTAGGAAATGCTCCATCACACATACTAGGAAGGGAAGAACCAGTGATGTCGTTCCTTAGCATCCGTTTGTTTGTAGAACACATTAGGCACTGTGACCAAAGCAAATAGTCAGTCAGGAATGTTTGCTTTAGTGTACATTCTTCATCACTTGTTCTTTTAACTTCTGAAGGATAACACGTCATGTAGTAATAAAGATAGAAAAGAAATAGATAAAAGATGAACAAACAAAAGAGTCACTGTTTAGTCCACCATAAATGTCCTGACTAAGCGCTGCCTCGCTGCTTACTTCTTTGAAATAAAAAAAGAATAAAGCAATCGCATATTGTTAGATGGGATGGTGTAGAGTAAAAGTGGCCAAAATAATACTGAATTCAGGAGCTGGGCATTGAGTACAGAAAATGTCAGGGGCCAAGAAAAGTTTATATTCCGTGGCATAGCTACATGGATCAGAAATGCAACGATCACTACAGGGCCTGTGAATTCTAAATATGCTTTTGTGGGGTGACAGCTTCTAATGAACCTGTCATTAAAGCTTCTTCTGCCAACCTTTTTATGTGACTTTGAGGGCCAAATGGGAGAAACACCAATTCTTTTAATTACATGCTTGGGAAATTCCCTTAAAGCGGAGTTCCACCCAAAAGTGGAACCTCCACTTATTTGCTTCTTCCTGAGAGGCTTCACTGCCGGTTACCCTTAGTGGAGATGGCGGCGGCAGCATCCGACAGCTGATCTGAGAATTGGCTGCGGTGCCGACATTGCGAGCTCCCTGGACAGGTAAGTGTCCATATATTAAAAGTCAGCAGACTTTAATATTTTTTTCCCCAGGCGGAACTCCTCTTTAAAGTGTTACAAAACCCACAACAGTAAAATCATTCTGTATCTGCAGTAAAGCATGCTTGTTATACTCACTGTGGAACCTAAGGAGTTAATCCTCCTCATTGTGTAAAAAGCCTGTCTTCTCTGCTTCTCCCCTTCTTCCACTGTCCCCAAGACAGAGCCTTTGGAGTCACTCTGCACATGCTCAGTTTGGTGTGTATTGCTGGAGTGCTCTTTCTTTTTCTTGGGAGGGTGCATGTGATCGGCACAGGGACAATCAGCACTGTCCAGACAGAGGGTCAGGAGTCATGCAGCCTCATAGGACAGTCACAGGAGAATGAAAACTCCTCCTACAAGCTTTAACCAGACACTGATAGAAGCCACAAGACTGCTATATACTGCTGATGAGAAAAGGTATTTAGCAGTTTATATTTACTAAAATAATTGCATTTCCATGTTCTGTGTACTGTGGGAGACCAGGTACAGTGAATGCAGGGTCCTGGGTTTAGTAACACTTTAAGCTTTTTGCAGTATTACAGAACAGTACCATTCTCTCAGACACCGGACATGCCTGTTGTTTTGCAGCTGGTATGCTTGAGAAACAGTAGCCACACGGGGCATAAGATTCTTGCAGATCTTCAGAAGTAAGCTGAAAGGTGGCTAAGTCCACACCATCATCAGGCAAGGCTTTGTGTGACAACTGCACCAATTTGGTGACTGCCCTTTGGCAGGGAAAGTTCACTCACATACTGCACCTTGTCTAGAATATGTCCTGAACCTGGTGGTGCAATGGTTCCTGGTTAGGTATCCTGGCTTTCAAAATGTCTTGCAGCCACTTTAGGTGGTCATACCAATCAAGTGTTCACCTGGTTAAAATGGGGTGGTAACAAAAGCTGCCTAGCAATCATGTGATATGAGTTACACCCACACACTGGAACTTGACAATTGCCACACTGCAGCATCTGCCATCAAGTATATGTGTTGGCACAGGACAGGGACAGGCTCTGGGGAGCTGGGGATATTTTCACCATGTCACTCGTTTTTTATTCAGATGCATTCATTATATTGTCACCATATGAACAGGCAACTAGAATGGTGAGCTGTGAGCTTCTTTGGTGTTTCTGCTAGAGCACACACTGCATGATGTAATAGATTGGGCACTGGAGGTGATGTAACAGAAGAAAGAGGAGGACTTCCCACTGTCTCAAGGCCAGCAGGATCCTTTACCTGCCTGGAACCTTTACTAGCATCCTTGTGAGGAAGAGAGGCAGAGGAGGGGTACAAGGAGGAGGGGGGTTAGCAGTAAAGAGGAGGAGACTTAGGGTGCTGGTGGTGGAAGGAGCAGGAGATTTGGTGTGGCTTTAGAGTAGCCACTAGCCGACCAGCTGCCACAGTTATACTGCGGGAGGTTGGCACGGCTGCGCAAATCTCCGTAGCTGTAAGTCGCTCCTTTAAGGACGTCAAAGCTGGCGTGCACATGCCCACCACGTGTCTCCAGAGCCGATGTGCGTGCCCGTTGGGCGCGATGACCGGTGGGCACCAGCAATTGCTTGTGACAGAGCGAGAACCGGGATCTCTGTGTGTAAACACACAAATCCCGGTTCTCTCAGGGGAGAGGAGACAGATCGTGTGTTCATATTAAGTATGAACACCGATCTGTCTCCTTCCCTAGTCAGTCCCATCCCTCCTACAGTTAGCAGTTAGAACACACCTAGGGAACACAGTCAACCCCTTGATCACCCCCTAGTGTTAACTCCTTCCCTGCCAGTGACATTTACACAGTAATCAGTGGATATTTTTAGCTCTGATCGCTGTATAAATGTCAATGGTCCCAAAATAATGTGAAAAGTGTTGCATCTGTCAGCCGCAATATTGCAGTCCTGATAAAAATCGCAGATCGCCGCCATTACTAGTAAAAAAAAAATAATAATAAAAATTACAGAAATCTATCCCCTATTTTGTAGACGCTATAACTTTTGCGCAAACCAATCAATATACTCTTATTGCGATTTTTTTTAACAAAAATATGTAGAAGAATATATATCGACCTAAACTAATGAAGAAATTTGTTTTGTTTTTTTTTTATTATTATTTATAGCAAAAAGTATAAAATATTGTGTTTTTCTTCAAAATTGTCTGTCTTTTTTTGTTTATAGCGCAAAAAATAAAAACCACATAGGTGATCAAATATCACCAAAAGAAAGCTCTATTTGTGGAGAAAAAGGGACATAAGGTTTGTTTGGATAAAACATTGCACAACCGCGCAATTGTCAGTTAAAGTGACACAGTGCCTTATCGCAAAAAATTGCCTGGTCAGGAAGGGGGCTGAAGTGGGTAGGCATGTGCAGTTCGTTTCGTTCCAAATTATTATTCTGATTAATTTTTTGTTATTCGGAGATTCAGATATGTAACGACACCCCAAGTATGAAAGGGGTTAAAGTTGTTTAGGACATTTCATACCCGAACACAAAGACAGCTACCGAACACTCCAATCAGCCGAACAAGGAACCCATACAAATAATTCTCCCCCAAACGCAAGACAAGGCTCTGTCTTGAGGGTCAAGCAGGAATTAATCTTTATTCAAACACGTTATACAGATCCCACTTCGAAACATTTCCCCCCCCCCACCCTTGGAAAACAGGGCGGGTTAAACTGTCCAATAACAATGGACACACAGGCCAGGTGTGCTTAACTTCTCATCAGTAAACAGTCTTAACAGGGGGGCTGCTGGAGGAATCCCCCCTCCCTCTTTCCTTACAGCAAGACCATAATAGTTGAGGCAGACAGCCACAATAGACAATAGAATACAGTCACACCCCAACCATCACAGCAGAGTCCACAACAGGATGAGACAGCACACATTATATATACATATATACAGCATTGAGTTTGACTAGCACAGATCATAGCTGGGTTCTCATTCACCCTGTGCCCCTATTAGTGACTCCCGTCACAGGATATATCCGAATACTCGAATTACAAAACAAACAAATTTTACCGAATGTTCCGAATAACATAATGAAATTCGTCCGAATTTCGGAAATTCAGACTAAAATTAGAATCAAATTTTACATTGAACTCCAGTTGAATTCTCACTACACATTTTGCTGAAATCAAAGACTGTGTGTGTTATTAGAGTATCATTATGAAATAATGCTATTTTTGTTAAGCCAAAGGTGATTTAAAGAGTAAAAATCGGTAAATTCAAAGAAAATTCTAAAATTCCCAAATACGAATTCCGGATATGAATTCGGAAAACAAATTCCAAAAAAGAATTGAAGGAATCAAACGAATTTAACTAAACAAAATAATTAGATTAACGAATTAAAAACGAAACAAAACTAAACAATTTTTTTAGTCATGCACGTGTCTACTTTATATAACAATGAATACATATAGAGGCTTGTCTTTGGACATGTACATAATACCGTGACCTCAACCTAGTGATTGCCTACCAACCCCTATAGTCAATAAACCAAAAAATGTCCCAGACAGATGGGGACCAAGAGAACAGCGGGGCTTATTGGAAAGGCAATGAAAAGGATATATATATCAAAAGAAGTAATTTATTGTTGGTACACAGTAGAAAAACATGTAGAAATATACAGCAGCTCAGCCATGGAGTGACCTTGCCCTAATAAAATATGACCAAAGTCTAGATTGATCAAAAAACAAAAAACACACAGACAAGTGGAACATGTAATAAGACATACAAGAAACAACCGTCCGGACGTCAAAGCTTATTGATGTCTGCGCAAACCCAAAATGTGGAGTATACAGCAATTGCTGAATGAGGTTTTGCTGGAGCAGACATCAATACCCCCGGGGGAGGGGTGGCTCAAATGGTGGGGTGGGGATGGGGGGGGGGGGGGGGAGGGGTAATGGGGTGGGTGGGGAAGGGACGAGGGCTGTGGGGGAGAGGGGTAATGACCGTGGGCAGGGATGCCGGGAAGAGTCCAGGGACATCAATGGGTATAATTGACGAAAATGTGCCGGTCTTCCATGTGAGATGGATGGGTTGTGATAACCAGGGTTCAAAGTAGTATACAGCTATGCTGTTGTCATGTACAGTACTTTCCAGAATGGTGTGGGTACTCCTACATATAGCCTCCCTGTGGTTGGAACAGACAATACTGTGCATGAACTGCACTACATGTACAGATGGCTGTGTACGTTACCACTTCCGGGTCCCTGTTGGGAATCCTAGTGTGATGCCGGATAGCGGTAGCCTCTGTATGTTTAAGCTGCTCCACTGGTCGCTATAGGTGGTACCAAAAGCTGTCCCGGTATGGTTGTTCACACACCCTGGATCAGAGGGTGTAGTCCCTGGGGGTAGATGGATGGCCGTACGGCTGCATCTATTACCTTCCCTACGGTTCGTTCACAGCATGGAGCAGAACGACCTCTCGATCGGTGAGCCGGCTAGCCCCAACGGGGGATGACAGCGGGCATGACGTCCGGACGGGATGACGTCAACGCGTTTCACAACATAGACTTGTGTAGCTTCGTCTGGACGTACAGGTGGTGTGTGAGGGCTCCTTCTTATAGTAATCCCTCCCTCTAACACGCCCACCAGGCTGGATTCAGTGAAGGAGATGTATCAAGTCTGTGTATGTCCAGGCTGTCATGCACTGCATGTTTATTGTTTGTTGCTTGTGATTTGTTTTATGCTCGAGTGTCCACTCGAGTGGACACTCGAGCATAAAACAAATCACAAGCAACAAACAATAAACATGCAGTGCATGACAGCCTGGACATACACAGACTTGATACATCTCCTTCACTGAATCCAGCCTGGTGGGCGTGTTAGAGGGAGGGATTACTATAAGAAGGAGCCCTCACACACCACCTGTACGTCCAGACGAAGCTACACAAGTCTATGTTGTGAAACGCGTTGACGTCATCCCGTCCGGACGTCATGCCCGCTGTCATCCCCCGTTGGGGCTAGCCGGCTCACCGATCGAGAGGTCGTTCCGCTCCATGCTGTGAACGAACCGTAGGGAAGGTAATAGATGCAGCCGTACGGCCATCCATCTACCCCCAGGGACTACACCCTCTGATCCAGGGTGTGTGAACAACCATACCGGGACAGCTTTTGGTACCACCTATAGCGACCAGTGGAGCAGCTTAAACATACAGAGGCTACCGCTATCCGGCATCACACTAGGATTCCCAACAGGGACCCGGAAGTGGTAACGTACACAGCCATCTGTACATGTAGTGCAGTTCATGCACAGTATTGTCTGTTCCAACCACAGGGAGGCTATATGTAGGAGTACCCACACCATTCTGGAAAGTACTGTACATGACAACAGCATAGCTGTATACTACTTTGAACCCTGGTTATCACAACCCATCCATCTCACATGGAAGACCGGCACATTTTCGTCAATTATACCCATTGATGTCCCTGGACTCTTCCCGGCATCCCTGCCCACGGTCATTACCCCTCTCCCCCACAGCCCTCGTCCCTTCCCCACCCACCCCATTACCCCCCCCCTCCCCCCCCCCCCCCATCCCCACCCCACCATTTGAGCCACCCCTCCCCCCGGGGGTATTGATGTCTGCTCCAGCAAAACCTCATTCAGCAATTGCTGTATACTCCACATTTTGGGTTTGCGCAGACATCAATAAGCTTTGACGTCCGGACGGTTGTTTCTTGTATGTCTTATTACATGTTCCCCTTGTCTGTGTGTTTTTTGTTTTTTGATCAATCTAGACTTTGGTCATATTTTATTAGGGCAAGGTCACTCCATGGCTGAGCTGCTGTATATTTCTACATGTTTTTCTACTGTGTACCAACAATAAATTACTTCTTTTGATATATATATCCTTTTCATTGCCTTTCCAATAAGCCCCGCTGTTCTCTTGGTCCCCATCTGTCTGGGACATTTTTTGGTTTACGTGTCTACTTTAGAGGGGACATTTAGTCTATCACTGATCTGTGGGGATAATCTGTGATAATCCAAAAGGGAGCATACAAAGAACCCCTTTGCCACATTTCCTGATGGTGGCTAGATCTGTCCCATTGTAGGCATGGGAGGAACACCTAATGGGAAAAGGCTGGCCCTACATGGGGGCCTTGACTTTACATTTGGAAAAACAAAGAAAGCACAGTGCAGAGCGATGCCAGCAGTTTAGTGACTTTATTCAATCTAAGAAAAAAACATCCACTTAGATGTTAAATGGAGAACTACAGCCACATCAATGGAGCAAGATCATCAGCTAACTGGGTGCCACATGTTGACAGGTGGAGGAAAGGAGAAAGATACAGGATCCACAGACACAGAATTCTATGCATTATGGTGAAAAAAACCTTCTGGGTGCAGCTCCTCCCAAGCCCCCCCCTTATACTTACTTGAGCCTCATCTCCATCCAGCGATGTGCATGAGAGCAGTGGACCAGTTAGCCAATGAGGAGAGAGCAAGGCCGAGCCGCACTCTGTATGTGAATCAACACAGAGCACAGCTCGGGAGTGAGCCTGCTCGAGTCCCGCATAGCAAGAGGCTTGTTATTGGGGGCATGCAGCAGGGGAAAGCAGCCAGGACTGCCGGCAGGGACCCAAAAACAAGAGGATTGGGGCTTCTCTATGCAAAACTATTGCACAGTATGTATGTATAACGTGTTTGTTATTTATAAAAACACATTATTTCCTTGAGCATCACTTTAAATAAAATTAGGTGTTTTTAGCAGTTTAACACTTGTGGCTTTTCAGTTATTTTTGCATTGCTTGAGAGAAAAAGAGGATCAGATGGACACATAACAGATGAAAAGGCACATCATAAAAGCAGATCTTCAGTAAGTTTACCTGCTGAACATGGGGTATCCTGGGGCTTGGAGGTGTTTTGGAAGATATAAAGCAGATAGAAAGTTACAACACACATTTGGTTTTTGCAATTCACAAAAATTGTATTTGATACATTTCAAGAGTGACACACAAAAGACACATATTTATGATTTGAAGATATTCTATTATAGAGTCACTGGAGAATAAAGAATTAGAGGCAATATCGAGTCATACAATTTTGTTATAATTTAGTTATAATTATGATTTTTTTTTAAAACTTTCAGGCCTCTCTAGCACGTTCTAGTTTTAAATCCAATTACCGTATATGTATTCTTTAACACTAAGCAGAGATTCACA
Organism: Lithobates clamitans; assembly: GCA_037952925.1. Classification (NCBI taxonomy): domain Eukaryota; kingdom Metazoa; phylum Chordata; class Amphibia; order Anura; family Ranidae; genus Lithobates; species Lithobates clamitans. The sequence continues at coordinate 263,789 of JBBGZY010000780.1, read as the reverse complement.
AACCATTTTAATTTTGTTTCTTTTGGAACTGGCCATAGACACATGTTCTTTGATGCCGATAAAGTATCTTCCTACTAGCACTTGAGCAGAAGGCTTGTTTTGTGCCACTGCCTGGCAGCTGATATGATAAGAGGAATTATTTTGCCACAAAACTGCAGAGTGCTCAAGTCATGTTGAGTGTCTTCCAAAGCGTCCTTCTTTTATGTTAATTTTAAATGCTGGAATACTCGGAAACATCTATAATGCTTGGCAAAAAATTGGATCAAAAGGATTAGAGTATTTCTTTGTAGGAAATGGTAAGCTCCAAAAGAGCATGTTGTCACACCCTTGTCCATTCATTTTTATCTTATACCATTTGTATCAGTAAACTATTTTCATTGCTATCTGATAACTGGTCATTTAAACAAATGTCCTTTTTAGTACAGAAAATTATCACAGTTTATGATACAATTTTGTACACTGTAGGTACTATGGAAAGCACTGTACTACGGTATATACAGTTTCCCTGGGCAAACATTTTCTTGGGCCCCCTCTTCCATGTAGTTTCGCTATCCACCTGCTTTGAGACATAGAATAAATAGCAGCTAGACTCAAAATCAGTTTACTGAATCAAATCAGGCAGCGACTGCGATTGGTTTGCAGAGGTTACAGTGTATCATTACCGCACACTGACTGGCTGCTAGAGGTTACAACACATGACTTCTGCTTGTTGATTGGTTTCTAGAGATTACTGTACATCAATACTGCTCACTGATTGATTTCTAGAGTTCACTGGACATCTATACCACTCACTAATTGTTTTTAGAGGTTACTGCACATTATTACTGCTCACTGATTGGTTCCTAGAAGTTACTGCATATCCTTACCGCTCAATGATTGGTTGCAAGAGGTTAGTGCACAGCATTACTGCTCACTGGTTGCTAAAGGTTACAGCACATCATCTCCTCACTGCCTGCACACCATGGACTGGGGAGGTGAGGGGTCCCATCAATAGACAGAAAGCTCCTTGGAATCCTAGGACTCCTGGGATCAGTGGCAATGCTGGGGGAGGGGGTAGGTGGGGGTGTGTGATCAGTGGCAATGCTGGGGGGTTGATGGGATCAGTGGCAGTGGTGGGGGGATGGGATTAGTTAGGGATTAGTTAGGAAGCAGAACACTGTGCCAAAATCTGAATCCTGTAGAGCAAAGCTGGAAATCTTTGGCAAGTATATAGTGGGGGATTCTACCAATGTAATGGGGAATTTACAATGACCACCAATGTGAGGGGGGATTTACACTGATCATCAATGTGAGGGGAAATTTGCACTGACCACCATGTAACAGGGGATTTTACGCCACCCACCAATAGAAAAGAGGGATTTCTACACTGACACCAATGTAATAGGAGCATTTACACCAACCAACAGTGTAAGGGGGAATATACAATCACCTCCATGTAAGGGGGAATTTACAATGACAAACATTGTCGAGATTTGTACTGACCACCAATGTAAGGTGACACTTCTACATTGACCAACAATGTTAGGGGGGATTTACACTGACCACCAATGTAAAGGGGGATTTACATTGACCACCAGTGTAAGGGCAATTCTGCACTTACCACCAATGTAAAGGGAAATGTACACTGATCACCAATGTTATGAAGAATTTACACTGATAACCAATGTAATGGGGGATTTTAAAGCAACAGTCAATAAAGGGGTATTTCTAGACTGGCCAACGATATAAGGGGGATTTACACTCGCCACCAATTTAAAGGGGGCTTCTACATGAACCACCAATGTAAGGGAGGATTCGAAACTGACCACAAATGCAAGTTTGGATTTTTTTAACGATTACCAATATAAAGAGGAGTTTCTACACTGGCCACCAATGTAATGGGGATTTACACTGACCACTAATGTAATAGGAGCATTCACAGTAACCACCAATGTAAAGAGGGATTTACACTTACCACCAATGTAAGCGGGACTTTCACACTGGCCATTAGTGTGAATGAAAGGATTGTACACCAAGCCCCAATATAATGAGAAGATTTACAATGACCACCAATGTAACTGAGACATTTAGCCTGTGTTCACATTTGTGTGTGTTGGGAATCACTTTCCTGACACCACAGAAACGTGCTGCCCTTTAGCAGATACACAGCAGTACCATTAATTGTTAATGACACCCTCATGTATCGGCAGAGATGTGCATATTCACATGCACCAAAATTCCGGGTGCTGTGGCATCATGTTATTTTGAAGAAGGGTACCACCTCCAATTTGCTCACCTTTGCAGAACAGGCTGAAGTTGGGCTTAATGACTATAGTTATAGACAGGACATTCAAGCATGCTTTACCTCCCCAGTGGGCAGCATTCAGCAGAAGTGATGGTAGATATTACCTCAGGGGGGCATGTTATACATATGAATGCCGCCTCTATTTACATATCAATGCCAAGGTCCACGACTGTTTACATATTAATGCTGTTGCTATTTACATATCAATGCAGGTTATTTACATGTAAACACAGGGTCTGCAGGTGAGTCATCTGTACGTGGCAATAAGGCAGAACTGGGCAGCAGCAACAGAACTTTAAAACTGAGATATCGGGACACAGCATGGGACTAAAACTTCAAGGGATAAGGGAATTTATACTGGGATAGTTGGCAAGTATGAGGCAGCTGCATTGGGCCACACAACAATGAGGCCCAGGGCAGCTGCCCCTTTTTCCATGCCTTAAAAACGGTCCTGACAGTATCTGACAAAAGTGAGTACATCCCTCACATTTTTGTAAATATTTTATTATATATTTTCATGTGACAACACTGAAGAAATTACACTTTGATACAATGTAAAGTAGTGAGTGTACAGCTTGTATAACAGTGTAAATTTGCTGACCCCTTAAAATAACTCAACTCACAGACATTGATGTCTAAACAGCTGGCAACAAAAGTGAGTTTTGTGTACCCAATTTTGTTTGGGTACAATGTTGCACTACCGCGCAATTGTCAGTTAAAGAGACGCAGTGCTGTAACACAAAAAATGGCCTGGTCATTAAGGGGGGAAATCCTTCCGGTCCCTAAGTGGTTAAATATTATTCTTCTAAATATTGAAAGGCAAAGCATTTTCACTTCTTGCTATTTTTCGGGTCCGCCCGGTGGCGTAATTGACGCTAGATTTACATCAGGACACTTTTTTTTTTAATAAAGGATTTGTCAGAAACTGTCTCTTGTGGTTTTTACTTTGTGACACATTTTTGGTGAATGGGTAGGGGTACGATGTACCCAATACCCATTCACATGGGGGGGTAGGAACTTGGTAAAGGGGGCTTTCAGACTCTGATAGGCCCCCCATCCGCAGATCCCGACAACAGCCAGCCAGGGTTGTCGGGAAGAAGCCCTTGTCCCCATCAACATGGGGACAAGGTGCTATGGGGGGCACCCCAAAGAACCCTTCCCCTGTTGAAGGCAAGCGGCCTGGTATGATTCAGGAGGTGGGGGGGTTGGCTCGTCCCCCCCTTTCCTCGCCTGCCAGGCTGCATGCTCGGATAAGGGTCTGGTATGGATTTTGGGGGGGACCCCACGCTATTTTTTTTTTACATTTTGTCGTGGAGTTCCTCTTAAAACTATATCAGAGCCAAAGAGCCTGGTATGTATTTTGGGGGGGACCCCACGTCGTTTATTTTTACATTTTGGTGTGGATTTCTCCTTAAAATCTATACCAGACCCAAAGAGCCTGGTATGGATTTTGGGGCCGACCTCATGCCATTTTTTTCTTAATTCTGTCATAGGTAACCACTTCGATACACTGTATTATATACTCTGCACTGCACTTTATTATATACTCTGCACTGCACTGTATTATATACTCTGCACTGCACTGTATTATATACTCTGCACTGCACTATATACTCTGACTGCACTGTATTATATACACTACACTGCCTGCACTGTATTATATACACTACACTGCCTGCACTGTATAATATATTCTACACTGACTGCATTGTATTACATAAACTACACTGACTGCACTGTGTATTATTTATTCTACACTGACTGCACTGTATTATATATTTGAAACGGCCCGCATGCTCAATCCACTAACTAACCTGCCTAATCTATCTCCACTATATCACACTATATACGGCCGCCGTATAAGCAGCCTTATATAGTGTGGGGCGTGGACTTAGCCCCTGAGCCATGATTGGCCAAAGGCACCCTGCCTTTGGCCAATCATGGCTCTCACAGCACATTACGTTGTGATTGGCCAAAGCATACATGTCAGGTGCATGCTTTGGCCAATCAGCAGCCGTCAATGTACTGCGATCTCGCAGTGAATTATGGGGCGCTCCGCGGCAGGCGAATAACCCACGAGTGCCCCATATGTTTGTTTGTTCCACGAACATACAAACACCCAATGTTCGAGTCAAACTTCCGTTTGACTCGAACATCGGGCCCATCTCTACCAAACAACACACAATACAAAAAGAAAGGTCTCCAAACATTACTCATTCTCTTCAAGATCTAGTGCTGTTCCACACATCTTCCTCCATAGTCCAGCACTGGTTCTGTTTAGAAGTTCAGAGAGCCGAGTCATTCAACCCAAATCCTATGAGTCTAGGGCTTCAAGGACATACTTGGGCACAATATTGTGTGGCAATATTCAGTGCAGCTGTCATGCTTACTCCAAGCATCAGTGGTCAGGCACTATAGCTGGCTCTGTGTTCCTCACCTATAGCAACTCCTCTTCCCATAAGGAAGGCAGGCCTACCAGCACTCGGTTGCACCTAGGTCTTATATACAATGCTATACCACGCTGGGGCAGGCGCGGCCTAAGCACAGCAAACAGGTAGAGTGGTCTAAAGGCAGTCTGGGTTCAGGGAAGGCAATGTTCGAAGTAGGGAGGGTCAAATCTGTAGTCAAAAGGCAGGCAGAGTTCAGTGAATAGTGCAAAGTCCAATCTGAGGTCGATAAGGAAATCCAAACTAGCTGGCAGGATGGGGATTGGGTGAAGATACAGGTCAAGGCATGGGAACAAGGTAAGTAAACAGGGAGCTTGAAGCATGTGTTGCAAACACTTTTAAAAGGATGACACTAAGGACTTGGCAGGCTTAAAACAGGTTTGGTCTCCACTCAGAGGCTTTGTCTAGATAAATCATCCTGCAGGTGGACAGTCAGACAGGGAGAGTGCAGCTCGGCCAAAACCGGGATGCTGGTTTGAGACCAGCAGCTGCCATCGAACAGGAGCATTACAGACTCCTGACAACAGCATTCAGGACCAGTTCACCATCTGAGGAAAAAGAAGACCCATAATGTTATGTGACCTGTCTGAAGACTTCTGGAAATAGGTATGCATACACAATAAAAAATAAACAAATAAAGATACTCCAAGATAGGAATGCCCAGCCCTGGAGTTGGGCTATACTTTTCTGTATAATCAAATATACATTTTTTTTTTAATGCCCAACATGGGCGAAGACAGTAGATACAAACGTACATATAAACATTGAAAAGGAAGGGGGTCAACATAATCAACAGCAACACATGGAGGGAGAGTATTACAGGGTTCAGATGCATTTTTCCATCATGTTATTGTATTCCCAGTGACAAGTACCTCATAAATTGTCATTGTGGGGCCTAGGGCCCTCTCCATCAATAAGACTCTAGTCTGAGGTGGTGAAGGTTGGAAAACCTTGGTTTTCTTTCGTCTCCTCTCCCTCCGGCCGCCCCCCACCCCACCCGGGTGGAACTCCCACGCCAGGGGTGGGGGGGGGGGCAGGGGGCCCCCAAAGTAGGGAAAACCAAAGAGGGGGTGGGGGGAGGGGATCATGGGTGGGGGAGAGATAGGAATAGGTAGGGTATCGGGAAGCCCTGGTTGATTCAGGGCAGCCTCTGGATTCCTTTCTGTATAATCAAACCATGCATGAGCATCATAAAGGTACATTCCAGTCTAACAGGAAAATTGTGCATATGAATGACAAATAATAAATAAATCCCTAACCTTCTGAAATGACCCTGATTCAGAAAATTGAAACAAACATGTTCATTGGTTTGACTAGCACACTGTCTCTGAAACAAAGGGCATCCTTAACCAAAAATTTGCAGAACACATTTTAAAAAATAATTTACCAGACGTTCTAACTATACAACAACTGCATTGCTTCCCAGATAGCTGTAGTCACGGTTACATTTTATTTGATGTCCACAGTTGTCTTTTTAAGGTGCATGGCTCCTTTTTTTAGCATATTCCAATAGAGAAAGCACTGCCAAAATTATCTAGTGACTGTGCCCCTGTTCACAGCAGAATGCCCTTGGAAATATTTTTAGTATGACATCTGTATCAAGCATACAAACAAAACCTTTATCTTCTTGTCACACTTCATTTTGGAAACAACAACAGATCATGACTGGATGACACATAATAACGTTGCACAGTTTGTTCTAGAATATTCAAAATTCCCATACTAAAAAGAATTCAGCCTGATCATGGCATGATGCTGATGCGGTGCTTGTCTTGGATTGGCTGTACCAGGCCCAGGAGTCATTCAGAAAGAGATTTCTGTGATTTATGTTCCCTTGAATGTTCAGATCTTCCAAATATAAACAGTTTGTTCTCACTATTAATGTCTGACTTAGCCCCCTATTTGGATATAATCTTTATAAGGGAAACATGCAACAGGGGCAAAGGTTTAGAGAGAAAGTGTGGCAAGGCAGCAGACAGGCAATGTAATGACTCACGCCAGTGCTTGTTTAACTCTTTTTCAGATGACACAGAATAGCTGCTCACTGATGTAGAAGGAAATGGCTTAGTCATTAGTATTTAGTCTGTATGCTCTGTCTGTTATAGGATCCAAAGAGAATGCGTTAAGTCATATATAGTCTGTAATGTCTGTACCTTTTAACCCAAAATTAGACATAGACACCAGTGGTCATGTATCATGTAGTGCAATAAAGGAAGACAACTTCTTAGAGGTGCAGTACTAAGATACTTTCTGATTCACTGGTATACAGGATAATTATTTCCTGCCAGTAACACCATTTTTTTTAAAGATGTTTCATGTTCTCAATTTCCAAGTACACAAGCTACCTTTAACAAGTATAGGAACCTTTTGTGGCGATATCTGTAAGCAGTATGGCATTTATTTAAAGTGACCTTGTTGCCATAAAATGAAAATAAAAAATGCTATTACCAGCCTATAAAAGAAGATGGATAATACCTGTCTGGTGAGTGTCAACTGCCATGTCTCTGGTGTGTTCTGTGGTTCCCCCACCTTACTGGTGGACATGCAATATACAAGCACGTGTTGGGTGCCAGCAACGGCCATAGCTTTTAAAGAAAGAAAATATTGGAGTCTTCCCACTGGACATGTATTAACAATGAGGTTTATACAGGGCCAGGAAAAAGGTTGGGCGGGAGATGTGGTTGCCCTGGGCGCAATGGTTTACTGTAAGGATGGGGGCGCCTTCCTTCTGTTGCAAGGCTGTCAGGAGTAGAGACAGCGGCAGTGATTTTAACAAGTGAGTGACTGCTGGGTGTAGGAGCTCCTATGCTTGCACATCATGAATGGGAGAGGGGGGTGCAGTTTGGCATCTTTGCCCTGGGCACTGGATGAGCTTGTCCTGGCACTGGGTTTATAGAGCGCTGCTTTGTTGATTTGCGTTAAGTGTCTTCAAGGGTTTATTTTAAAGGACAAACCTCCCAATTGGTGCATTTACATCTGAGTGAACACCAAAGTACCAATAGAACAAGGACGCTGCATAACATGTATGCACAGCCAAAACTTTTTAGCTTAGTTTTACATGTAAAAAACAGTGTAATGAAGGGTTTTCATTGATTTTTGTGTCCATGCAGGGTAGACTCACCTGCTCCTGGTGATCACTGTTACTGAAAGAGAAGGATAAAGAAATGCCAGGGTGTGTCTGTTTGTGGAGGGACAACAAAGCTCCTAAATCTTTAGAGCACTAATGTTACACCCCCCCCCCCCCCCACGACATCCATAGTTATAAGGTATTGTCTGCCCACCAGCCACATAGACAGACACATTCATAGGAGCATTGTGTTCCAAAGACTGCATGGAAAAAAAAGCTATTTACATTGTGATTTATTAGAAAATGTATGCATTGCATACAGGCAACATTTAAAGAGTGTATTATTGTTTAGCTTTTCTATCTACTTTAATGTGTGGTATAGTATTGTGCTGTGGTAATGCAGCTAATTCATTTTGAAAAGGCTGCCAATGCAAATTAGGTTTTATTGAACTTGCACCATTTTTGTAATGCAGTGCACCATAACGCATTACATGTACATTATGGTGTGCTGAAATGCAAATATGTGGCCAACTGCTGTATTGTGCATTCCCACAACACATAGATGCAGAGCCGGGCTTACAGGAGTTTACATTTGAAGAGGTGTCAAACCCCCTTATTAGAAAGAAAAGATTGGGACTTTTAAACTGAAATAAGCAAACAGGGTTTAATTAGGAATTATGTGAATAGATAAGAGCTGTAGCTCTCATACAGTTACAAGATCCTGTCGTTTACTCACCCCCCACCCTCTGTCCATTCACAAAATTCCTCTTTTTTTCTGTTCACTTGTATGAGAGCAGCAGCTCTTAGACTCACAGTGTCAGAAGTACAGTTCTAGCTGTACTTTCTAGCATGAATGAAACTACACAACAGTGATCCAGGTCTACAATACCATAATTAGAGATAGCTTCTTTGTACAAACCACAAGTCACAAAAGTTCTGCTTTAAATATTTTTTTATTTTTTGCTGTTTACTGTTATATTGGTTTATTAAGCATGTATATCAATCAATTCCTGCCAAATTTGCTATAATGACTTGACAATGCACTGTAATTACTATAATGTTTGGGTATCACTAGTCTACACTGGCACATGCAATGTCAGTGGAATAATATTACCATCCACATTCTTCCTATTCTCTGCCACCTCATTTGCTAATTGCTAGTGCTCACTAACAGCTAGCAGTAATTCGTATAATATCTTCTTCCTTATCACTTAATGCCATCGCGTTGGGGGCATTCTTCCCATTAACCCGCAATAGTAACAAAATATCCCCATTTTTAACCAATGATACCACAAAGCTTTCTAATTCACTCCCTGGTTATCTCTCGCCTCGACTACGGCAACTCCCTCCTCATTGTCTTACCTTTACATAGGCTATCCCCCTTTAGTCTATAATGAATGCCGCTGCAAGACTCATCCACCTTATCAACCAAGCAGTGTCTGCTACCCCTCTCTGCAAATCTTTCCTTTGACTTCCACTCACCCAACAAATAAAATTCAAAATTCTAACAACAACTTACAAAGCCATCCACAACTCTGTCCCCAGCTACATCACTAACCTGGTCTCAAATTACCAACCAAACTGCGCTCTTTGGTGCTCTTAAGACCTCCTACTCAATAGCTCCCTCATTACCTCTTCCCATGCTCACCTTCAGGATTTCTCCAGAGCCTCTCCCATCCCCTGAAACCCCTTACCCCAATGTGTCCAACTATATCCTAATCTATCCATCTTTAGGCGATCCCTGAAAACTCATCTCTTTAGGCCGGGTTCACACTGGAATCCACTGCGGATCGCACAGGAGCGCTGTGTGTCCCTGTTCCCCATTTCAGGGATGAATCAGGGCAGAATCTATGCCTGAATTCAGCCCTGAAACAGAGCCAAAGACGCACAGCGTTTCTGTGCAGTGCGCTCTGCAGCCGCAATGGAGATACGTGAACCGTCTCCATAGGGAGCCAGTCACATTCTCCTGCTATGCAAATTGGATGCGGGGAAACCTGCATCTAATTTGCATAGGTATGAACCTGGCCTTAAAGAAGTCTATCCTGCTTCTAACTAAGACACTGGGAAGATGATTTACTAAAACCCAGTGCAAAATCTGGTGCAGTTGTGCATGGTAGCCATTAAGCTTCTAACTTCTGCTTGTTAAATTAAACTTTGACAAAATAAAACAAAAAAATGGAAGCTGATTTTTTTTTTGTGTTTTTACTTTCTCCATTAGCTCTTTCCCCACAGTTATTACCTTTTGTATCACTTGATCCTCCTTCTTAATGGTAAGCTCTAATCGAGCAGGTCCTCTGATTCTCCTTGTATTGAATTGTATTGAAACTGTAATGTCTGCCATCATTTTGTAAAGCACTGCGCAAACTGTCGGTGCTATATAATGATAACAATAATGAACCACTAATGCTAGGGGGCGTCATTCTTCCAACTGAGAATATAAGAGGCTTGGTGGTACGTGGGAAGAAGAATGCCCCTTTACATTGTTGGTCAGTGGGAGGCAGTGTTCCCTTACAATTGTTAGTGGGAGGAAGCATGTCCCTTTACATTGTTGTCCAGTTTGAGGAAGAATGCCCCTTTTCCACTGGTGGTCAGTGGTGAAAAGAATTTCCCCTTCCATTGGTGGTCATTTCATCAAAAAAGGCCCGCTTACATTGTTGTCCAGTTTGAGCAAGTATGCCCCCTTTCCCCTGGTGGTCAGTGGTGAAATACAATGTCCCATTGTATTGGGGTCAGTGGGAGGTGAATGTTCCCCGATGGTTAGTAGAGGTAAGATTATGCAGTGGCATTGTTCTTTCCACTGAGTGTTGTCTACCATAGAAAGTTTATGTTGGAAAATAGTATACACATTCTGTAGTTTAGTTGTAAAACAGTCAATTGTATAGTAATTGGGGTATTGTAGATTAGCATACTTTTTTTTCCAGAGAGATGCACTTCAATTAACTTTACCTTACTTTATACTTTAAAAAATCAATCCAGATGATCCCTGTGACTGAAGTATCTAAAGAAACAATACATATTTTTCAAATAACAATCATTCATCCTTATGGGTGTCTAATACAGTATAGAAAAAAAGTGAATAATCAGGCATTAGCAATAGTTGTTAACAAGGCTTTTCATTTAGACACTTTTAAAAATGAGGCTTGTGCTAAGTAGCTTTTATGGGAAGAAAGTACAGGAAAAGGAAGTGGGCCTTGAGGTCTAAAGTTAGAGAAAAAAATTGAAGCGGTTTTAACAAACCAAAAAGAAAATAATGATGCACAGAACACAGGAAACTGAAATAGAACATTTAAAATGGTAAACAAGTAATTTTTGCACAAAGTATTTTTATGTGAACACATTAGGAGAATACATAGGGTTTGATTTACTAAAACTGGGGAGTGCTAAATCTGGTGCAACTCTAAATAGAAACCAATCAGCTTCCATGTTTTTTGTCAAAGCTTAATTGAACAAGCAGAAGTTAGAAGTTGATTGGCCACCATGCACAGTAGCACCAGGTTTTGCAATTTCCAGTTTTAGTAAATCAACCTCATAGTGTATTGATCCTTTCAGGCATTTTCTTTTCGATCATAATGTTAGAACTATAGCTTCTTTGCAAATATGACCAGTAAATAGAGATGTGGTGATCACCATTGATTTCCTAGAATAATTATTTTTTAAGATATATATGCAAAAGCCTGTAATATAACTGGCTCTGTGTCAGGGCTGGGCTCAGCCCTTCCTTCCCTGAGCTGGCCGCTCAGCGGTCGGCTAATTGCCAGCTCCCATCTCTCTCCACAGTTACCCAGCTGTTGTTGATTCTGCTCATCAGTCCTGCCTACTTAAAGCCATCCAGCTCATTTTATGTCTGCCTTCACCTTTGTCAACATCACAGAGACTTTCTCCTGCGATTCTGTTGAAGACTTGCTCAGCTGACGTTCCTTCTGGCTCCTGATCCTGCTTGCTGTACTACTACGTCTATCTTTGGCTCTCTGACATTTGCTTGGCTGACTACCCGATCCGGTTACTGAACTCTGGCTTGTTTTGACTACGTTTACTCTGTTTACGTTATTATTATTATTATTAAACAAGTGTGATTTAACTATACTTCTGTCTCCGTCTGATTCATGGTTCCTAATACTCGGGCAATGACCCATTTCTTTTCAAAGTTCGGTAACAAATTTTTTTTTCGCTGTTCAATATGGCATCTGTATTTGGGATAGCCAATCCCAGCTTTGTTGTGTAGTCTCTGATATAGAGACGCATGTATAGCCATTAGCAACAATAGCAGCTCTTGTTCATTAATGGGGTCATTTTAGGAGTAGGGATAGGTTGTTGACTTGTGCATGTGGAATGTTTCATGTTGAGGATATATTTATAAAGCAGTGAATCTAACATTCACCCAACATTCACTGCAGGTGAATGTTTCCAGTGCATTTGTTTTAGATTAAAACAATTGATTCACCATTAGTGAATAGTTTGTGAAAGTCACATTCACTGCCTTAAAGGAGTCCTTTACAAACAATAGTTGTTTTCACAATCTAATAAAAGCTTACTAAAAATCTCCTTTCATATTGTCAGTGCTGCCTTTCTGCTGGCCATCTCTTTCCAGAACTTCCTTGATTCCCTGCCTGCTTTACGGCTTCTCCTTGACAGTTTAGCTTCAATTTGTAAGAAAAACATATCCCATGGTACCTTGCTGCCTCTAAGCAGCGATTTCTGTACTGACTCCTCCTCCTGAAACTCCTCCTCTCAGCACCTCTGAAGTTCAGAAGGCAGGCTCTGTGAAATGTGTGCCACAGCAGTGCCTACTCACAGGGCATAGCAAATGCTCGTCACAGAATTCAAGAAAGTAAATGTGTGGGGATCTTCACAAAGTACCTTTTCCAACTTCAAGATCATTCAAATTAATAGGAGTAGACTTGTAAGCAGTGGTCACTTGATAGGGAAGTCTGCCCCATCCCTCGTTGGTAAAGACCCTTTTAAGGGGAATCTGGGTGAGAAGTGGTTAATCAGGAGCATGGGTAATTATGACGTAGTAGCATGTATATGTTTGTATGTGGAAATCTGTTGGTCCATAGCTGCTTAGCATTGTGATTGGAGCATGTAGAATTGATGAGATTACTTAAGCAGAAGCAGAATATGTGTGTATTGAATTTCAAGCTTGATGAAGGACAGGATTCGGATCAAAAACATAGCTTCTATGGGAAATGCTATGATTTATGTCACTTGCTCTGCTGATTTTATAGATGTAAGATAAAGCTACTTTATGTTTTTTTTCAATACAAGACCCAAGTGTGGTGACTTTAAGTTATTGATGGATTGTAACCCTGAATGTTACAACAGTGTGAGTAGTACCCGTGGAGAACGACATAGACCATAAACACTGCAAACGCATGGGGGGGGGGGGGGGATATAGAGTGAACAAATTCTGCAATTAGTTGAAACATGCTGTTATATTAGCTAGACTCACCACTGTGGACAGATTGCTCTTGAACTAGAACCAGAAAGTAACAATCTGCCTTTTTACTACAGATGATTATGGCTTGTGTACACAGATGTTTGTTTTTTGCTTCTGAGTTGATCGTGATGACATTTAGAAGGATTTGAAATGCAAAGTTTGAATTTTTGATGGGATCTTATGGTACAGTGCCCTGTTGTATCTTCATTAGATCTTTTTCAATAGGGTTCAATAACACCAGATGTTCCGACATGCATTAATCAGTGCATATACATTGTAAAAGCAACATATTTCAATAGGCGCAGTTCACATCAGTGTTTTGTGCTGATGTGTGTTGCCCTGTGCTGAAAAAAGTAGAACTTGCTCTCCTTTTTTCAGCGTATTGAAAGTGTATTCTAATGCATATAAATGCAAGAGTTAAAACAGTTAGTTGAACTTTTCTTTACAAATAAAGAATCGCATTTTAAAACACAATACCGCATGCAAATAGATGTCAATACACACATTGCCATGTGAATGGACCATAACTGTTCTCTTCTCGTTGAACTGTGCAGTAGAATGCCACAGGAACATCCCTGGGTTAGCCCAGGGATGTCCAACCTGCAGCCCAAGATGGCTTTTGAATGCGGCCCAACACAAAATCATAAACTTACTCAAAAAATTTGATTTTGTTCTGGAATTTTTTGTAAAACCAGAATATCTGATGAGAATTCATTGAGAATTGTTACTACAACTATCAAACCAGATATTGATGCCTTAGTTTGTCAAAAACAGTATCAAATATCGCACTGGTTGTATGTTGATCTCTTTTACTTTTTAAAAAAAAAATATTACAAAACTGAAGTTTTGTTACTCAGATAGGTACATTATTCTAATCAGTGATCATTAACTTGTGATCTGCTGACTTTTTCTGCTCTCAGCTATCCTTATTTTAAGTGTATTTAATTTGTGGCCCAAGACAATTGCTCTTCTTCCAATGTAAAAAGTGATAAAATACCAAAGCGCTGAAATGGATTTGGTGAATAAAATTATATGAAAAAATTTAAAATGAAAAGATATCCAAATAATATAGCTGCAATTAATATTGTGAAATGCACAAATAAATAGATAAATATAAGTGAATAATTGCGCTGATATTAACCTCTTAATATTGCACCTAAGTGTCCTTAATAAATATGTGATAAAAATAAATATATAAATACGTGATTGTGAATACTAATCCTCCTGTGAATTAACAAGCACTAAATGGATGAATAAACACAAAAAAAACACCATAAGTTATGCCAAAATTGTCCTGTGTATAGGAGTACAGGAGCACCAGAATCCAATAAGTAAGCCAAAAATACTGATAGGAAGTTCAATTGATGAATAAGTCAAAAATTATATACAAAAATATAAATAAAAATAAAAATTGGAGGTTCACTGATAAATATGCTTTGAAATAAATGGCAACAAGTTCAATACCAATTTCACCATTAAGCAATTTCACCATTAAGCTGCCGTTAGTATTATGTAGGATATTTTCGTTTTTTAGCAGATTTCCCAGACATGCAAGATAAGCACAAAAAACAGATCCATTGCGCAGAGATTAAAACAGAGTGATACTAAATATTTAAGATGCTAATCTCACTCACATATCCCCGTTCATTAGATTGCATAAGAAAAAAAATGATCAGCTGCTCATCCACACAGACACTGCTGGAAAGCGTCACAGGCTCCTCCTCCCGACGCGTTGCGTCACCAGACACGTGACTTTTTCAAAGGTGCCCATGTGATCAGCCTGCGAGATACTTATAGTGTGTGTACTGGTAGCCATGGTAACCCCGGGAGTCAATGCATCATCACATCATTTGAGCGATCTCAAATACATTCAAATACCCAATCTAACCTACATAATGCAGCATGATTTAGATTCCTAATACATTAACAACATTTAATATAAAACTCACTTAAATAAACAAAATTAGATAAATAAAAAAATCCAAATGGATATATAATATGCGTACACTCACAGCAATGGGTTTAAACATAGATTTTGATGTGAACTGTTTTATATCGGATTTTTAATAATGGAACATGGTCGTATTGAATTGTTATTATATCCTCAGTCATATATATTTTATTCTGTTTTTATTTATATATGTTTACTGTATTTATTGTAAACTATACGTGCAAGTTTTTAAATGTATTTTAGCAATTAATCAAGCTACAGTGTATTACCTTTCATGCAGGGGATTATTATCAAGCATAGGGAGGGTGTAATTCTAATTATGTCCTCCGGAGGGAGCTTTATACTCTTGTCTAGATTGTAGTATCCATGTAGCGAATGTTATCTCAGTTTTTTATATATATCTAATTTTGTTTATTTAAGCGAGTTTTATATTAAATGTTGTTAATGTATTAGGGAATCTAAATCATGCTGCATTATGTAGGTTAGATCGGGTATTTGAATGTATTTGAGATCCCTTCAAATGATGTGATGATGCATTGACTCCCGGGGTTACCATGGCTACCAGTACACACACTATAAGTATCTCGCAGGCTGATCACATGGGCACCCTTGAAAAAGTCACGTGTCTGGTGATGCAACGCGTCGGGAGGAGGAGCCTGTGACGCTTTCCAGCAGTGTCTGTGTGTGAGCACTGGCGGTGGATGAGCAGCCTCCAGCGCATAGCTGAATGCAGCTGATCATTTTTCTTTCTTATGCGATCTAATGAACGGGGATATGTGAGTGAGATTAGCATCTTAAATATTTAGTATCACTCTGTTTTAATCTCTGAGCAATGGATCTGTTTTTTGTGCTTACCTTGCATGTCGGGGAAATCTGCTGAAAAACGAAAATATCCTACCTAATACTAACGGCAGCTTAACGGTGAAATTGCTTAATGGTGAAATTGGTATTGAACTTGTTGCCATTTATTTCAAAGCTTATTCATCAGTGAAGCTCCAATTTTTATTTATAATTTTTTATATAATTTTTGACTTATTCATCACTTGAACTTCCTATCAGTATTTTTGGCTTATTTATTGGATTCTGGTGCTCCTGTACTCCTATACACAGGACAATTTTGGCATAACTTATGGGGCTTTTATTTGTGTTTATTCATCCATTTAGTGCTTGTTAATTCATAGGAGGATTATTATTCACAATCACTTCTTCCAATGTAGCCCAAGATAAAAAAGGTTGGACACCCCTGCCCATTAATAATGTACAATGTTAGTGATTTCATCACTAGATAATGTATTAATCACTTATAGTCCATAAACCCTGCCAATCAAGAGGTTTTTACACTTTGTTAAGGAGACAGTAAATTATCATGTGAAGTACTGTATATCTTATGATGTAATTTTTTTACATGCAATCTAAAAATGATTATTATAACTAAAATGTTTTTACCTGAAAGTTAGTCATCATCTATCACCGCAGTGAAATTGAGAAAATAGGAACTGTTTGTATCTAATTCTACTCCAGATAATGATATACCCCAAAAGAAGGCAAAAGAAGAATTGGATACACCTTCATTCCACTGTATGCTTTCATTGCTATTGGCACATGGACTTATTTCCATGTTGAACCTTATGGACTATTCAACTTACTGTTTGATTGTATATTGCTACATTTTCAGTATCTCATTCCTTGCTATTGGTTACTGTAGCCAGGATTCTCCCCTAGCAACAAGCTATCATTGGTGTAAAATGGCGGGCATTCGGCCCATATGTTTGAGCCTATTTAAGCCCACTGCTCACCAGCAGAATCTGCCCCTGCTCCCCGGAGCGGACTGCAGTTCGACACTATGTCTGATCTTGCTCACCTCTGCATGGAATATCGACTCCACCACTCAATAGAAAGAGCTGAAAGTGCTGGAGGAGAAGAATGGCTGCGCCACTGCCTCCAGGAAGACTCCGGCCCACTCACTGTTTCCGAGCCTGCTTATGAAAACCTAGCAAATATGGAGGACACCAACGCGCACCTGAGCAGTCCACCCTGTCTGTCTTCTGGGAAGAGAAGAAGACCTAGGAAAGATTCCTCCCCTTCTCCTTGCAGCAGTAATAGCGACATCTTGTGCCCAGCAGATGGAACTACACAGTCAATTTAGAACACAGCCACTGAGCATGCTAACCAGGCAGCTAATGTTGGGCAACAGGCTGCTCATTATGGTGAGAATGTTAAAAACTCTAATATTAATGAGTTAAATTGTCTAAATTGTCCAAAAAAGCATTTCAAGCCAACATCTTACAATTCCTATCTCCACTCGGATAGCTGTCCCCATCCAAAGTGGATCAAAAAACACCCCCAAAGGGCAATACACCAGGTTGAGGAGAAACTGTACCTTTAATACAGATTACAACATACAAGGATGTTTTTCCAAACATTTTTGGAAAAAGGTTGTGATGAGGTGGTTATTGTCAAAGCCCAAACAGAATGTCTGATTAGTTCTTTGTCCAAAAGAGATCATGACACTGTGCAGCCTTTTCAAAACGACTTGAAGTTTATCATTATTATTTTCACTGTAAACTCAGGCAGATGGAAAAGATAATATTGAAACACTGGTCCATTCTGACTAAAGATCCCAAACTTAAACCGGTGATCTCACCCAGACCCTGTTTTGTATACAAAAAGGCCCCCAGCTTAAAAAAACATTATATCCCCAAGTAAGCTCAAGAAGGACCCCAAGCCCATATCCCATCCCATGGCAACCTTCTGTAAACTGGAAGGGATGTTTCGGTGCAAAGGGAAACCATGTAAGATGTGTCCTTATGTACAACACCACCAAAAAAACATTCATAAACCTCAATGGTAAAGAGTATTCCATCTCTAGATTTTTCACATGCAGCACTGAATTTGTGACTTATGGACTCAGTCAGTGCGGCCTTCTTTACACGGGCCATGCTAAACATACCATGAGAGCCACGTTTTGGGACCATCGGAGATTGATCGAGGATGGCATGCGGACCATAGTTTCCCTAGACACTTCACTCTCCACCATGGTAGGTCTATCAATGGACTCCCGGTCTGGGTTATAAAGCATATTCCCAGTGGCATCCCTTTTGCTGAGAGGTTCCAGAGACTTTGTGCAAAACCTTCTGTTTTTTACGCTCAATACCCTTGCACCCAGATGGCTTAACAAAGAACTTGAAACTCACATCATCTCATGAAGTCCTTTTTTCAGTGTGGCCCTTTAGTTAATCCATCTCCATTTATGGATATAATTAGTGTCACAGTGTTAAACCTTGCATACGAAAGAAAAGGAAAATGTGTGATTCCTTTTTTTTTTTTTTTTTACAGCTAGGGATGAAGGAAAGTATTCCTCTCAAAAGTGATAGACAATTAAAAAAACAGATCATTATTGAACATAAGATCAATATAAAATTTATTGTTATTATTTATGGTGTGATAGCACCCTGAGCTGGCTGGCGGAAGTCACAATTAATTTCAATCATTGTATTATTTTATTCTTTATTTTTCATTTCTTTTTTAACTTTTACTTTATTTTTCTCCATTCCCTTAACTTAACCTATTTCTATTCACGTGCATTAATTTAGTGCTTTTAAACTTTTTTGGTACTTGAGCCTATCTTTACATTGTTAAAAACAGTCTCCTGTCGTTTTCCCTTGTCAGCCTTTTTAAACAAAAGTAATGGATCGTGCAGCTGTCAATTATATTTTACATAGTTTGCTGGCATAACGTTGACAAAGGGGCGGGTCCCTGAAACATGTTCGTCAGCCCACTGACCTTGGTCTGTTCCAACAGTCCAGAGGGAAGCCTCACACTCTGACAGAGGTCTGTACCCCTGAAGGTCTGGCATTCCATCTCCTGGCCCAGCGGCCCTACATCTCACACTGCTGTTGAGTGGATCCCCCACTCACCCTGCTGTCCTAAGTCCCTGTGAGTCCCACTCCAGTGCTACTCAGCCCTCCTAGTTTGCACCATTAATCGATCAGGACATACTGACAGCTTCTTGATCCACAGCAGTGTGGCATACCGCCATCCAGCTCAGCAGTCCCTGGTTTGTGTCTGCTGTCCACAGCCACTCTGACACACCCGGCTGAGTACACAAACACTAACTTTCATAGGGAAGTAATCAACAACACCCTAGTGCTCTCATGCATTTTCAAAGAAATAAAGATTAATAGATGTGATGTTATCAACAACAAGAGGATATGGCAGTGAATGGAAAAAGTGATTGTGCACTTAAGATATATGTGTGTGTGTGTGTGTGTGTGTGTGTGTGTGCTGCTGACACCACCAAATCACCAAATTACCTTGGACAGGGAGTCTCCTGGCTGTCACACAAGAAAAATACACACACTGTGATAAAATAAATGACCACGTTGTATTGATAGCAATAAAGAAAAATTGTAAAGCAATTTAACAGCTCAACCACTTGCTGTCCACCATATAGCAAAATGACGGCGGCAAAGTGGTTGTGATATCCTGACCGGACGTCATATGACGTAATAGGATATCAAGCCACTGCGCGCCCCCGGGGGCGCGCATCACGGTGATCGTTGTTGCGGTGTGTCATTCTGACACACCACAACACCAATCTAGGTAAAGAGTCTCTGACGGAGACTGTTTACCACGTGATCAGCTGTGTCCAATCACGGCTGATAACAGTGTAATTAGGAAGATCTGTTGATCAGCTTTTCCTCACTTGCGTCTGTCAGACACGAGTAGAGGAGAGCCGATCGGCTGCTCCTCTGACAGGGTGAGTCTATGCTGATTGATTATCAGCGCAGCCCCCCCGAGGATGCCCACACTGGACCACCAGGGATGCCACCAGGACCACCAAGGATGCCCACCACTAGTCACCACCAGGTATGCCACCCATGGCCACCAGGGATAACAATCAGTGCCCACAATGGATGCCAATCAGTGCCCACAATGCCTGCCAATCAGTGCCCACAATGGATGCCAATCAGTGCCCACAATGCCTGCCAATCAGTGATGCCCATCAGTACCATCCATTAGTGTACATCAGTGCCACCTATCAGTGCCCATCCATGCCACCTATCAGTGCTCATCTGTGCCACCTATCAGTGCCCATCTGTGCCACCTATCAGTGCCCATCAGTGCCACCTTTCAGTGCCCATTAGTGCCGCCTGTGTGTACCCATCAGTGCTGCATATCAGTGGCACCTATCAGTGCCGCCTATCAGTGCCCCATCAGTGCCGCATATTAGTGCCCATCATCAGTGCCCATCAGTGCCAACTCATCAGTGCCACCTCATCGGTGCCCAGCAGTACCGCCTTATGAGTGCCCGTCAATGCAGCCCCATCAGTGAAGGAGAAAACTTACTTATTTACAAAGTACAAAAAAAAAAACCTTTTTTTTTCAAAATTTTCGGTCTTTTTTTTTATTTGTTTAGCAGAAAATAAAAATCCCAGAGGTGATCAAATACCACCAAAAGAAAGCTCTATTTGTGGGAACAAAATGATAAAAACTTAGTATGGGTACAGTGTTGGATGACCGTGCAATTGTCATTCAAAGTACGACAGTGCTGAAAGCTGATCTGTCTGGGCAGGAAGGTGTATAAGTGCCCTGTATTTAAGTGGTTAAAGAGGTTACACAATAGCAAAGTGAATTAACAAAAGAACAATAGAGTATAGTCCTTTTTTTGTCAACAAAAAAGCTTTATTAAACAGTTACAAACATACAAGTTCCAGAATTACCAGTGCTTCAAAAATAAAAACTAGTATGTAAGTTCACATAAGTACAATTAACACCATAGAGCAAAACAGTCATTTTAGCCAGAGCTTCCGCCAGCCCATTAGGGCCCAAGGGTCCGAGAAATATGCTGCAGCATATATTTACATACAGATATACGAATCAAATTCACCCTCTGCTACAGTTCACAAACAGTATATTATACAGTGCCTTAAAAAAGTATTCATACCCCTTGAAATTTTCCACATTTTGTCATGTTACAACCAAAAATGTAAAAAATATTTTATTGGGATTTTATGTGATAGACCAACCCAAAGTGGCATATAATTGTGAAGTGGAGGGAAAATAAATGATAAATGGTTTTCAAAATTTTTTTAGAAATAAATATGTGAAAAGTGTGGCGTCAATACTTTGTAGAACCACCTTTCACTGGAATTACAGCTGTAATGCCGCGTACACACGGTCGGACTTTTCGTCTACAAAAGTCCAACGGACGCTGACGGACTAAAGCTGGCTGGTAATCCGATCGTGTGTGGGCTTCTTCGGACTTTCAACGTACTTTTTTAACCTCAAATCCGACGTACTTTAGATTTGAAACATGCTTCAAATCTTTACGTCGTAACTACGACGGACCCCGAAGTCCGCTCGTCTGTATGCTAGTCCTACGGACAAAAAAATGACGCATGCTCATAAGCAAAAACTAAACGGAAGCACTCGGTCTAGTAAAACTAGTGTTCGTATTGTAGGTAGCACATTCATCACGCTGCAAAATCTGTGATCGTTGAATGCAGCGCATTTTATTTCTTCTTTACGAATGCTCTAAAGAACGAAGGTGTTTTGCTGTTCATAATCAGAGTTCTCCCAAACTGATTTCTGAATTATTTTTCTCTTTGATCTCATGAATGATATAGTATGCTTTTTATAAACAATGTTTCCATACTAATAATACTTTTTCCCTTATTTTTTTTTTTTTTTTTTTTAGGTTTGTAAAGTTACCACAAAGAACCCATTATTCTTTTTTTTTTTTTCTAGTGATTATTTTTTATTTTTTAGATAAAGTTAACCCAAAGCACCGTTTTTGTTTATGTATATTTTTTTTTTTCAAGACTTACCACTTGAACATTCTTAACATTAGTAATGTATTTTTGGTGTGTTTTTTAAAACTCAATGAGATTGTTGTCCCTTGTTAATTTAACATTGTGTGTAAAATCAATGATTTAAAAGAAAACACATAAAGTCTTTTGCTAAACTCAAAAAAGATCCATTTATTCATGGTCAAAATAAAATAAAGAGGAAGTCAACGCTGGAAAAAGTCGGTGTACAAGAAAATTGGGATCTTGAGGAGTCCATATAAGAGGGAGCACAATCTGGTCCAAGAATCCCAGAGATCAACAGCACCAGCAGATGATCTAGATGTCCCCAGACTGTGGTCCTACAACAGCCTGCGTCTTCTGTCAGACCAGACTGAACCCAGGTCATCACTTTCTTCTCTTCCCTGCAGCCTTTCCTCCACGCTGCCCTGCAGCCTTCCCTGCAGCCTTCCCTGTAGCCTTCTTTTGAGGCTGTGGCTCTGGTGTTTCAGTTGTGGCAGGAGGAGGAGGAGGAGGAGGAGGAGGAGGAGGAGGAGGGGGGGCTGCCTCATGTAGTTGGGTGTTTTTTGTTAGCGTGCCCTGCAGCCCCTTATGGATTGTTTCCCCAAATAGGCGCTCACAAATGAGGCGCTGCTCCCAATCCATCTGAAGAAGCCTGCTGGCTAAGTAGCAGCCATAGGCTTCTTCCGCTTCGGGGGGGCTTGTTAAAAAACGGGTGGCCTGTTGCATGAGGCGCAGGGACGCGTCCTGTGTGACCATCCCCTTCCTGGCCCTTTTTTTGGGAAGGTGGAGGGGAGGCACTTGGGATTGGGTGAGGCTCCTACTGGGCCCAGCCACCTCACTTGGCCCAGCCACCTCACTTGGCCCAGCCACCTCACTGGGAGCAGCCACCTCCTGCCTGACACTGGGCCCAGCCTCCTCCAGGATGATGGTGAATCCGGCCTCCTCCAGGCTGTCCATGGGCCCGGTCTCCTCCTGCCTGCCACTTTCCCCACATTCCTCCTGGATGGACTCATCCTGTGTATAAAAAAAGGACAATAGTTTTAGTTTCTTTTTTTGGGTTCATCAATGACACACAGTTTGCTTCTCATGACTAGCAAATTCAATGTGAATACATCTCTTTAATAAAAGAGTCTAATCAGACACCCTAATTATTTCAAGCAGGTGCCAAACATATTTAGTCACTACTATCATTTGATATGTATACACAATTTGGAGTGCTAAATTATTTGAGACAATTATAACATCCAGTTAACATCATTAATATTAGTACAGTAAATATTTGTTAAAATAATTTACCTGACTCCAGATGGTCATATCCGGTTCATCCAGGATGGAAGACCCAGCTTGCTCCTCATCAGCCTCTGCTGGGGTGGAGGGAAGGGTGGAGGGAAGGGTGGAGGGAAGGGTTGAAAGTGATGCCCTGGCTTCAGTCTGGTCATCAAGAAAATGGAGTTGATTGTAGTACCACAGCCTGGGTACATAAACATCATCTGCTGATGCTCCTGATCTCATTGATTCCTGGATCTTCCTATGCTCCCTTTTATACATGTTCCTCAAGACCCCAATTTTCTTGAGCACTGTCTCCATTGTTGCTCCCGGGATGGTCTCCTGGACAAAGGACAGAAGTCTCTCCAGCGTTGACTTCCTCACATGCTTGGCATAATACTGAGGGTGTTTCACCTCCCACAAATTCCTCATCTCTCGATATTTTGAAATAAAAGAAGTAAGGAACTCTGGATCCTTCAATAGGGGATTCATTATATCTGGAAAAGAGAAAGTCACAAGACCAAA